>JAMWET010007428.1:0-32335 GCA_024036415.1 Prochilodus magdalenae | reverse complement strand
GGGGACCACCCGATGACGCATGGCCTATGTGCCCCCTTGTACTCCGTGTAGCGCGCTAGTCGCCCGAGGGGAACTGCCCGCTGGTATATAATTAACTGGCTGTATTGAAGGCGGTTGTCATACGGGTGCCCTCGAAGCATTGCCAACATTGTTTAAGCATCCTGAGCGGTCCTTTTCTCGTGTATTCTGGTTCCTCCGACTGCCCTTCGTTCTTACAACTACGCATTCCTTTCGCCTACTCTACTCGGGTCGCCTTTTTGCTCTGGCTCTGACTCACGGTTTGAATCTCTGCTTTTCTCACTTTGGGTCCTTCCCCCCTTTCGATTCTTCCCTGTATTAATCATCGTTTATGCTCCTCGCTATGCGTGTACTATCCTGGTTCCGACCTGTGTCCGCCTGTACCGCTACTCTGATTTAGCTTCTCCCATTGTTTCGCTGTTTACTGGTGCTTGTTGAGATTGCCTGTTTGTAAATAAACCGTTCCTGTTTTTTTTAATTCCGCACACGTCAGTCTCGAAGTCTTTTTGTCTAACACTTTTATGCTGATCTGAAAAACAATTGGATCCATGAGATCTGTGATCCGTTACACCCCTACTGGGGTCACAGTGCTTGTGATGGGAACCACATGCTGAAAGAGTTTGGCTGTGAAAACTTTAAGAATTAAAGACACACAGTGCATGAAGCAGTGAATATGAAGCCTCTGCTGTCTGCATGCAGGTTATAGACCATGTTCAGCACCAGATTAGTATCAGACAGGCGTCTACTCACCAGTAACGGTTATCCAGAGAGCATCACTGTGGTTAGTGTAGTAGACTGGATCTCCTCTCCCAACTCTGCACCGGTACTCTCCTCTACTCAGACGACACTAACGTGAGCTGATGGTTGTAGGAGGGTGTGGTCAGTCTCGGTTCTCATTCTCTCAGGGTTCGTGTGTGTGTTTGGACCAGTAGAAAACTTCACAATCCACCACGCACGATCCAGCTGACAGTCTCAGTAAACACTGGTTTTCCTATCGTGCAGCAGCTCCTTTATGGCTGGATGTAGTTTTTCAGGTTTGGTTTTTTTCAGGCTGTTGGAGATGAAGGAACACACACTTCAGACCATGAAGAGACCTAAACTCCAACCTGACACTCAAAATTACTCTCCTGCACATACGATCAGTATTAATTTATTTAACACTGAGATGTCTTTATCCTGAGATTGAAGAACAGGGTCACATGCCTCAAATAACACATAAGTAAAGTCGCCTTTAGACACCAGATTAAAGACGTGTCAGATTATCTGATTCATAAGTGGTCCTAAATGACCCTTAAAATATAAAACACAGATAGGTTTATATATCTGTAAGACAGTACTGGATATGCTTGTATTGAGTAATTGGGCTGCCTGTTATGTTGGTACCAGCAATCTAATTCTACACTAGTTTAAATTCATGTGAACACAGTGATGGTGTAAAACTGTAGATAACATCTATCTCACTTGTAACAAGGGTCAAAACGATCCGCACCAATCAGCACCTCACCCCAGAACCCTTAATTAGGGTCATCATACCGAATACCTGGATCTACATCTGAGCTGATATCAAATCGATGACTAAGTGGTGTCACCCTACAGCACTAGTAGTGATGTTTTATAAAATTCATAATGAGGAATAATAAATTTTAAACACCTTTAAAATATAAAAACTGTAGATTTATATTATATAATAGTAATATTAACTACAATCACACAGAAATCCTGTCCAGTGGTGGTTTACAGGGACTGGAGAAGATTAAATGTGTGAGGAATTTATTTTGAGTCTAAACAGAACTAAAACTACAGACTGTGTTTGAAGTGTTTCAGTCTTGTTGATAAGGATTAACTCCACAGTGTAGTCCAGTTTAAGTTGGTCCAGTTTAAGATGGTCCAGTTTAAGGTACAGACAGTGTGATTACTACAGCAGCTCTACTCAGATCAGTCATACTATATTTCCCCTCTGTGTGTCTCTAATTGTGTTAGAGATAGAGATGAGGTCATTTAGAAACTCCAGAGATTTCAGGACTGTAAATCTCGCTCAGTGGACACACTGTATTCTGTGTCCTATGTGTGTTTATCAGTCTGCATTAACACCACATGCATGTGCTGAAGATGCTCAGCTGGAAAACTGTTTCATAGACAGGCCTTCAGAAATAAAACTACATGTTGATTATAAACCACTAAAATCATCTTTAAAATAAAACTAGTAGGTACCACTGAGCAGATTTAACAGCTGTAAGAACAGAAAAGAATCTGATATTCTCCAAAAATATTTATACTCACTCTTAAACTTGAAAACAATGGCCGATCAAATTAACATCAAGAAAATGTTGATGATGTTGTTAGTTAATTTATATCTCTGATGAGGATGCAGATCAGGGCCAATGCAGGTCTTTAATTTGGGTGGTTTTTATTTTATATTTGATTTTGGAGATGGACCTGTTATACTCCGGTAAAGTATCAGAAATTGCTATTACAGATTCCCCAGCTGCATCTTTTGACTGTCTGAGGCGTCAAATTGAAAATACATTCATTGCATGTTGCTGAACAAAAGCTGGAGAGCTTTCAGCGTTGAGGAATAAGACCTGGAGAGCTTCAGGATTTTGATCAGCCATCATAACACAATGACCAATTACACCATGGACCTTCACAGCAAGTGTGTTCAAATGTAGTACTGCATCCGATAGTAAACAACCACTTCAGGATATAGATCTACACTGGAGACGTTTCAAGTGTTGTAGGGTCTACTCACATCTCAAACATTCAAACCAACCACGGACCAATCAAGGTAACAGCTGCTTTACTGACAGAGCTCGCTGGTGCGGCTGTGGTTTTGGGGGCGTAGGTGCATTTTACTATCAGTGGTCTAAATAAACATTACCATAGTGTTACACCACCCTGGTGCTGGTAGATCTGCTAACCTGTGTCCACTAGCTAACACTAAACAAACAGTGTTCAGTTCTAACTTTCTGAACTGGCTGTTTCTCCCCAAACTGTTTCCTGGAAAGGTCACTGAGATAGATATCTCTTTCCTCCACTTCATGGAGACTTCCTCCTCATCCATTCAAGTTGGAACAGCAGAACCATGTGATGCGTCAGTAACAGATATGGGTCAGTCAGGAATGCTGTGCCATGTCTCGTGCTCTGTCACAAATGCTGTGTCCGTGTCTCTGTGTCCTGCTGCCTGTGCTGTCTCCTAAGCTAGTACCTTAGAAGGCAGTGCTGTCCACTACTGACACAGAGTATTATGGGATGTGTAAGGCAGTGAAGGAGACATTCTTCATCACACAACCGAATGGAGGAACTTCAGCAGGCAGTGCTTTATAGAAACGTTAGATTTGGACATGGCTGGCTGCTTTCCTGCCTCAGAGTGCTGTATGATGAGGCAGCATTGATGATGATTCAGACACACACAGCTTCAGTGTAGCTGGTTAGTGTTCAGTTTAGCGTCGCTTTTTTGCTGGCTGTCTGTTAGGACATGTTGTAAGTTTGTTATTAATCCTTGAGATGTGTGTTCAGTTAAATCGGGTATACTCCCATCAGGAAATGTTAAATTATTGTTAAAGAATTTAAGACTGTTTGAATTTTCTCCTCATAATTGCATGTTGGGTCCGCCAAAGTAGTTTGGGGCCCCTGAGCATGTGCCCCCCCCCCCCAAAAAGTACCCTGCACACAACCACAAAAACAAAAAAACCCCCCCATGAAACCCTTTGGATGATCCGGGCCTGATCATTAGAGAACAGCAGATTCAACATATCAATAAATAGAAGTGTAGATGCATTTAGACCAATAGTAAGCTAAAGAAATAATAACAGTACCACTTTTACAGTGACAGTACAAAAACAGTGATATTTAATTTCACTGAGCAGGGTTTTATTCCCTAAGTGTGATATTAAAAATGTCCTTTTGTAGCATTAAACAAAATGATGCTCTCTAACTATATACCATCTCCTCCTTCAGAGTATCTCCATCCACGTAAAAGTAGCCAAGTCAGCTATTCTCTATCGTTTAAATTCAGTAATTTATTAGTAATTAATAAATTAGTAATTTATGAATCTGCATTCTAATGAACTAATAGACAAAAACTGAATGTGGTTATCATTTAAAAATGGCTCTATTGATAAACAGTTTCACTGGATGGAGAGTGAACAGAGTGTGAGCAAATCCATCAACCAGTTACAAACAACTGTACAGGCCAGAAATCTATGACTAATGGAACTGGCTAGGCACACAAGAACAAACCAAGAGTGAACCCAGAGTCAAATACAACAAACACAGAGTCAGAATGGAGGGGATGGGCGGTTCAGTGCGAAGCCAGGAGAACAAAGCTGAAATTTTATCTACTGCATCATAATATACACCATATACTTTATCTTAGTTCAGCAAATACATACACATATACATACATACACACACACACACACACATACATACATACACACACACACACACATACAAACATACATACACACACACACACACACACACACACGCATACATACATATACATACACACACACACACACACATACATACATACATATACACACATACACACACACACACATACATACATACATACATACATACATATACATACACACATACATACACACACACACACATGCATACATTCAACCCCCACTACAGTAAAGTGTTTTAGCAAGTTTGACGTTTATTTTTTATCTTGCTCACAATCAGGTCAAAGAAGGACTTTAATAATAAACAAATGCAACTTAAATTACAACAATATTCTTTGTAGTATATTAACAAATATCCTTTTTGTGATTTCTTCAGTGACAAAATTATTCAACCCCTTAAAAATGACCACTCAGGTCTCAATCAGGTGTCTTCAGTCAGGCGTTGAAAGCACCTGCAGATGTGAACAGAGCCATAACGAGCAGCAATTAAGTAGATTTAAAAGGACTGAGATACTCAGCTCCTTCTACACAGTTAATAGTATCTTTGCAACATGTTGAAGTCCAGGGAATGGTCAAAGAAGTCAAGAGAGGAGGTCATTTCTCCTCATAAGCAAGGACGCGGATATAAAAAGATAGCAAAGACATTAAACATTCCAAGAGACACAAATAAAGTATAGGCCTATAAAGAAAAGAACACCTTGCCTACTGTGAAGTATGGCGGTGGGTCAGTCATGTTCTGGGGGTGTTTCGTTTCTTCTGGTACAGGGAATCTACACTGTGTGCAAGGTATCATGAATTCAGTTAAATACCAGGAGATCTTGGGTGAAAATGTCATGCAGTCAGTGACAAAGCTGAAGCTTGGGAGACATTGGACCTTCCAACAAGACAATGATCCCAAGCATACCTCAAATTCTACCAGGGATTCTGGAGTGGCCATCACAATCGCCTGACTTAAATCTCATAGAAAATCTCTGGTGGGACTTGAAGAAGGCAGTTGCAACACACAAGCCCAAGAATTTCAGTGAACTAGAGGCCTTTGCCCATGAGGAATGGGCTAAGATACTTTTAGATCGCTGCAAGAAACTTGTGTCAAGCTATGTTTCACGTCTGAAGGGCGTTATTACTGCCAAAGGGAGTTGTACTAAGTACTAATTATGTATGTGACTAAGGGGTTGAATAATATCATAGTTTTTATTCATAACTTTAATTCATGACTGTAAATTAGTGTAAACAGAGATTTTAGTGCTTACTATTGTATATATTTATTGTCTATTTATATGTTTGTATTGAAGTACTGTTAGGGACTACGTTTTTCACTCACCTTCACACCTGTGAAAATGTGATGTGACAATAAAAGTGATTTGATTTGATTTGAATTTTGTCACTGAGGAAATTACTAAAAGGACATTTGTTGGTATACCTGAAAAGATATTGTTGTAATTTAAGTTGCATTTGTTTATTATTAAAGTCCTTCTTTGACCTGATTGTGAACAAGATAAAAAATAAACGTCAAACTTGCTAAAACACTTTACTGTAGTGGGGGTTGAATAATTTTGAACACAACTGAACATACACACATACATACATACATACATACATACATACATACTTATACATAAAACAACCCATCACTAGACCACACTCACCTGATACAGTCAGTGTAACATTACTGGTATGTGAGTAGTTCCTCACACCTGTTCCTCTACAGGTGTATGTACCACTGTGAGACTGTGTAACAGAGCTGATACTGTACTGCTGTACATTACTGACAGGAGTGGATGAACCTCCTTTAGACCAGCTGTACTCCCAGTTAGAGACACCTCCTCCCTGTACGTCACAGCTGAGAGTGACAGTCTCTCCACTGAACACCTGTTCATCAGGCTGTATGAATACCACAGGTGTTGGTCTCTCTGTAGAAACACATTAATACATATTCAGAACAGTGATGATGTTTCTATGTGTATGTAGACTGCACAGAGTGATACCTTTAACTACACAGAGTGCACATCCACACTCTTAACTGGTACTAGCACACATGATGTGTAACCTCTCTAAGATAAACATGAAACAGACACTGTGTTAAGTTGTTCTGAATAATTTTATCATCTGAACATTAATATTGCTGAAATATTCTCTGTACAGGAACATATGTATGTGCTGAAGATGCTGAGCTGGATAACAGTTACATGGTGAAGCTTCAGGAACAGAAGGGAATGTTGAACAATGATTATAAACCAGTCTTTAATGTAAACATACAGTCTTATTTAAAGAACAGGATTAATATACTGTAGTATAAACACTGTGTCAGCACCAGTAACCCCCCCCCCCCCCCCACACACACACACACATATAAAGCTTTAAGAACAGAGACAATGTACAAACCTCTGATTAGAAGCTACTAAACCAGCTTTAAATATAAAAGTGTAGATGTATTTATATGTCTAATACGACAGTATTAATATGATGTAGTGTAATATAGTCATATAATTTAGTAATTAAATGATTTTAATAAACTCACATTTTACAGTGACAGTACAGAATCAGTGATCTTACCTTCCACTGTGAGAGTAACAGGACTGCTGTTCTGTGATGATGTGGGTCTGTTATCTCTCTCTCCTCTACACCAGTACTGATCCTGATCTGCTGGTCTGATGGTGAAGGTGTTTGTCTGAGTCTGAGAGACTGCAGTTCTACTGCTGCCTTTATACCACTGATATCTCCAGTTACTGTAAGACTGTATTTCACACTTCAGTGTGACTGACTCTCCAGTGAACAGAGGACCCTCTGGTTCTACAGTCAGTGTAGCTGTGGGTAAATCTGGGAGAACAGAGGAGAGGAGAGATAATAACTCAGACAGTGTATATTACTCCATCAGTGATGAAGCATTATGGTGTATGAATGTTAATGTTCTACATCAGAGTAGATTATTATTAGGTGTTGGTGTTTTGGTTGATGGTTTGACCTGTAAGAACTGTCTGACTGTAATTCTGTATATACAGCACTGTGTAAAAGTCTCACACACTTGAGAAACTTTCTCTATAATTGAATTAAATAACTTATTAATCTACAGTCTAATGAACTAATAAATAACAACTCCAAATCATCGCTGATTTACGAGTATCTCTAAAACATTAACTTTACAGCAAAAAAATTATTTAATTTGAATGTAAGTCAAAGGAACCAGACTGTTTCTACAGCTTCGGGTCATTTCTGTTAAAGTTACCATATATGGATCTCCGTCTGTAATATGGTTAAAGAGGAGGGGGGAGAGATGTTTGGAAAAGTTGTTGGCTGGGTCTGATACTGATTTTCACATTGGACCACATGGGGGCCCAAACACTCTCTCTCTCAGAGTGTCTTGGACAGATCTCACTCCCGCCTAACATCAAATCTAGTACAGAGGGCTAGTCTCGGATTAACATGTGGAGCACAGCAGTGTGTGGAAGTCTGCTGGAACGTTTTCAGTGAGCACAATGAAGCTGGAGTCGTTTCTTACACAGACACCAGAATGTAACTCCTGCACCATTTAAGGTGGAACAGGATCATCTAAACTAGATCTCCAGTGTAGACGTGTCTGTGAAATATGTCATACGGAGTGAATTAGAAATCGTTCAGACGTGAGCACTGTGTAATCATTTTCTTAATCTGTATTTAATATTTATCAATATTTTACTCTGTGAGAATCTGTAATCTCTAACACTAATCTCTAACAACATACGACATGGTTATGGTAGATTAATGAACAAATCCTCTTTTATAACTGATCTGAACTGAAGATGTGGGAGGAGTTAAACGTGTTTAACTTTTACTCAGACTTTGTTTTATGTTCTCTCCCCGTGTGTTAAATTCAGTAGATAAACAGTAGCTGTGTATGAACATGTGATTTTAGGGACCAACAGAAGGTAGGCGTACCTAATAAACTGGTCAGTCAGTGTTTATTTACTGATATAGCATGACTGTATAAGTGAAGCGTTTATGAGCAGATCAAATGTAAACACACACTCCTTTATTTTAGTTCCTCTTCTAGTTATTAATCCTCCGTTATCATCTACTTTATGTGACGCGCTGAGCCCTTCACTCCTGTGAGGATAGAGAGACGTTTGGGTGAAGGTGTAAAAATGGACAGACTAAGAATAAATGATCAGTAGAGACCCGCCTTTACACTCTGCTCACACTCATTAGTGACTGTACAACACACTACTGCACTACTGTCATCCACCGGCTTCTCCTTCTCCTTCTCCTCCTTCTTCTCCCTCTCCTTCTCCTCCTTCTCCCTCTCCTTCTCCTCCTTCTCCCTCTCCTTCTTCTCCTTCTTCCTCTCCTCCTCCTTCTTCTCCCACTCCTTCTCCTCCTTCTTCTCCCTCTCCTTCTCCTCCTTCTTCTCCCTCTCCTTCTCCTCCTTCTTTTCCCTCTCCTTCTTCTCCTTCTCCTTCTTCCTCTCCTCCTCCTTCTTCTCTCACTCCTTCTCCTCCTTCTCCCTCTCCTTCTCCTTCTTCTCCCTCTCCTTCTCCTCCTTCTTCTCCACTCCTTCTCCCTCTCCTTCTTGATCTTCTCCCTCTCCTTCTCCTCCTTCTTCTTCTCCCTCTCCCTCTCCTTCTTCTTCTTCTCCCTCTCCCTTTTCTTCTTCTCCCTCTCCTTCTTCTTCTCCCTCTCCTTCTTCTTCTTCTCCCTCTCCTTCTTCTTCTTCTCCTTCTCACTCTCCTTCTTCCTCTCCTTCTTCTTCTTCTCCCTCTCCCTCTCCTTCTTCTTCTCCCTCTCCTTCTTCTTCTTCTCCCTCTCCTTCTTCTTCTTCTTCTCCTTCTCACTCTCCTTCTTCCTCTCCTTCTTCTTCTCCCTCTCCCTCTCCTCCTTCTTCTTCCTCTCTTTCTCCTCCTTCTTCTCCTCCCTCTCCCTCTCCTTCTTCTCCCTCTCCTTCTCCTCCTTCTCCCTCTCCTTCTTCTCCTCCTCCTTCTTCTTCTCCCTCTCCTCCTTCTTCTTCTCCTCCTCCTTCTTCTTCTCCCTCTCCTCCTCCTTCTTCTTCTTCTCTCTCCTTCTCCTTCTACTCCTTCTTCTCCCTCTCCTTCTTCTTCTCCTCCTCCTCTTCCTTCTTCTCCCTCTCCCTCTCCTTCTTCTCCCTCTCCTTCCTCTTCTCCTCCTCCTCCTTCTTCTTCTCCCTCTCCTTCTTCTTCTCCTTCTCCTTCTACCTCTCCTTCTTCTTCTTCTCCTGCTCCTCCTTCTTTTTCTTCTCCCTCTCCTCCTCCTTCTTCTCCCTCTCCTTCTTCTTCTTCCTCTCCTCCCCCTTCTTTTTCTTCTCCCTCCTCCTCCTTCTTCTTCTCCCTCTCCTTCTTCTTCCTCTCCTTCTTCTTCTCCCTCTCCTTCTTCTTCTCCTCCTCCTCCTTCTTCTTCTCCCTCTCCTTCTTCTTCTCCCTCTTCTTCTTCTTCTTCTTCTTCTCCTCCTCCTTCTTTTTCTCCCTCTCCTTCTTTTTCTTCTCCCTCTCCTCCTCCTCCTTCTTCTCCCTCTCCTTCTTCTTCTCCCTCTCCTCCTCCTTCTTCTTCTTCTCCCTCTCCTTCTTCTCCCTCTCCTTCTTCTTGTTCTTCTTCCTCTCTTTCTTCTTCTTCTCCTTCTTCTTCTTCTTCCCCTTATCCTTTTACTTCTTCTTCTTCTGCTCTTCTTCTTCAGCATATCCTTCTTCTTCTTCTTTTTCTTCTTCTCCTTCTTCATGTTCTTCCTCATCATCTTCTTTCTGTCCTCTATCTAATACCACAGTTTTTGGGATTATTGTCATTTAATGGATTTTTCCAGGTATTCCTCCCATAAACAGACCGACAGACACTGTTTTTAATACACCATCTCAGGGTAATCCCCCAAACAGGAATTCAGTGTTGGTTTTACCCGCTCTCGTCTGTTTTTTTTTTTCTATCCCAGACTGTTTCTACAATCATTTCTGGTTTCACACAATACATACAGCAGCTCATGTGATCAAACTCATGAAGAGGAAACATCAACAGAAATGAAGAGACATGATTTTCATTGGACAATGAGTTTTCAGGAACAGAAGGAAATGTTGAACACTGATTATAAACCAGTCTTTAATGTAAACATACAGTCTTATTTAAAGAACAGGATTAATATACTGTAGTATAAACACTGTGTCAGCACCAGTAACCCACATACACACACACACACACACACACACACACACACACACACACACACACACACACACATATAAAGATTTAAGAACAGAGACAATGTACAAACCTCTGATTAGAAGCTACTAAACCAGCTTTAAATATTAAAGTGTAGATGTATTTATATGTCTAATAAGACAGTATTAATATGATGTAGTGTAATATAGTCATATAATTTAGTAATTAAATGATTTTAATAAACTCACATTTTACAGTGACAGTACAGAATCAGTGATCTTACCTTCCACTGTGAGAGTAACAGTCCTGCTGTTCTGTGATGATGTGGGTTTGTTATCTCTCTCTCCTCTACACCAGTACTGATCCTGATCTGCTGGGCTGATGGTGAAGGTGTTTGTCTGAGACTGATAGACTGCAGTTCTACTGCTGCCTTTATACCACTGATATCTCCAGTTACTGTAAGACTGTATCTCACACTTCAGAGTGACTGACTCTCCAGTGAACAGAGGACTCCATCTGGGTTCTACAGTCAGTGTAGGTGTGGGTAAATCTGTGAGAAGAGAGGAGAGGAGAGATAATAACTCAGACAGTGTATATTACTCCATCAGTGATGAAGCATTATGGTGTATGAATGTTAATGTTCTACATCAGAGTAGATTATTATTAGGTGTTGGTGTTTTGGTAGATGGTCTGACTGAAATTCTGTATATACAGCACTGTGTAAAAGTCTTACACACTTGAGAAACTTTCTCTATAATTTAATTAAATAACTTATTAATCTACATTCTAATGAACTAATAAACAAAAACTCCAAATCATCACTGCATTACGAGTATCTCTATAACGTTAACTTTACAGCAGAGGGCAAAAACCTCATTTAATTTTAATGTCAAAGGAACCAGACTGTTTCTACAACTTTGGGTCATTTCTGTTAAAGTTACCATATATGGTTCTTTGTCTTAGTTCAGCAAATAAACAAATAACAAACAAACTAAAGACTAAAACCTTATGATTGAGACCAGCCCGGTGTGACGCCTCCGTCTGAGGTAACTGGAAGCTGAATTATATGTGTGTGTGACTCTGTAAAAGTGTTTTGTTGGTCCAACCTAAAAAATGACTCTAATTTGTTACAAGCAGATGAACTGGGTTTATTCAGCCCACTCTGAAACGGAACCCATTCTTTTAATCAGAGGAATTTTTCAAGCTGAGTAAATCTTTTTCAGTCGCTTGTAACAAATTAGAGGGCTTCTTTTAGGTCACACTTTTACAGAGTGTATATAAAACCAAAATCAGAACAGACAGAACTGAACAGTCGTTTCTCTGTGTACTAAACTCTTCACTCCTCACGCTGAGTCACTGTTACACACAAACCGGTTGCTGTGTCAGAATCAGTTGGAGCTGGAAGGCAAACGAAACTGAAGTTTAAATCTTAATAATAAAACATCTTTATTTATTCTATCACGTCATGTACACATACAGATTCAGATCCAGACAAGAAACACAGACCCTCAGAGTATTTTACACAGATCTCACTCCCACCTAACATCAAATCTAGTACATCTTCATTTCTGATAAGAAGCTTCATTCAGACTCAAGAGATCAGTGAGTGGATGATGATCTATCAATAGATGTGTACACAGTGTGAACAGTAAACTTCAGCACTCAGAAACATTATTATTAGTTTAATGTGTGAAAAAGAGTTCCACCTTAATTGTTGCCCAAGAGCCTCAGTGGCACAACATACCAGAATGCAAATACTGCACCATTTAAGGTGGAACGTGAAAGTTCTGGTAAATAAGTAGCTGAAAGTCAGTTAGCACACCCCCGTCTCTACTGATACGGCCCCGGTGTGTTACTGTAATGTAGGGGTTAAACCAGCGACCCCCCGTCTCTACTGATACGGCCCCGGTGTGTTACTGTAATGTAGGGGTTAAACCCATCCCAGTGTGCTGACTGGCGCTCTGTGTTGGCATGACTTCTTAAGGTGGAATGGAATTTTGAATAAGAAGCTTTATTCAGACTCGGGAGATCAGTGAGTGGAAGTATTAGTTTGGCAGGTAAAAATCCAGCATAGTTTTGTATTTCCTGTTTACGCAGGTTTTATAGCAACATACAAACTCACTCTTAATTCAAAATAATCTAAGTGTTCACCATTCAGTGTTATATACTGTATGTTGTTGAACTTTGATGTTGTATGTGGTTGAATTGTTTTCATGCACCTAAATGTTGAAAAATGATTAAAGGATCTGACCCCAATTAAACTCTTCATTAGACATTAGAGGTAAACATAAACCCTGTATCTTCTTGTACGCCATTTTCTACTCCTCTGGTGGAGTTTTATAATCAATAAACTGTATAATCAATAGAAATGGTGCAAATTGACTTGTGGGAGGAGTTGTGGATTTGTTTCTGAGTTACACGTTAAAGTTTTTTTTACCAGAGGTCACCATTTAGTTCTATTACAGTAACAGCTGATTCACATTCACAGATCTGTTCATGCAGCAACACCTGCTGTTCCATAACTTTAGTTACTCCTGCCTGGAACTGTCTTGTGTTTTTAAAGTCAGTTTACTGTTGTTTTTTGCAGTGTACTGTTTTTTTTGTCAGTGAAAGTGAAACTCCACCAGAGGAGTTTGATGGGAAGGTAGACATTGAGGATTTTGGAGACTCTGTGTGCTTGTCACGTAGGATTTGTTCCAAGTAAGTGCTGTTCATGGTAAATACAGTGACGTGTGATTTTTAGTGCCCCATTTTGTGTCGCTTTATTTACCTGATCTTAAGCTTCTTAGTTTTGTCACATTTGTTACCGTTGAGGTTAATGAACTAATTTATATTCCATCAGATGACAAGCAAAATCAATTTGTAGTCAAGCCTTCCTACCATCGATGGGCTCCATGAATTGGGTCACAGACTCGAAAGTCAAACATTGCATTTTATACAGAGCATGAAAAAATTCATTTAGATTTAAAAGTATATTTTAGGAAAAGTTAAGTTGCGTTTATGCTCTTGTGTCAGGTTCATGCCATTCATAAACTGTGCAAGGAATGTGGTCTTGACTCGCAAGATTCCAACCCGGAACTAATCCTTCGATTAAGGGAAGAGACGAAATCCAGGTCTGGCAGCTTTAGGTTATACAATGATATACACACATATATTTTTGGAAAAACATTCATCACCACAATCAACGACAAAATAAGAAAGTTCTGGAAGACCTAAAGGCACTTTTGGGCCCTGACTTTGTTGAGTGTTTTAATGAATATGGACAGGTGTAATTCTCTAGTTTGTGTTCCCCACACTTACAGGATCCTGCATGGTCCCCACCATCCAAAAGTAAGGATTTTTTTGTTATGTTTTTTACTTTAAAGTGGCTTTTATATTGTATAGCTCAGTGGTTCCCAACCCAGTGTTCCAACATGGGTTGGTGTGTGGGGAGCCCTGTGGATTGGGTTAGGAACCACCAACTTAGATCTACTGCGGTTTTGTTTGCTGTGATTTGTTTTAAATATTACCTGATATAATATAACATTGTAACATTGGTAAAGACGCAGCTGAGGCAGTGGGAAACATTTCAGCTCTCTTTATTAAAGGGAACAAAGTGCTCCCCAAATGGGTGGAGCTAAAGAGCAGAACAGGACCCCTCTTTTCACCCCCAGGGTTGTTGAATGACCAAAACGGCGGCCAGGCCACTAATATCACAGGTGATCTGATACATGGTACATAATAACACACTGTCGCGCCTCTGCGTCTCCCCGGCTTCTCCGCTCTTCAGGACTCCACTTCCCAGAGGGCCACGCTCAATGACGTCATGTCTATGCGCCCCCGGTCGGACTCTGTGATTCGCTCTAGACCGCCCGAGTTTTAACCTCAGCTGTGTCTAAGTACTGCCTGTATTTAAGCCACTCTCAAACACTTACACTTTGCGAAGCTTTGCCAAACCTAGGTTAGCAATCCTGAGCGTTCTTTCCTCGTATGGTCTTATTCTGGTTTCTGACTCCCTTCGTCCCTACTACTCTTTCGCCTCATCACTTTTGCTCGTGTTCTGACTCTACGGTTTGTATCTCTGCTTGCTCTCTTTGGTTTTCCCCTTTAAACTTGTTCGCCCTCGCTGCTTGTTCTACCTGGTTCTGACCTCCGCCTGTCCCTGACTCTGATTTAGCTTCTCCCATCGTTTTCGCTGTGTACTGTTGCTTGCTGTGATTGCCTGTTTTTTAATAAACCATTCCTGGTTTTTAGTTCTGCACACGTCGGTCTCAAAGTCTTTTGTCTGACGCACACATTATCACCCTTTAAGATACCCAACAGCACTTGTTTGCTTATACGACACACGCATAACAGAATGACCTGGGAACGCTTAATACAACCTGATCACAAGTCCCCCAGCGAGCCCTACACTGTTGTATGCAAAACCAGCTCTTCTCATTGGTCTTTCCCTACTCGGCACATGCTGGCGTCACGCCTCAGTGCGGAAAGCCTGTGTGAGCTGGCTGTTCACCACAATATTATTATAATTATAATATTATTATTCCATACGCTGGTGTTTCATAATCCTGTTTCTGGTTAGCTATAGCAATGCTGGTATCAAATATTCTTTAATAACTCATCCAGCATATTGCTTTGTCCTTTTAGAAAATGTGTATTTATTTCTCAATAGGCTCCAGGCTACAGCTGCAACATGACAGATCCAGAGATCTTTGTAGATGTCTTCAGGTTTATGGGTTATGGTTTTAATTCTGCACTTTAAGACAGTGGTAGTAGTAATGATCATCATTATGTTTAACATTGTAACTGTAATTGTGTTTATGTGAGTAATCTGTATTCAGTGATTAAAATGGTAATTATATTCAGTAGTCTTAAAGGGCAGGTTAGACCATGTCTAAGTATAGAAGTTCATTATTGGACCATACTTTATCTGTTGTCTGGTCTGTTTTTAATGTGTTCTATATTTTTAATGTTTTAACTACAAAGCAGTTTGTTCTAACTGCAAAGTTCTGATTACCACTGTTGAAAATGTCCATTATGACTGTTTAAAACACTCTGAAGCAAAGAGCTGATGATTTTTACATTGGTTTTTATTTGTTCTATTTTAAGGAACCTGGTAAATGCTGTATCCAGTGAGCGGTGGGAGGAGATTTATGTGGAGGACTGCAAGGTAAAGGTTTTCCTTTTTTGGTAAAGAAATCTGGTTAAACTGAAAATAAAAAAACACCACACTGAACTATTTAAAGACCATACGTCTTCATTCATGTTAACAGGGAGCACCTCTGCAGTTCAGGAGCAGTCACTGTGGAGTGTTCACGCTGATGGTAGTTTATTCATTTTCTATATGCTGCCTATAATTTTACATACATTTTCATTAATACTGAATTAAACATGTGTTTGCATTGCAGTATGCACTCTACATTTCTCTCTCAAGGCCATTTGACTTTAATGAGGTGAGATCTCTCCATATTAAGATTATTTTAAGTTATTTAAATGAAAAGTATCCCACAGTTAACCTTAATAGAAGTGTGGTGTGGCTGGGTGCCTACATTGTTTTTATTTTGTTATATTTTGAATTGTGCACATACAGGTGATGTTCATTAAAGTGTGTTAAAGCAGGCTGTAAAATGAAAGCTCCTCAGTTCCTCTGAAAGTCTTGATTATGAGCAGACTTTGGTGGGCAGGTGTGGTTTGTAAGTTTATCATGATCACTGGGATTCTGAATGTGCATATTCTCTGATATTTCATGCTGATTGAGGTAATTCTTTTTCAAGTATTAATATTTAGTTGAGCTGTGGGAATATATACCCAACACATACATATATCCCTAAATCTGCTGACTTCATATCCAGCATTTACAGCCTTATATAGCAGTATGACCTGAAATGTACATTTTACCATGCTTTTATTGTTCCGGATCTCATGACTACAACATTGACAGGTTTACAGGAAATTCAGATTCTGGGTGATGTATAAAGGTCTAGTATAGATCACCACATGCTCAGTTTTACAGATGTGCAGCTTTAACAAACATATGATTCTTTCAATCAAGGTAATTTTTAAGTTAAGTAAAACTAAATAAAAAAATTCTAACAAATTAGAATATCTTTTAGGTCGTATATACTTTTTACAGTATATACTGTAAAAAGAGTCTCTCTCTCTCTCTCTTACTTTCTTTCTCTCTCTACATCCTTCCATCAACATGTAAAACCTGAACGCTAGTGTAAATACAGCTTGAGCTGACTATGGGTTCATGGACTGAGCTGTCCTCCCTCTCAATGTAATTTGAAGACTTGGACTTCAGGTGAGTTGGTCTCTCAGTAGGTCCGGTTTTAGGCACACACCTTTACGTAGGTTCACGTCCCACGATAAAGTGCAACACGTAGGGTCAGTGTGTCTTAGTTACAGACAGGATCAGGAAATCCTAATAAAACCCATTTGGGGGGCTGAGTGTGGTTTGTTGTTGGCTGAGTTGCTCTGGAGTGGAGCATTAAGTGACGGTTATGAGCAGCTCGTTTCTGAATTTCATTCATCAGTAGAGACCCCGCCTTTAAACTCACACTCATTAGTGACTGTGCAGCACACTGCACTACTGTTATCCTCTGGAGTCTTCGTCTTTTTCTGTCCTCTAACTAGTCCTGCAGTATTTAGGATATTGACACTGTACTCCAGCTGGGCAGACAGACAGTTTGTGATACACCATCTCAGGGTACACCTCCCAATCAGGAATTCAGTGTTGGATTCGACCCCTACTCATCTGTTTCTGTCTGGATACCATAGCAACCACCTAACAACAGCATAGCAACAACCTGGGATTCCATAGCACCCTCATAGAAACTATTTGTATACCACAGCAACCGCTATCCTGCCTAGTAACAAGTTTAAGCTGAGTAATCACTCTGTATTTTCTTCAGGAGAAACACTTTTATAGTTTTACCTGTAACTCTAATAAACAGACTCAGTGCTGAAAATCATAAAGAGATAAAGATCAACAAACTCACCTGATACAGACAGTCTAACAGGGGCACTGTGTTTGCTGTTTTTGTCACCTTTTTTCCATGTTATGCAGCTAAATGTAGCGTAGTCATCTGCTGTCACCTTAAACGTGTATTCTCTTTTCCATTCAGAGTGCACAGGCTGTCCATTCTTATACCAGAAGTAACTCCGCCCCCTGTCTTCTCCTCCCTCTGTTTTACACTGTAGAGTGACGGTCTCCCCTGTGAACACTTGTGTCTGTCCAGGAGGCTCTTTAATTATAACCTCTGGCTGATCTGTAAGAACCCAACAACAAACACTCCTCCTTAAAGACACGACACTGATCTACTAAACACCAACACCATCAGCTTAACTCACAAACAGGACTGACCACTAACATGCAGTACATCTGACTACACTCTGATTTCACTGATCTGAGCTATTCTTCATAGACATCTATTAATGAAAGGGTTAAATAGTACATTTAAATGTTTATGAATGAAAGTAAAATATTCCAGTATGTGTCAGAGACTTACCAGTGTGTCCCCTGTGGAAGAGGACAGTCAGCCCTGCAGTAGAGACAGACACAGAGGAGATGATGCATTAATAGGAGAGATGATCTGCTATCACAGGAGGATTTAATGAGTCTGAATGATCAGCAAATCAAACCTCCAACTAGGATTAAAGTACATCAGCAGTTCTTACACTGTAATATCAAACACAACAATATTATCAACAAAGAATATTATTAATAAAGAATGATGTCATGTATTTATACAGAGGAGCATCAGGAGCCAATCAGACTCTAGTTGTTGATGACTCCCACTCCTCAGAGTAAACAGTCAGTATGAGTACTAGAGCAGTAGTCAGGACTGCTACACAGGTCTCACACATCAGCTTATACAGGTAACAGTCAGACATTCAGAGGGGAAGGTGAAGGTTCAGCTTCTAGCAGCAGATGTTCTTTCACAGGCTCCTGTGTCCAGAGTGTGGAGGTTCTGCAGTCTAGATAGACAGTAGCTGCATGTAATAGTGATGGAGGGTTAAAGTTGGTGGGGGTGGGACGCATGCAGTGGTCATTCAGATACAGAGTTTGAGCTGCAGAGCGGGACAGGAAGTCGCATTTACAACACATCCAAACCAAAACATACTCTATAACAGTTAATGAACCAGTTAAAATCTTATAACTTCACATACAGATCTATAACTTCACTACAGATCTATAACTTCACTCACAAAGCGATAACTTTCCACTACCAGATCTATACTTCAATACAGAATCATTTGAACTTCACTACAGATCTATAACTTCACTACAGATCTATAACTTCACTACAGATCTATAACTTCACTTCAAATCTATAAATTCACTACATATATATATGAATATCAGACAGAGAGAACCTTATCAAACCATTAAACATCCTCAGTTCCTCTGAAAGTCTTAATTATGAGCAGACTTGGTGGGCAGGTGTGGTTTGTAAGTTTATTGTGATCACTGGGATTCTGAATGTATATTTTATGATTAAAAACAGCTATTCAAACAAACCTAGCCCTGTGTGAAAAAGTAACTGCCCCATGAATTAACTGTGATTAAACAAATTTTGTAAAGCTGAGTTCAGTTTCACCAGCCACAGCCAGTTCTGATTATTGAATAGAGTCTGTCTGACAACATGAAGTAGATTAAAAGATCTCAAGAAGCCCTCAAAGTTCTTTTACATGCGACACATGTAGATAAATAAAAAGTCTTGAATCCAAACTTTTCTTCTAGTTTGCATCTTTACTTCAAATAACACAAAACAAAAGATGAATTCTTGACTTAAAATTCAATAACGTGACGGTCAAAAGACTGTGATGCTCCTTGGCTCGAGGCTTCTGCCCTATGCGTGCCCACCCTTTTTATACCAAGCTCAGGAGCCAATCAGATTGCATCCCAAACAAAAACCAATCTTATATCTCTCAAATGCAATATAAATATTTATATATTAGAAATATAACTCAAGTCCTGTTGCATATTATTAATACAGCATTTACAATATGTATTAAAATCTAAACACACAATAAATGGCTCCAACATATCCAGGCCCCTAATTGACTAGGTGCTTGTTTTTCGTCTGAACTTCAGCACTTCGGACTACCCCTCTGGAGTCTGGCATAACTTGGGTGATTCTACCCAACATCCCGGAATTCTTTGGCAGGGATGGATCTGCATTTCTTTGTGTCATGCTCCTTCTTAAACTCTTTTCTCTTTCCACTCAGGTAGTGCAACATCTCTCTTAAGTGCAGAATCCAGGCAGTTGCTTTTTTAAAAATTGTTTATAATGTTTATATTGTTGTTCTGTTCACCTGTCTTATTTTCTGTACTGAGTACCTTGCTATCCCTTTGCTGCTGTAACACTGTAAATTTCCCCACTGTGGGACTAATAAAGGATTATCTTATCTTATCTTCAACTTGTGCCAACTGGAGTAATGCTCCACAAGTTGGTTTACTGGATCCATGTTGTCTACCACTGGACTTGTGCATGCTGATGTTTTCACCTCTTCATCATGTTTTAACATGTCAGCAGACTGTTCAGGTTGCTCTGGCCACTCATTCTTATTGCTCAAGAAACTAGGCCCTTGAAACCAGTTCTTACTTGACATAAAGCTCTCAATCTTTAAGCCTCTTGATGCCTGATCAGCTGGGTTCTGAGAGGTGTTGACGTACTTCCACTGAGCTGTTGTGGTGGCCTCTCTGATGAAAGAGACACGGTTTGCCACAAATGTCTTGTCACAAATGTCTTTAGTACGGTGGTACTATCTGTCCAAAAGACTGAATCTGTCAGGGGAACTTGAAGCTCTTGTTTCAACATCCGGTCTATCTTAACTGCAACCATAGCAGCTGTCAACTCCATTCTCAGAATTGTAACCTGCTTAAGAGAAGCGACTCTGGATTTAAATAAAAAAGCAAACATGTTTCTCTTCTCGCCCATTTGTCAATAAGATACAACACAACCCCATATCCATCTTGACTTGCGTCCGAGAAATAGTGGATTTGTGCAGCCTTTGTGGGTCCGAATGAGTTGCATTTGAAACATCTGCTCACACTGAGTTCTGACAGCTTGTCAAGGTCTGCTAACCACTTTTGCCATGTCCAACGTGGCTTCTCTAGAATTTCTTCGTCCCAACCTCTTTTTTCCTTGCAGAGGTCTCTCAGAATAAGCTTGATAGGTAGAAGAAATGGTTCCAGAAATCCTATTGGGTCATACACAGAACTAACAACGGATAGGATTCCTCTTCTCATGCATGGCTTGTCTGGCAGTTGAATCCTGAACTTGAAACTATCAGAACTTGTGCACCACTGCATGCCTAATGCCCGCTCTACTGGTAGTTCATCATGCTGCAAATCCAGATCTTTAACTTCAGCTGCTCTTTCTTCACCAGGGATGGAGCACAGCAGGGGCCTACTGTTGCTTACTCACTTGGTCAAGTGGAACACGCCTTTGGCACACAACTTCGTTAACTCCTTCACAAGTTTAACAGCTTCATTTTCAGTGGCAACTGACTTCAAAAGGTTGTCTACATAGCAGTTTCTAAGAACTGTCTGAATGGCTTCTGATGAAGTCGTCATAGTTGCATCTTGTGCTGTTTTTCTTAGAGCATATGACGCACAACTGGGGGATGACGTGGCTCCAAACAGGTGCACACACATCCGGTACTCTGTCACGTGCTTAGTCAGATCGCCGCCTGGCCACCAAAGAAAACGCAACAAATCTGCGTATTTGCCTGGAACCCGCACCTGGTAGAACATGGATTCAATATCCGGGCGATAGGCTCTTGCCTGAACCTAAGCAGCACTCCAATAAGGGAGTTTGTAAGGTCAGGCCCTTGTAGTAGTTGATTGTTTAAATACACTCCCTGACAAGTTGCCACGCAGTGAAACGCGACCCTCAGCTTTCCCTTTTTTGGATGGTAAACCCCGTGGGGCGGAATGAACCAAACTCTACCATCACTGTGATTCAACTGCTCTTCTGGAACTCGTGTGGCATAACCTTTTTCCAGGATGTTGTTCATAAAGTCTTTATACTCCTGAAAGAAGTCTGGATTTCTACTGAACTTCCACTGCAGGGAGTTAAGCCTTTGTTCAGCTATACCACGGTTACATGGCACCTTCACTCTTTGATCCTTCAGAGGCAGTTTAATGGCCATCTGTAAGATGTGCTGATGTTGATACAGCATGCATAAACTGCTTGTCATGTTGTGATGGCTCTTGGTTTTCCTCACATCGACGTTCTGGAAAATCAGCATCATAGTGCCTAATCAACATGTCCTCAATGCTCACCACAGAAATGTGGTTGACAAAGAAACTCTGTCTTTCAACATCATCTGATTCCTTCTCTTGATATCTGCTGACTGGGCCATTGACTACCCAACCTAAAGCAGTTTTCATAGCATACGGTCCGTCATTCTGGCTGTTAATAATCTCCCATGGCTCCATTACCTTGTAGGCGTTGGCACCCGAAGAGAAGACCAATCTCTGATTCCAGTTTAGGGAGATGGACCCGATTCAAGTAAGACCATTTCTCCAGATCTATTCTCTGTGGTATATTGGCTCTCTTTGCAGGTATGTCTGGGTGTGTATATACATCGGGCAGCTTGATGTAGTCTTGTTCATCTAAACCACACACCTCTAGATCTGTTAGAACATAACTGCTCACTTTCTGTTCTTGTGACATGGTGTGAAGAAGGTACTCCGTCTTTCTACCTCGGATGTTTAACTTCTTCGCCAAGTGTTCAGTGCAAATCTTTGCTGTGCTTCCTTGATCCAGGAATGCATATGTTTTAATGATGCTTGTGCCTTTCTTGTGTTTTATTCTCATGGGTACATCTTCTCTTGTTGGCCTTTAGTGATGTTCTTGTCAGTAGCAGACATATTCACAGCAAAGCTACTCCTTTTGAACTCACCTCTTCTTAAACTGCCCTTCTTCATTGAGTTTCCCTGGTTACCTGAGGTGGCGACCAGGATACCTCCAAACAGTGGATCATTGGCATCCTTGGCTTGATGATAAACAAAGTCCACCAGATCAGGAAACCTGGCTCGTTTTTTCTTTCTTTCTTGAATGTCGTACGCAAAACGTCTTCATGTCTCTTTCAGCTTGAATGGAAGTTTGGATAAGATGCACTTCATATTTGTAGGATTGTTCATCTCATCCATGTAGTCAACATCATTCATTGTATTACAACATCCAATCAGGAATAAAGCAAATGTGTTCAATCCTTTCCTGTCCTCTGGCTTCATCTGTGGCAATTCCATAGCCTTTTTGATATAGGCATTGGCAATTGTCTGTTTGTTGCCATAGTGACGATCCAGCAATGCTCTGGCTACTCTATAAGCCCTATCTGGCCTCATGTGCTCACTACTACGAATGAGATCTCCACTCGTAAACTGTTCTAGATAATACAACCGATCTTGATGGCTGTCAGTCTTGCTATTAATGGCATGCTCAAAGGCTCTTGAAAAATCTGTACATAAAAGGAATTCCGGTGAACACTGGTACATATCTGTGTGGCAACTGAGACAGACTTTGCTTGATGAGCATCTCAGTAAGCTCATTTTGACGCTGCAATATTTGATACAGGTCATCGGCAGAATCAGAATGCTGAGCATTATCAGTCAAAGGCAAAATAAAGATTTTCTTTTGGTTGGAGAAACAACTGCGCCATCTGCCTTAAGATTGAAAGCAGGCAAACTCTTTCCAGCTCCACAACGCTCATCATCGTCAATGTCTAGCTTGCCATATCTATACCCTGCTCTGGGCCTCGAGACTGGCTCTAAGAGATTGTTCATAGACTCATGAGCATCTTCAAACTCTTCATAAACCTTTAATTTGGCATTTGCTGCTGCAAGCTCGGTTTCAATGTGCAACTGCCCCTTCTTTACTCTCAAGCGCACTTCTTCTAGTTCAAGTTCCTGTTTCATTTTCATAGCCGCTGCTCTTGCCAAAAGAGCTTCACGTTCTGCTTTAAGTTTCAACTGTGCTGAACTAGTGCTAGATAGTTGAGATGCCTGACTTGTAACTGAGTTGATCACAGAAACACTATCATGAGGTCCAACTTCATCTTCTTCTTCATCTTGAGAATCTCTTTTAACATTGGCAATCCATTTATTGGTTTCCCGTATGAAAGCCTTTAATTCTGCATGTCTGCTTTCATATGCCTCCTGATCAACTTTCTAATCATCTTCACTCAACAACTCACATAACTCTTCATTAAGACATTTGTACTCTCCGAAATATCTTTCAAATTTAAACAGAGCTTCCTCTTTTACGATATCAACGCTGCATTCGTCTTGCTTCAATGCTTCTATGTCATTCATTTGCTTGGTTAGCTGTGCCAGCTTTCCCCTTCTCTCGCCTTTTAGCCTATTTATTTTCTCTTCCGTAAGCTTTGGCGCCCTCTTTTGGTCAACAACTGCATCCGCATTCTCTTCCGCCATCTTACGTCACTCGTAAATCTCCACACAAACTGCGACAAATCCTCAAATTCCTCACAGCTTCTAAACTCCTCCAATGATTCACATACACTCGTGAAAAGAGATATTGGATGTGTAGGATTTTTTGGCATACAATTCAATGACGTTCTGATTGGGAAAAATAACGGGTGTAGTATGATGTTTTGGTGGTATTTGATTCAGTACAACTTGTTTTGAAGCATTATCATTGAATGTTCAAAAGGTATTGAAATTAATTGAGAAAAACCTTTCACTACAGACAACAATGGGTTAACCATGCCAGGATAAGAGGTGTAGTAGGTTGTCTGCGTGGTACTTGATTCAGTACTACTTTTTGTGAAGTGATATAATTACATGTTCAAAAGCTATTGAAATTAATTCCCAAAAACCTATCACTACACACAACAAAGGGTTAATGATACTAATATAACAGGTGTAGTATGTTGTGTAGGTGGTACTTCCTTCAGTACAACTTGTATTGAAGCATTATCATTGAACGTTCAAAAACTATTGAAATTAATTCACAAAAACCTTTTACCACAGACCAGCAAGGGTTAATGATACCAATATAATAGGTGTACTATTTAATGTGGACAGCACTTGATCGCCTACAATTTGTTTTATAATGATATTATTAATGAACAATAAGTTCAAAAGTTACTGAAATTAATCCATGAAGATCTTTTACTACAGACTAGCAGGGGTTAAAGCTACAAGTATAAAAGGTGTAGTACATCATAAGCATCGCACTTGATTACATACAACTTATTTCTGAGTAATACTGCTAACTGTTAAAAAGCTATTGAAATGAATTTACAAAACTCTTTGACTAGAGCAGGCGTTAAAGTTACCAAAAAAGTCTGGAGTTAAAGTTATGTTATGTTCTTGTTTTGTTCATGTTTTAAAGCTATTGTAATTCAAGTCATCCACATTTTTGCATACAAACTTTTTAGCATGAGCCGTTCAAAAGCTATTGAAGAAAGAAATTCGAATATGCCAATATGAAACCAACTTTACCGCAGTAAATTAAATAACATGACGGTCAAAAGACTGTGATGCTCCTCGGCTCGAGGCTTCTGCCCTTTTATGCGTGCCCAACACTTTTTATACCAAGCTCAGGAGCCAATCAGAATGCATGGAAACATCCAGGAAACATCTTGATGATCCCCAAGACTTTAGAAAACATATTCTGTGGACTAACGAGACCACGTTTTTGAAGGTGTGCGTCCTGTTGCATACGGCACAGAGCATTTCAGAAAACATCATACTGACAGTCAAACTTGGTGGTGGTAGTGTGATGATCTGGAGCTGCTTTGCTGCTTTGCTGAAATTCCTAAAGGGAAATGTCCGGCCATCAGTGTGTGACAGACTGTCAGTCTTCCTCGGTCTTCCTCTGTCCAGGCAAGACCTCGCCTCATGGGGTAAGGAAGATTCTGAGGAAGGTCAGGAATCAGCCAAGAACTACACGGGTGGATCTAGTCAATGACTTGAAGAGAGCTGGAGCCACAGTCTCAAAGAGGACCATTAGTAACACACTACATCGCCATGGTTTAAAATCCTGCAGAGCATGTGAGGTCCCCCTGCTCACGCAGGACATGCCCAGGCCCATTTGTTCACCAAAGTTTCAGAGGAGGCATGGGAGAAGATCATGTGGTCAGATGAGACCAAAATAGAGCTATTTGGTATCAACTCCACTCGCTGTGTTTGGAGGACGAAGAATGAGCACAACCCCAAGAACACCGTCCCAACCGTTAGGCATGGGGGTGGAAACATCACACTTTAGGGGGGGCTTTTTCTGGACAGGACGACTGCACCGTATTGAAGGGAGGATGGATAGGGTCATGTATCGTGAGATTTTAGCCAACGACCTCCTTCCCTCAGTAAGAGCATTGAAGATGGGTCGTGGCTGGGTCTTCCAGCAATGACCCGAAACACATAGCCAGGGCAACTAAGGAGTGGCTCCGTCCTGGAAAGGCCTAGCCAGTATCCAGACCTGAACCCAATAGGAAATCTTAGGAGGGAGCTGAAACTCAGTGTTGCCCAGCGACAGCCCAAAACCTGAAAGATCTGGATAAGACCTGTGAGGAGGAGTGGGACAAAATCCCTGCTGCAGTGTGTGCAGACTTGGTCCAGAACTACAGGAAACGTCTGACCTCTGTAATTGCTAAAGAGGGTTTCTGTACCAAATATTAGGTTCTGTTTTTCTATTTTATCAAATACTTATTTCATGCAGTAAAAGGCAAATTAATTATTAAAACTTATACACTGATTTTCTGGATTTTATTTCTCTCACAGTTGAAGTGTACCTACAATACAAATAACAGACCTCTCCATTCTTAGTAGGTGGGAAAACTTGGAAAATCGGCAGTGTATCACATACTTATTTCCCCCACTGTACATACATATTAGAATTACAAAGGCTTTGATCCAAAACAGAGGTCACATCACCATGTCTAACACAGGAGTCCACATCTTCCAGAATTTAGCAGATTTTTTATTAATATCATATGTTAATTTTTCAAAAAGGGAGAAGCTTTGCTACCTGTGTGAACCATATCTTCACTGAGGGGACATCCTGCTTAGACCATAACAGCAGTATGAAGTATTCAGCCAAATAGGACAGGAAATTCAGCACAAGCATGTTATCTACATCAGAGGCATCAGAGAAATGGTCCATCAGATAAAAGATGGGTGACGTGTCAAATTCCTTATCGAATATCTTGAATAGAATAGAATAGAATAGAATAGAATAGAATCTTTATTGTCATTATACTTGCGTACAACGAAATTTAGTGCGACACTCTCCAAGAGAAAAACAACAATAACAATAGAAAGAGCAGAAATTATACAGGTAAGATATTTACATATTTACCCATGAGAAATTTACATATAAGTAGTGCAAGCAGAGAAAGACATTTAACTGTAGTACAATATAAATATAAATAAATATAAAATAAAAGTGACTGTGCATGGATGTGCAAAATATGCAGAATGTGCAGTATAACAGTGTATGGAGGTAGTTGTTCAATTACTATATGGATTATAAATAAGTTCAGTGCTGTATATAAATGTGCATGGGTGTATGACAGATGTATCACAGAGGTAGTAATCAGTTCAGTCAGTGAGGTGTTGTGGAGGTGTTGTGGAGACCACAGCTCTTGGGAAGAAACTGTTTCTCAGTCTATTTGTTTTTGTGCGGATAGCTCTGTACCGCTTGCCAGACGGTAACAGGTCAAACAGGCAGTGTCCAGGGTGTGTTGCGTCTCTGCTAATGCTGGAGGCCTTCTTCTTTAATCGGCTGGTATGGACACTGTCCAGGCTGGGAAGGTCAGTACCAATAATCCGCCCGGCCACCTTGACCACACGATGCAGGTCCTTCCTCTCTGAGACTGTGCAGCTGGAATACCACACGATCATGCAGTGAGAGAGGATACTCTCAATGGTGCTGCGGTAAAAGTTAACCAGAAGTTTCTGGGGTAGCTGAGCCTGTTTCAGCTTCCTCAGGAAGTACAGTCTCTGTTGCGCCCTCATGCATAGGTACGAGGTGTTAGAAGACCATGTTAGATGATTGGTTATGTGGACTCCAAGGAACTTTACTTTCTCCACACGTTCCACTTCTGCTCCAGAGATGTGGAGTGGGAGGTGGTCTGACTTCTTTGTTCTCCTGAAGTCTACAACGATCTCCTTTGTCTTGGAGGTGTTAAGTACTAAGTCGTTGACTTTGCACCATCCATCCAGACATTCCACCTCGTTCCTATAGGCACGTTCATCACCATCTGAGATAAGGCCAACTATTGTGGTGTCGTCTGCAAATTTTATTATGGTGTTTGAGGAGTGAGTTGGGGTGCAGTCATTTGTGAAAAGAGTAAAGAGTAAAGGGCTCAGCACGCAGCCCTGTGGAGTCCCAGTGTTCAGGATCAGAGTGGAGGAGGTGTGGTTTCCAATCCTGACACACTGTGGTCTATCCATAAGGAAACCCAAAACCCAGGAGCAGATGGAGCTGTCCAGGCCTAGGCTCCCCAATTTACTGACCAGTTTGTGAGGAATTATGGTGTTAAAAGCAGAACTGAAGTCCACAAATAACATCCTCACATATGTGTTCGGTTGTTCCAGGTGTGTCAGTGCCGTATGAAGTGCCATTGAGAAGGCATCTTCCGTGGACCGGTTTGTTCTATAGGCGAACTGATGTTGGTCCAAATCCGGAGGGATGACGGCCTTAATATGGGACAGAACCAGTCTCTCAAAGCACTTCATGACTATTGGTGTTAGTGCCACTGGTCGATAGTCGTTCAGGCATTTCACGACAGATTTCTTTGGAACCGGGATGATTGTAGAGGTTTTAAAGCACGTTGGAACAGCAGCTTGTTTTAGTGAGAGGTTGAATATGTTTGTGAAGACCTCTGCTAATTGGCTAGCACAGGCCTTGAGTGTCCTTCCACAAACCCCATCCGGACCTGCTGCCTTGTTGACATTCACCCTCTGCAGGGTGGACTTCACCTGATGATGCTTTAGAACCAGTGTCTGGTCCCCAACAGGTGGTGCGGTGTGATGGGTTCCTCTGTTTTGGTTATCAAACCGGGCAAAGAACTGGTTCAGCACATCAGGTAGACTGGTGTCATCACTGGCCTGCGGAGTGTTGGTCTTGTAGTCAGTCAGTGCTTTAATTCCGTTCCACATACCGCGGGGGTTGTTGTTCTCAAAGTGTTCCTCAATACGCTGTTTGTAGCTGTGCTTGGCCTCCTTGATGCCCTTTTTGAGGTTCCTTCGAGCTGCTGAGTAAGCCAGCCTGTCTCCCGACCTGAAAGCCTCATCTCGACTCTTAATCAGAGCCCGGACACTTTTGTTCACCCAAGGCTTCTGGTTGGGAAACACTTTTATTGTCTTTTTTGGAAGTACATTCTCAGTGCAGAAATGTATGTACCCCATGACTGATGAGGCATATTCCTCCAAATCTGCCCCCTGTGCAAACAGTTGCCAGTCTGTGCTGTCAAAGCAGTCTTGCATCATTGAGGTAGCTTCCTCAGTCCACACTTGTACAGTTCTGACAGCTGGCTTGGTCCTGCAGATTAGGGGTCTGTATGCTGGGGTCAGTTTCAGTGAAATGTGGTCTGACAGTCCAAGGTGTGCAGATGGTTTCACTTTGTATAGATGTGGAATGTTTGTATACACCTGATCCAGAATGTTGCTCTCTCTCGTGGGAAAACGCACGTTGTTGTAAAACTTCGGCATGACTGATTTCAGATCAGCGTGGTTGAAGTCCCCTGCTACAATAACAACACCATCCGGATGTGCCGATAGCTGATTGTTTATAGCGTCGTGAAGCCTGCTCAGCGCTAGCTTAGCATTAGCTTGCGGGGGGATATAAACTGCCGTGAGTAGCACCGCACTGAATTCCCTCGGGAGAAAGAATGGTCTGCATCTCAGTGTTAGAAACTCCAGATCCGGTGAACAGTGTTGTTCTATTGTGTCTGCGGCTGTGCACCAGTTGTTATGGATGTAGATGCACAAACCTCCACCTCTGCTCTTCCCCGAAGCCTCCGTCCTATCCGCTCTGTAGACGGAGTGACCGGCTAACTCGATAGCAGCGTCGGGAACAGAGCGATTCAGCCAAGTCTCCGTTATTATCACCACGCAGCTGTTCATGTTGTTCGAGGTGATTCGAAGTCTGATCTCGTCCATCTTGTTGACCAGAGACCTGGAGTTGGCCAGAAAAAGACTTGGAACGGCTGGTCTGTAGGGGGAAGCCTGGAGCCTAGCGCGTAGCCCGGCTCTCTTCCCCCGTTTCTGCTTTCGCTCCCTGCGTCTCCTGCGGCGCCTCGCCGGGGGGATGATAACCCCATGTAGCTCCGGGGAGCGAAGGATCTCCGGTGGGATGTTTTCTGAATGAAAAGAGTAGTCCTTGTGCTGATCTCCGATACAGAGGAGTAGTGCTCGATCGTATGATCGTCTCTCTAGTCCAAAAACTGGTAAACATAAAACTACAGAAAACAGTAAAAAGTTACAAAAGTTACAAAAGTGGAGAGAGCGTCGAGCCGCCGCGTTTTCACGCGCAGCCGCCATCTTGAAAGATGAATACCTTATTGTATTATTTTATAAAATCCCTTTCCAATAAGAATCTTTTCACAGTCACCCATCTATGCAATACCTTATTGTATTATTTTATAAAATCCCTTTCCAATAAGAATCTTTTCACAGTCCCTAAACATATGCACTACCGGGCCTACACACATCTCACATTTGTAGCACATGCTAGAAGAGCCGGGAAGCATTCTCTGAAGATGTACAGAGAATTCACAACTTCAGATCGGGCTCCCATAGGACCCTCAGCCCATCACAGAGTGAAATACCGCACTAGAGGGAATTCTAGCCTGAAGTCTTGTTCTTTAAGATTCCCGGGAAAATCATGTGCTCTTCAACATGTGGCATGAAATAGACTCCATTCCAGCCCACAACGGATCAGCTCTATTTCAGTCCAACTCATCGTGTGTTTCAGTTCAGCTGACCAGTAATAAAGTTCTACACTCCATTAAGCTCCACCCATCTCTCTGGACTCACAGTTTAGGAAATTAACCCTTGGTGTTTGTTATTCCAGATGTATCTAGAGATGGAGGTACTAATCCTTTTGAAGAGGTCAGGTGATAAACGGTATGGAAGGTTCTGAAGTCTGGCACAGTGAAAAACCGTCTCCACACCTTTCCTGTAAACGCTGCACTGTCTGGGAGGTGAATCATTCTGACCTGTTTAGATCAGGCAGTCCTGCGTAAAGTTTGATCCCCTGATTAAATTAGTAGAGTGTGGTGTGAATAAGTTACAGGTCCTCTACAGAGAACACACTTCTACAGATCCATAAACTGTTTATTAGCTGAGTTTAACATTTTGGGTACAGGATCATGAGTTACGGTGTTGGTGAAAGTTAAGGTGTAGTTTATATGGTGTTAATATTTTTATTGGTCTTTTATTTTTTCAGAATGTTAAACCCAGTAAACCCAGTAAAACTGTCTAACCAGTATAAAGTGATACTGAAGTGTGTTTCCTGTAGGGGGCGTGTTCACTTATCTTCACTCAGAAACCATCACACCATGTCACATGACCGGGGTGTTACGCGTTTGACCATAAACCCCCAAATGAAAAGTAACACGTTCTGAGTTTCTCATGCTGCACATACGTATCTGAGTGCTGCTGTACAGACAGATACTGTTCTCAGTCTGCACACAGTGTGTTAATGAATGCTGGAGCCTCCACACAGCCTCCTGAACCACACACAGTTACTTCATGTAAGGGTCTGGGCTGTACTGCCTGCAGCCAGCAGAGGGCGGCAGCAGCGGCGCCATTCTGGGGGAACTACAGCCCGGAACTCCAAACCCCAGAATGCCCCACGCTGATAAGGCCAACGAGCAGCACCTGGCCAAGAGCTGAGCCAAGCCAAGAGCCAGTAAAGAAAAGAGAAAAAGAAAAGCAGCAAGTGCTAAAAGACTTAAACTACTGCGCAGAGTAGACAGCGTGTCACTCTGCATGCAGTGAACTATAATTCCCCTTTTGGTTAAACCCTCTACCGTTTTTTTCTGTTCTTATATAAGCTTTTCCTTTTGTTTGAATACGCTGCCCTGGCGTTTCCTTTGTTTGTTTTTTCCCACCGTTTCTCCCTCTCGCCCACTAAAACCTCATCCTGACTGGCCTCACGTGTGCTGCCGCGTGGGGTTACCACTACGAAGGTCGGGGGTTCGATCCCCGCCTAAACCCTCACAGTTCACCAATACAGTTCTCTTCTCACACACACAGTTTCACGTGCATCCGCATCCAGGAAGTTGTTTGCGTGCTATATAAACCCTTATACAGCACAAGCGGATTAGAGCCCTCGCTCTAATGAAGACATGAAGAGAACACTTCCTCTCATATGACAGTGATACAGAGAGTGCACTGACTACACTGTGCTCATGCGCCCTTTGACTACGCCCTGGTGACAGACTGTGAACAAGGTGGGGGGGTGTAGGGACCAGTCTGGTAGTGAGAGGGAGCTAGAGAGCAGCTGATGTTGACATTGAGAAGAAGTACACAGTTTGTTCTTACAGAGAGAGTAAACGGTTCTACTGTAAGTTCTACTGAGGAACCACATTAAACACACCTGATTAGAACACATCAGGAGAGACAGAACCACCTGCTGATATTATCTTTTGGGGTCAAACTGTTTTAATAACCACACTGGAACAAGATTTACATCCGACTTGAAGACCTGAAGACAAAATCAGTGATCAGTTAACCAACACTGATCACCAACTGATCCATTTAAATACAGTCACGAGTACTGAACACCACAGAAACACTTTCC
>JAMWET010007427.1:0-24101 GCA_024036415.1 Prochilodus magdalenae | reverse complement strand
TAGCAGCTGATCTGAAGGTTGAAGAGGCTCGCATAGCAGCTAGGTTATCAGAACTCCAACATGAAAAGGAATTAGCAGCAGCCCTAGCAGAAGCTCAAGTGTTTGAAGAAACAGTACAAACACGTTCTAGAGAAGGCAGCAAAAGAGATCTTACTGATGTGGCAAAAGTTGCTACTCAACGAACACAGGATTATGTGGAACAGCACTCCCAGTATCACTCCCAGTTGTATCTCTCTGATGAGAAGCCACCAGTCCTTGAACCTTATACGCCATCTTTGTTGCCTCCTATTAACCAAGTTCACGCAGATCAGCAACCTAAGTGGTCCATGCCATTACCCGGTCAACAACCCGCTAGGGCCAGCAATGATCCTTTGGCACAAGAGCATGAAAGACCTGCACTAGGAGTTGGTGTTAATCGCCACTGCACCACTCTGTCACCTGATTTCTTGACCAACAGGAAAACATTTCAGGTGCCTACAGATGACAGAATAGGCACGGGTGACATCACAAGGTATTTGATGCGGCATGAGCTTGTGCACTCTGGTCTCACTAAGTTCAGTGACCACCCTGAAAGTTACTGGGCGTGGAAGTCCTCTTTTAAGAATGCAACTGAAGGGCTTTACTTAACCGCCAGTGAGGAGCTCGATCTCCTAATAAAGTGGTTAGGGAGCCAGTCCTCAAATCATGTCATGAGGATCCGTGCATTGTATTCCACCAACCCAACAGTGGGTCTACACAAAGCTTGGGAACGCTTAGAGGAGTGTTATGGCTCCCCTGAGGTGATAGAAAGAGCTCTCCTTGAGAGAGTGGACAATTTTCCTAACGTTAGTCAGAAGGATCCAGTGAAACTCAGAGAATTGGGTGATCTGCTGAAAGAGCTAGAGGCTGCCAAGACTCAGGGATACCTGCCTGGACTCTCTTATCTAGACACTGCCAGGGGTGTCAACCCAATTGTCGAAAAGTTGCCATTCAGGCTACAAGAAAAATGGCTAGCTCAAGGCTCTCTGTACAAGGAGCAGTATCATGTCTCCTTCCCTCCTTTTGCTTTTTTCACAGACTTTGTCTGTAATTAAGCACGCAAACGAAATGACCCTAGCTTTGTTCTTTCGACAGCCCCTAGAGGTCAGCCAAACCATCTCTATAGGTCCTCAACAGGTCCTTCTAAGTCCATGTATTCGGACAAGAGGCCAGGGAACATTAAAGGGCATGTTTTTGCTCACAAAACAGAAGTGTCGTCACATCATTCAGCATGTCAGTCAGACAGGTCAAGAGACATGCTAGACGACATTGCCAAACAATGCCCTATCCACAAGAAACCCCATCCTTTGAGAAAATGTCGGGGCTTTGAAGTAAACCGCTTGAGGAGCGCAAGTCTTTTCTGAAAGAAAACAATATTCGCTTCAGTTGTTGCTCCTCTACAACCCACTTCGCCAAGACTTGTAAAGTGGCCTTGAAATGCAGTGAATGTGGGAGTGATGGTCATGTTACAGCTCTGCACCCCGGACAACCTCCATGGAACAGGCAAGACCCTTCCTTAGAGCATGGCGGGGAGGGTGAAGGAGAAATCTCCCACATGGCAGTTACTTCTAAATGTACGGAAGTCTGTGGTGAAGGAAGAAGCTTTCGGTCTTGTTCGAAGATCTGCTTGGTGAAGGTCTACCCAAAAGAGAACCCAGAAATGGCTATAAAGATGTATGTTGTTTTAGATGACCAAAGTAATAGGTCACTGGCCAAGTCAGATTTCTTTGATCTCTTCCAGATTACTGGGTCAGAATTGCCATACACACTCCGTACCTGTGCAGGGCTCTCTGAGACATGTGGGAGAAGAGTTTCTGGGTTTTTAGCTGAGTCACTGGATGGAACAGTGAGAGTGATGCTTCCTACGCTAATTGAGTGCAATCACATCCCGGATAATCGTTCAGAGATCCCTACTTCAGACGCTGCACAGCACCACACTCATCTGAAGTCAATCGCCCACAAAATACCACAACTGGATCCAGAGGCCCAAATCCTCCTCCTTTTGGGACGTGACATCTTGCAGGTACACAAAGTCAGAGAGCAACGAAATGGACCACATAATGCTCCATATGCTCAGCGACTGGACCTTGGATGGGTCATTATAGGAGATGTCTGCCTGGGTTCGGCTCACAGGCCAGTAGATGTGACCAGCTTTCACACCAGTGTGCTTGAGAATGGACGCCCAACTTTCCTCACTCCATGTCCTAACCACATGTACATCAAAGAACAGTTTGGAACTCAAAACCAGTCCAACTCTACCAACTTCAGTCCCCTGCCTGTCACACCAATCTTCAATGAACGTAACCTTGGAAAGACAATCTTCGAGAAGACAAAAGACGATGACAAGATAGGTCTCTCCATTGAAGATAAGATGTTCCTGGACTTAATGGACAAGGAAATGTACATAGATGATGCCAACAATTGGGTAACAGCCTGCTTGGAGTCTTGCTGCATTTCCGCCGAGAAGCTGTGGCTATTATTGCTGACATTGAGCAAATGTTTCATAGTTTCGTTGTCAAGGAGGGACACCGTAACTTTTTAAGGTTCCTGTGGTTTGACGGAAATGACCCGAACAAGGAGATCGTTGAGTACAGGATGAAGGTACGTGTGTTCGGCAACAGTCCATCTCCGGCAGTAGCGATATGTGGCCTTCAGCGTGCAGCGCAACATGGAGAGGCTGAATATGGCAAAGACACTAAGCACTTTGTAGAACGCAACTTCTATATGGATGATGGTCTTTTGTCACTGCCTTCAGCAACGGGGGCCATAGACCTGCTGAAAAGGACACAAGAGATGCTAGCTGTTTCAAACTTGAGACTCCATAAGATAGCATCAAACTGTCCCAGCGTCCTGGAAGCCTTTCCTTTAGAAGACCACGCCAAAGGTCTTCAGGACTTGAACTTTGATGATGGTGCCACCTTCATACAACGCACTTTAGGGCTTTGTTGGGACCTCAAGTATGACATCTTCACATTTAACGTAGCTGACACAGAGAGGCCATTCACACGAAGAGGTGTCCTAGCTACAGTAAACAGCCTATTCGATCCTCTCGGGCTGATTGCACCTGTCACTATACAAGGGAAGTGTCTCCTGAGGGATCTCATGAGCTGTAAGACCCTTTACAGGGACAGCGCCCTTCCAGAAGAGCGGGAGGTTGAATGGAGAATGTGGAAAGACTCCTTACAACATCTGAAAGAGTTCAAAACCCCTAGACCATATGCTCCTACTTCTTTCTCTACTGCACAACGGAAAGAACTTCACATCTTCTCAGACGCATCTGTGAAAGCTATTGCAGCAGTGGCATACATTAAGGTCATCGACAGTGTGGGGAAGTGCTACGTTGGATTTGTGTTTGGGAAGGTTAAGTTGGCACCCCCTGCAGCGCATACCATTCCAAGACTGGAGCTAGGAGCGGCTGTGTTGGCTTTGGAAGTGGCTTGTCTGATACAGAATGAGTTGGACATTACCTTAGATGATTTGCAGTTTTATACAGACAGCAAGGTTGTCCTTGGGTATATACACAACCAGACCAGACGGTTTCACGTGTATGTCTGTCACAGGGTACAATACATCAGAAGGTTCAGTAAACCAGAGCAGTGGCATTACATCTGTACCACTCAGAACCCAGCAGATCATGCTACCGATCGGTACCTGCAGCCCAACTTACCAGCACGACTTGGCTTACAGGACCCCACTTCCTGTCCATAGCTGCAGGACAACCCATCACAGAGGAGGAAACATACGACCTCAGTGAACCCAATTTGGATCCGGAGGTACGTTCTCATGCCACTACCCTTACTGTACCTTCATCTACTTTAGGGTCCTATCGCTTTGAGCGCTTTTCCTCTTGGAGGTCTTTGGTGCAAGCCATTGCATTTTTGAAGCATGTCTTCAAGTCCAAGATAACTGTGAAAAAGGACAAGACATGTTGTGGCTGGCATGTATGCACACAACCTTACACAGCAGAAGAACTCTTAGAAGCAGAGACTCTTATTATCAGGTGTGTACAGCAAGAGACCTACAGAGAAGAGTTTAGCTGCATTGCTGCCAGAAAGGACATTCCAAAAGGAAGTTCACTGAGAAAACTGTACCCCTGTGTTGACGAAGATGGTCTCCTGAAAATAGGAGGTAGACTCAAGCATGGACGTCTTGAGGCAAGAGAGAAGTACCCTCTGGTTATTCCAGGACAGAGTCACGTTGCCACTTTACTGGTGAGGCACTTCCATGACAAGGTCAGACATCAGGGGCGTGCTTTTACCGAAGGTGCCGTTCGCACGGCAGGATTCTGGATTGTGGGAGCAAAGAACTGCATTAAGAGGATCCTCCATTCATGTGTAACTTGTCTTAAACTGCGTGGACGAGCCGTTGAACAGAAAATGGCGGATCTACCAGCCGATCGTTTGTCTATGGAACCACCGTTTACCTATGTGGGTCTAGACGTGTTCGGCCCATGGACTGTCATCACAAGGCGCACCCGAGGCGGACAAGCCAACAACAAAAGGTGGGCTGTGCTCTTTACCTGCATGAGCACACGTGCTGTCCACATAGAACTTATTGAAAAGATGGACACCTCAAGTTTTATCAATGCTTTGCGCCGCTTTTTTGCTCTAAGGGGACCTGCAAAACAGATCCGTTCAGACTGTGGAAGCAACTTCATAGGGGCCTGCAAAGAGTTGGGGATGCTTCTCACTGACCCTGAAGAACCTAGTGTTAGGAAATACTTGGGTGAAGAGGGATGCACGTGGATTTTTAATCCTCCCCACTCATCCCACATGGGAGGAGTTTGGGAACGGATGATTGGGGTTTCTAGGCGCATCCTCGACGCCATGCTATTGCAAACCATTCCCACACATCTCACCCATTAAGTCTTGTCCACCCTAATGGCGGAAGTAGTGGCAATCATCAATGCCAGGCCACTTGGTCCTATCACATCAGGCCCAGAGTCTCCATTCCTCTTGACGCCAGCATCACTCCTGACACAGAAGATATGTACTCCTTTGCCTCCCTCAGGGACATTTGACTACAGAGACCTCCACCGCCAGCAATGGAGGCAGGTACAACATCTAGCCAATGTCTTTTGGAACAGGTGGCGGCATGTATATTTTCCTACCCTTCAAAGCCGCAGCAAGTGGCAGGACGACTGTCCTAATATCCATGAAGGCGACTTAGTTCTGTTGAAGGACAAGCAGGTGAGGCGGAATGAGTGGCCCATGGCTCTGGTCACTAAGACTTTCCCCGGCCAGGATGGGAGAGTCAGAAAGATTGAACTTAAAGTTTCAAGTTCTGGGTCAACGAAGACCTTCCTGAGGCCCGTTTCAGAGACAATCCTTCTCATGCGCAATAAGAACGTGGACTGAACAAGGTTTTCGATAGCATTCCCTTTCTTATTTAATGGTTATTTATATGGTGGTATTTTCCTTTCAATACCAGACGGGGAGTGTTATGGTCCTTTTAAAATTTGATTAATGTTGTGGTCATTTAGTCCCCCTTTTGGTTGTTTTGTGAATTGCAATATTTCTTCTGTTTTATAACCTCTCTTATTATTGGATAAAAAGAGTCAGGTGATTCTGTTACGTCAGCCATCTTATTTTCCTTAAGTAACCAGTGTTATTCTGTGGTCTCAGCTGTTAACTTCTTACTTGTTTGTGTCTTGGACATCATTGCCTGTAAGTTCTGTTTTATTATCTTGTTATACAGATTGTTTAGCACACTATGTCAGAAATGCTATATTTATGTTTACAGTGTTTTGATAAGCACTCGTTTTGTATATTTCAGTTTTACAAAGTAACGACTTGAAGAAAACAGACAACAGTAAAGACTGACAACCTTACTCCAGCTTCTACTTCTTCGTGTCTTGTTCGCTACCTGTTAATTTGTGTATCGACACACACTGAGAGCAGGATAGTGACCCCTGGTCACCATCACCACCACTGTAAAGAAATTAATGACTATCTACAATCAACCACTTCATGTAAAACCACACTGTATGACTATGTTTCATATGGATTATTTAAATATGGAGAAACATGGGAACATCAGAAATTGTTAAAAGTATAATAATAATTAAAAGTAATTAGTTTTTTCCTCATTCTTTTTTTTCTCTCTCATTTGGACAATGAATAAAAACAACCCAAAATGTATCCATTGTTGTAAAACATGAAATTAATAATTAATAAAATTATAGGGGTAAAAACCTTTCTAAAGATTAGTGGTGGTCAGTAATGATGTAAATGTGATTGGTTACTGTACCCAAGTAGTTTTCTAGTCTCTCTCTACTGAAGTATCTCCATTCTGGGGGTCTTTTTACTTCACCCCCCACATCATTTCAGTATCTAACATCTCACTGTTTACTCCTCTACATTACGGCCAAATCTGTCCCTCCTTTGGCTTACGGTAGCGTATAAACTCAACATGTCCAAACCAAAGAAGAGTGAAGTGAGCCCACCAATCAGGGCACAGCGGTCACCTTGTGATGAGCTCGTTTTGACCTGTTGGACAGAGCTTGGTTCTAGCTAATGGAATTTGAATAGATGTCAGTGTCAGACTAATGTATGAGCTTCTATTAAAGACTGGTGGACTGAGAGACACGAGAGCCTCTTCACCTACACTGAGCTGATGAAGAGTCCTGTTCCAGAAATGATAATAGGACATTAGAGCCGTAATAAACCATGCTCCTGTTACTCTCCATACTTAAGTACATCTGAAGGTACATACTTTAGTACTGTTACTCTCCATACTTAAGTACATCTGAAGGTACATACTTTAGTACTGTTACTCTCCATACTTAAGTACATCTGAAGGTACATACTTTAGTACTGTTACTCTCCATACTTAAGTACATCTGAAGGTACATACTTTAGTACTGTTACTCTCCATACTTAAGTACATCTGAAGGTACATACTTTAGTACTGTTACTCTACATACTTCAGTACATCTGAAGGTACATACTTTAGTACTGTTACTCTCCATACTTAAGTACATCTGAAGGTAGATACTTTAGTACTGTTACTCTCCATACTTAAGTACATCTGAAGGTAGATACTTTAGTACTGTTACTCTCCATACTTAAGTACATCTGAAGGTACATACTCTAGTACTGTTACTCTCCATACTTAAGTACATCTGAAGGTACATACTTTGGTACTGGTACTCTCCATACTTCAGTACATCTGAAGGTACATACTTTGGTACTGTTACTCTCCATACTTCAGTACATCTGAAGGTACATACTTTAGTACTGGTACTCGCCATACTTAAGTACATCTGAAGGTACATACTTTAGTACTGTTACTCTCCATACTTAAGTACATCTGAAGGTACATACTTTAGTACTGTTACTCTCTATACTTCAGTACATCTGAAGGTACATACTTTAGTACTGTTACTCTCCATACTTAAGTACATCTGAAGGTACATACTTCAGTACTGTTACTCCAGTGGAGGAACTTCTACTGACCCTGGAGGAGGAGTCTACCTTGGGAATCTACTTAAACTAATTGACTACTAACTCAGGTACATGGCCAGTGTATGATGCTCCCACGACCATGCTTCACAGATGGGATAAGGCTCTAATGCAGGAATCCAGAGTTTACCCAGTCGGCTCAGACTGAACTGAAGTCTGGTCAGTACTGAGGTCCCCATGTGTGATGACCACTCTGCAGACCAGCACACACAGCATAGGGTCTACGATCACTCGCACACTCAACGGAGACACACTCATCATCCACCACTCCCAGACACCCAGAAAGAAATACAGGAGCAAGAAAATCAGATATACAGTCAGTGTCAGTGTGGCAAAAGCTAACACGTACCAACCATGTGCCTCGGTTGCACGAGATCTGTGGGTTTTAGCGGGCAGAATTCTACAAATGATGATGATCCATGAGGTGACCGTCACAGCAAACTGTGCTAAGAGAACTAAAAGTAGGAAATGTGCTTCTGTGAAGAATTGCCACAGGAAAAGACAGACGTATACGTCTTCAAAACACAGTTATGTTAACACGGTATAGCCATTTCTAACACTACAGTGAGCTTAAATAGCACAGAGAGTACAGTATAAAGTTTTACAATACAGTCATCATCTAAAATATAGGAAGACACCATACAGGCATCCAGTTGTACCAAAATACACTGAGGTGGTGAGATCAGTTAAGATGGAGCAGGAATTCAAATAAGAAGCTAACTGTAGTCTCTATAGGTCAGCATATCATATTCAGAGCGAGTGTGCCAATCAAGCCCCAGTATTATCCAGTCTAGTATCGGCTGGCACAACAGGCAGGCCTATAGCTAATGACTGACCACCGTTTGACCCTATTGTCCAGTAAACTGGATCTCCATTTGGTTCACTTCTTATGGGTAAACAGTGTAAAGGCACGTTCCCTCTTTATACGCACATCTTTGTATTCTGTCATTGAAATGCATGAGGGCTAGTTATGATATAATGATCTAAACAATGCAGTTGTCCAGTCTGTTATGCATTATGCATTTCTTGAATAAACATTATGAAACTGAACATTTCATTTCTAAACAACGTTTTGTTCTGGTCCAGGTAGATATGTGGCCTCTGACAGTCAGAACTGAGCAAGGCTTAATCTCTAATCAGCAAAATATCACATTATCACCTACATAACCAAAAACGTACCAACATTACATACGTTTGATCTGAGATTCTATTAACCAGCCTGGACTGAGAATCGTCCCCCAACCTGAACTATGAACTAATAGTTCCAACCTGAACTATTCAGCCAACAGTAGTCCTCTTTGTGTTTTGACACCAAATGTAGCAGCATCAAAAGAAGGTGTGGGAGTGCGGTGGTGTTGGGAAGGAAGATAAAAGTTACCAGGATCAATAGATGATTAATTTAGACTGATATGATCCATATTTATTGAGCTACACATACAGAAGTCTGTCTCTCAATATGGCGTCGGGCCGCCGTGTTTGCTAACCCAACATGCCAGACGTCTCGGTATGGAGCTGTAGAGGTTCCTAATGGTGTCCAGTGATTATCCTTCCCATGCAGCTTGGATATCCTCACACAGTTCCTGCAGATGGTGCAGTTGAGGTGGAGGTGGAGGGACACCAGGTCTTCTGGACTTGCGGTACACAACAACAAACCGTTCATCTTGGTGCTGACCACAGTGCCTCCACACACGGATTCGTTGGGCGTCTCCACCAAGACTAAAGCGGAACTCGTCACTGAAGATGACCCGCTGCCATTCTGAGTCACTCCATGACAGTCTGGTACGACACCACTGCAGTCTTTGGTGACGGTGACGTGGTGTTAGGGACAGTCGTGGTAAAAACGATCTGTGTACATGTAGGCCTGCGTTCAATACAGGCGTCGCTGCCAATGGTGGTGGCACTAACTGTAGGATGACTCATGGAGGACTCACTAAATGTCTGCAATCGTGGCTGTTGGGTCAGTCAGGTGCAGCGATGAGGCCCCTCCTTGCTTCACAGCCCTAGCACAGGTGTTACTGCATCCAGTCAATAAGTGGCTGATGAACTTCTGTGCTTTTTGTGGGTGATGTGGTTTTGCTTTTATATATAAAACTATAGTTCCCCTCATGAAGAACACCAAGATGGACACGTGCACTTCTCACATTTCCTCTACACTCTCTGAACAACTGTTTCACATGGGGTACTACTATAGCGCTCTTTCCTACACCAGGTATCATCTGTTCCTCAAAATTACTTTCGAACGTCCCATTTAGTTTCAGAACCATCGAGTGCAATTGTGGATTGATCTCAGAGAGTAGTTTCTAGCTGCAGTATAAGTCGTTCCTCACCGGCCAGATATTCAACAACAGTGTCTGGATCTGGTAAGACCAGACTGTCCGTGTTTCCCTCATTGCGGAGTTTTTAGAGGGCTTCCAGTTCTGAGCTTGGGCTCTACCCCACGTCTTCCATCACCATCATAAGAGGTGCCCAGACGGCCGAAATCTCGAGGCCGACTCCCATCCTCATGCTGCTTTCCTGTGATCTGCTGGTGCTGCTACTGGTTCTCCCTGTGTGAGTTCTTCAGTGTAGATCATCTCACACTCCTGGGCCTGCTCCTTCGCTTAGCTGTAACCCTGACATCATGGATAGTCACTTGTAGGTCTTTGCCCATAACAGTGATGCCCCTTACAGAAGAGGGAGGTCAGGATCTACAGTGCTGTGTTTAGTCTCGTCCACAGTGGTCCTGTATACGGTCTATTCCAGTCTGTGCTTAGTTCTGAGGAATTATTCAGGACAACACCGGGATCTGGAAAAGTATTGGACTGTATGGGTGATGTGTTTGTCTCTGAGTTTGCGAGTGACCTTTGACCCCCTGTTATGTGTGCTTCTCTACCGAAGGGATCTCAGGGTTCAGATACAGAGGAACATGCCTAGAGCTCAACTCTGACTTTAGCAGCTAGCCCACAGATGAATCATCTAGACTTGGACTCTGTATGTGTGTGAGGGTCCGGGCTGTACCGCCTGCAGCCAGCAGAGGGCGGCAGCAGCGGCGCCGTTCTGGGGGAACTACAGCCCGGAACTCCAAACGCCAGAATGCCCCACGATGATTACACCAACGAGCAGCACCTGGGGCGTCGGTAATATAAGCTCTCACCGCGCATACACCGTCGCTGCACCTTTGTAGAGGGGGTAGCCGGTACAGTATTAGAGCCAAGAGCCAAGAGCCAAGAGCCAAGAGCCAAGAGCCAAGAGCCAAGAGCCAAGAGCCAAGAGCCACAGTCGTGCAGAGTACACCTGCGGGTTACTCTGCACATAGTGAATTTTAATTCCCCGTTTTGTTACTCCTTCTACTGTTCATTTCTATTTCTCGTTTCTATTTTAAGCTATCCTTCTGTTTGAACACGCTACTCTAGCGTTTCCTTTGTTTGCCCTTCCTGCCATTTCTCCCTCTCACTGTTAAGACCTCACACTGAAGGGTCCCACGTGTGCTGCCGCATAGCGCAGGGGTAACACGTGGGGTTACCGCTATCAAGGTCGGGGTTCGATCCCCGCCTAAACACTGAGCTCCAACTACTCAGTTCAGTCCTCACACTCATAGTTTCACGTGCATCCGCACCCAGGAAGTCCGTTTGCGTGCTATATAAACCTTAATACACCGCAACGGATTCCTGCACTGCGCTTGGGTCCAACACCCAACTGCACCGTGACGATGTGTATTTCCTGTTTAGATATCAGAGAGGGTTTTGTGGTTTCACTGTCCTCTGTAATTAGCAGCACAGGAACTGACCAGCTCTACTGAACACCAAGTAAACAGTCTGATGATAAAGAGGTGCAGTGGCTGAAGCTAATTGGACATGATGGAGAGATACTGCTATACTAATGAATGTTCAGTGGTTAGTATGGTGCTGTAAACGTTTTATCTGTTCCAGTTTATTTTTCAGATAAGAAGATAAGAAGTTCCCAGAAGAATCGACCTGTCCCCGCTGTTGGCCCAGGTGAGGGTCTACCTTTCCCTTTCAACCTTCTGCTAATCGTGGCCTAGGCCCACCTAATCTTACGCCTCTGGACCTGTACCTTAAGGGGGGTTCTGTCACATGTCACCCTGTCTTGAGAGTAAGACCTTTGTAGTCTCTGACACACAACAAAGGCTGATCAAGTTTGGAGTGCATATTTATTATGTTATATTATATTATTATTGTCATATATTTTATGATATTCGGATAAGGGTTCAGTTTAAATATATAATATAATATTAAATAATAAATATGCACTTCAACTTGATCAGCCTTTGTTGGTGTCCAGAGACTACAAAGGTCTTACTCTCAAGACAGGGTGACATGTGACAGAACCCCCCTTAAGGTACAGGTCCAGAGGCGTAAGATTAGGTGGGCCTAGGCCACGATTAGCAGAAGGTTGAAAGGGAAAGGTAGACCCTCACCTGGGCCAACAGCGGGGACAGGTCGATTCTTCTGGGAACTTCTTATCTTCTTATCTGAAAAATAAACTGGAACAGATAAAACGTTTACAGCACCATACTAACCACTGAACATTCATTAGTATAGCAGTATCTCTCCATCATGTCCAATTAGCTTCAGCCACTGCACCTCTTTATCATCAGACTGTTTACTTGGTGTTCAGTAGAGCTGGTCAGTTCCTGTGCTGCTAATTACAGAGGACAGTGAAACCACAAAACCCTCTCTGATATCTAAACAGGAAATACACATCGTCACGGTGCAGTTGGGTGTTGGACCAAAGCGCAGTGCAGGAATCCGTTGCGGTGTATTAAGGTTTATATAGCACGCAAACGGACTTCCTGGGTGCGGATGCACGTGAAACTATGAGTGTGAGGACTGAACTGAGTAGTTGGAGCTCAGTGTTTAGGCGGGGATCGAACCCCGACCTTGATAGCGGTAACCCCACGTGTTACCCCTGCGCTATGCGGCAGCACACGTGGGACCCTTCAGTGTGAGGTCTTAACAGTGAGAGGGAGAAATGGCAGGAAGGGCAAACAAAGGAAACGCTAGAGTAGCGTGTTCAAACAGAAGGATAGCTTAAAATAGAAACGAGAAATAGAAATGAACAGTAGAAGGAGTAACAAAACGGGGAATTAAAATTCACTATGTGCAGAGTAACCCGCAGGTGTACTCTGCACGACTGTGGCTCTTGGCTCTTGGCTCTTGGCTCTTGGCTCTTGGCACTTGGCTCTTGGCACTTGGCTCTTGGCTCTAATACTGTACCGGCTACCCCCTCTACAAAGGTGCAGCGACGGTGTATGCGCGGTGAGAGCTTATATTACCGACGCCCCAGGTGCTGCTCGTTGGTGTAATCATCGTGGGGCATTCTGGCGTTTGGAGTTCCGGGCTGTAGTTCCCCCAGAACGGCGCCGCTGCTGCCGCCCTCTGCTGGCTGCAGGCGGTACAGCCCGGACCCTCACACACATACAGGGTCCAAGTCTAGATGATTCATCTGTGGGCTAGCTGCTAAAGTCAGAGTTAAGCTCTAGGCATGTTCCTCTGTATCTGAACCCTGAGATCCCTTCAGTAGAGAAGCACAAATAACAGGGGGTCAAAGGTCACTCACAAACTCAGAGACAAACACATCACCCATACAGTCCGATACTTCTCCAGATCCCGGTGTTGTCCCGAATAATTCCCCAGAACTAAGCACAGGCTGGAATAGACCATATACAGGACCACTGTGGGTGAGACTAAAGCCAGCACTGTAGATCCTGACCTCCCTCTTCTGTAAGGGGCATCACTGTTATGGGCAACGACCTACAAGTGACTATCCATGATGTCAGGGTTACAGCTAAGCGAAGGAGCAGGCCCAGGAGTGTGAGATGATCTACACTGAAGAACTCACACAGGGAGAACCAGTAGCAGCACCAGCAGATCACAGGAAAGCAGCATGAGGATGGAGGCTGAGATTCGGCCTCCACTCTTATGATGGTGATGGAAGACGTGTAGAGCCCAAGCCAGAACTGGAAGACCCTCTAAAACTCCAGCAATGAGGAACACGGACAGTCTGGTCTTACCAGCCAGACACTGTTGTTGAATATCTGGCCGGTGAGGAACGACTTATACTGCAGCTAGAACTACTCTCTGAGATCATCCACAAATGCACTCGATGGTTCTAACTAAATGGGACGTCGAAAGTAATTTTGAGGAACAGATGATACCTCTGTGAAAGAGCGCTATAGTACCCCATGTGAACACAGTGTTCAGAGAGTGTAGAGGAAATGTGAGAAGTGCACGTGTCCATCTTGGTGTTCTTCATGAGGGGAACTATAGTTTTATATATAAAAGCAAAACCACATCACCCACAAAAAGCACAGAAGTTCATCAGCCACTTATTGACTGGATGCAGTAACACCTGTGCTAGGGCTGTGAAGCAAGGAGGGGCCTCATCGCTGCACCTGACTGACCCAACAGCCACGATTGCAGACATTTAGTGAGTCCTCCATGAGTCATCCTGTTAGTGCACCACCATTGGCAGACGCCTGTATGACGCAGGACTACATGTACACAGATCGTTACCACGACTGTCCCTAACACCACGTCACCGTCACCAAAGACTGCAGTGGTGTCGTACCAGACTGTCATGGAGTGACTCAGAATGGCAGCGGGTCATCTTCAGTGACGAGTCCCGCTTTAGTCTTGGTGGAGACGCCCAACGAATCCGTGTGTGGAGGCACTGTGGTCAGCACCAAGATGAACGGTTTGTTGTTGTGTACCGCAAGTCCAGAAGACCTGGTGTCCCTCCACCTCCACCTCAACTGCACCATCTGCAGGAACTGTGTGAGGATATCCAAGCTGCATGGGAAGGATAATCACTGGACACCATTAGGAACCTCTACAGCTCCATACCGAGACGTCTGGCATGTTGGGTTAGCAAACACGGCGGCCCGACGCCATATTGAGAGACAGACTTCTGTATGTGTAGCTCAATAAATATGGATCATATCAGTCTAAATTAATCATCTATTGATCCTGGTAACTTTTATCTTCTTTCCCAACACCACCGCACTCCCACACCTTCTTTTGATGCTGCTACATTTGGTGTCAAAACACAAAGAGGACTACTGTTGGCTGAATAGTTCAGGTTGGAACTATTAGTTCATAGTTCAGGTTGGGGGACGATTCTCAGTCCCAGGCGTTAATAGAATCTAGATCAAACGTATGTAATGTCCAGGGCTGGTTAATTTTTGAGGGGGGGGGAATCCTCAGATCAAAGTATGTAATGTTGGTACGTTTTTGGTTGTGTAGGTGATAATGTGATATTTTGCTGATTAGAGATTAAGCCTTGCTCAGTTCTGACTGTCAAAGGCCACATAGCTACCTGGACCAGAACAAAACATTGTTTAGAAATGAAATGTTCAGTTTCATAATGTTATTCAAGAAATGCATAATGCATAACAGACTAGACAACTGCATTGTTTAGAGATCATTATATCATAACTAGCCCTCATGCATTTCAATGACAGAATACAAAGACGTGCGTATAAAGAGGGAACGTGCCTTTACACTGTTTACCCATAAGAAGTGAACCAAATGAAGATCCAGTTTACTGGACAATCGGGTCAAACTGTGGTCAGTCAGTAGCTGTAGGCATGCCTGTCGTGCCCGCCGGTACCAGAGTGGATAATACTGGGGCCTGATTCGCACACTCGCTATGAATATGATATGCTGACCTATAGAGACTACAGTTAGCTTCTTATTTGAATTCCCGCTCCATCTTAACTGATCTCACCACCTCAGTTGTATTTTGGTACAACTGGATGCCTGTATGGTGTCTTCCTATATTTTAGATGATGACTGTATTGTAAAACTTTATACTGTACTCTCTGTGCTATTTAAGCTCACTGTAGTGTTAGAAATGGCTATACCGTGTTAACATAACTGTGTTTTGAAGACGTATACGTCTGTCTTTTCCTGTGGAAATTCTTCACAGAAGCACATTTCTACTTTTAGTTCTCTTAGCACAGGTTTGCTGTGACGGGTCACCTCATGGATCATCATCATTTGTAGGAGTAATTCTGCCCCGCTAAAACCGGCACAGATCTCGTGCAAACACAGAGATCACATGGTTGGTACGTGTTAGCTTTTTGCCACACTGACTTACTGACTGTATATCTGATATTTCTTGCTCCTGTATTTTCTTTCTGAGTGTCTGGGGGGTAGGGTGGATGATGATGAGTGTGGTCTCCGTTGAGAGTTGTGTCCGTTGAGTGGTCGAGTGATCGTAGACCCCTATGCTGTGTGTGCTGGTCTGCAGAGTGGTCATCACGACATGGGGGTACCTCAGTACTGACCCAGAAGCTTCAGTTCAGTCTGAGCCGACTGGGTAAATTCTGGATTCCTGCATTAGAGCCTTTATCCCATCTGTGAAGCATGGTCACGTGGGAGCATCATACCTGGGCTGGCCATGTACCTGAGTTAGTAGTCAATTAGTTTAAGTAGATTCCCAAGGTAGACTCCTCCTCAACAGGGTCAGTATAGAAGTTCCTCCACTGGAGTAACAGTACTGAAGTATGTACCTTCAGATGACTTAAGTATGGAGAGTAACAGTACTAAAGTATGTACCTTCAGATGTATGCTGCAAGTACTGAAGTATAGAGACGTAACAGTACTAAAGTATGTACCTTCAGATGTACTTAAGTATGGAGAGTAAGCAGTACTAAAGTATGTAACTCCTTGCAGATGTACTTAAGTATGTATGGCGAGTAATCCAGTACTAAAGTATGTACCTTCAGATGTACTGAAGGTATGGAGAGTAACAGTAGCCAAAGTATGTACCTTCAGAAAAAACTGTCATCTGTGAAGTATGGGATGAGTACCAGTACCAAAGTATGTACCTTCAGATGTACTTAAGTATGGAGAGTAACAGTACTAGAGTATAGTACCTTCAGTGTTACTTAAGTATGGAGAGTAACTGTTAGATCTAAAGTATCTACCTTCAGATGTACTAACGTATGGAGAGCTAACAGTACTAAAAGTATTAGCTCTGTTCAGATGTGTAGTACTTTATAGTATGGAGTAGTAACCCAACAGTACTAAAGTATGCTACCTTCAGAGTGTACTGAAGTATTGTTAGAGCTAATCAGTAGCTAAAGTATGTAAAAATTCAGATGTACTTAAGTTAGATGGAGAGTAAAAAAGTGCACTAAAGTATAGTACCTTCAGATGTACTTAAGTATGGAGTATGTTAAACATGTTACTAAAGTATGTACCTCATATCAGGATGTAATATAAGTTGGAGAGTATGTAACATACGTAAAGTATGTATCCTTCTTTCTGTCAGATGCGTACTTATAGTGTATGAGGAGTAACCAGTACTAAGTACGGTACCTCTGTACATCTTCAGTATGTGTACTTTGTAAGTATCGGAGAGTAAACAGGAGCATACGAGTTTAATTACGTGCCTCTAATGTCCTACTTTATCAATTTCTGGAACAGGCACTCTTCATCAGCTCAGGTGTAGGTGAAAGGCTCTCGTGTCTCTCAGCTCCACCCGTCTTTTAATCAAGTAAGTGACTCATACATTAGTCTGACACTGACGATCTATTCGAAATTCCATTAGCTAGAACCAAAGCTCTGTCCAACAGGTTCAAAAAAGACGATGCTCATCACAAGGTGACCGCACAGCTGTGCCCTGATGTTTTGGTGGGCTCCACTTCACTCTTCTTTGTTTGTGGGACATGTTGAGATTTATACAAACGCTAACCACCGTAGCAAAGGAGGGACAGATCGAATTGGCCGTAATGTTAGTAGGGAGTAAACAGTGAGGTATGTTAGTATACTGAAATGATGTGGGGGGTGAAGTAAAAAAGACCCCAGAATGGAGGATACTTCAGTAGAGTAGAGACTAGAAAACTACTTGGGTAAGCAGTAACCAATCAAATTTTACATCATTACTGACGCACCACTAAATCTTTAGAAAGGTTTTTACCCCTATAATTTTATTTAATTATTAATTTACATGTTTTCACACAATGGATTACATTTTGGAAGTTGTTTTTATTCATTGTCCAAATGAGAGAGAAAAAAAAGAATGAGGAAAAATTACTAATTACTTTTATTATTATTATACGTTTACTGGGTTTAAACAATTTCTGATGTTCCCTCTGTTTCCGTCCATATTTAAATAATCCATATGAACACAATAGTCATACAGTGTGGTTATTTTTAACATGAAGTGGTTGATTGTGTAGATAGTAGTCATTAATTTCTTTACCGTGGATGGTGATAGGTGACCAGGGTCTACTATACTCTGCTCTCACGTTGTGTGTCGAAGTACACAAATTAACAGACAGTAGCGAACAAGACAACGAAGATAGTAGAAGCTGGAGTACTGTAAGGTTGTTCAGTCTTTACTGTTTGTCTGTTTCTTCAAGTCTGTTACTTTTGTAAAACTGAAATATACAAAACGAGTGCTTATCAAAAGACACTGTAAACATAAATATAGCATTTCTGACATAGTGTGCTAACACAATCTGTATAACAAGATAATAAAACAGAACTTACAGGCATGATGTCCAAGACACAAACAAGTAAGAAGTTAAACAGCTGAGACCACAGAATAACAACTGGTTACTTAAGGAAAATAAGATGGCTGACGTAACAAGAATCACCTGACTCTTTTTATTCCAATAATAAGAGAGAGGGTGTATAAAACAGAAGAAATATTGCACAATTCACAAAACAACCAAAAGGGGGACTAAATGACCACAACATTAATCAAATTTTAATAAAAGGACCATAACACTCCCCGTCTGGTTATTGAAAGGAAATATACCACCATATAAAATAAGCCATTAAAATAAGAAAGTGGAATATGCTATCGAAATAACCTTGTTCAGGTCCATCCCTAGTCACGTATCTTATTGCGCATGAGAAGGATTGTCTCTGACAAACGGGCCTCAGGAAGGTCTCGTTGACCCAGCAACTTGAAACTTTAAGTTCAATCTTTCTGAACTCTCCCATCTGGCCTGGGGCAAAAAGTCTTGATGCTGACCAGATTAGCCATGGGCCACTCCATTCCATCTCCCGCCTCACTGCCTGCTTGTCTCCTTCAATCAGAACTAACGAAGCTCGCCTTTCATATGGATTATTAGGATAACAGTCGTCCTGCCACTTGCTCGCGGCTTTGAAGGGTAGAAAATATATACGTGCTCGCCACCAACCGTGGTTCCAAAAGACATTGGGGGCTTAGATGTTGGTACCCAGTGCCTCCATTGCTGGCGGTGGGGGGGAGGTCTCTGTAGTCAAATGTCCCTGAGGAGGATGGCAAAGGAGTAATCATATCCTTCTGTTGTCAGGAGTGAATGCTCTGGCGTCAAGAGGAATGGAGAACTCTGGGCCTGATGTGATAGGAAATCCAAGTGGCCTGGGGCAGGTGGCCTGGCATCTGTGTCCATAACTCCAACTTTTTTGATTGCCACTACTTCCGCCATTTTTTAGGGTGGACAAGGTACTTATGGGTGTGGAGATGTGTGGGAATAATAGGGTCTTGCAATAGCATGGGCGTCGAGGATGGCTGCCTAGAATACCCCAGCAGAGGCATTCATAATGTAGAACGTTCCTCTTCCTATCTTCAAACTCCTCCCATGGCCTGGGATGAGTGGGGAGGATTAAAAATCCACGTGTGCATCCCTCTTTCACCCAAGTATTTTTCCTAAACACTAGGTTTCTTCAAGGTCAGTGAGAAAGCATCCCGCCAACTCTTTGTGCAGGAGGCCCCTATGAAGTTGCTTCCACAGTCTGAACGGATCTGTTTTGCAGGTCCCCTTAGAGCAAAAAAGCGGCGCAAAGCATTGATAAAACTTGAAGGTGTCATATCTTTTCAATAAGTTCTATGTGGCACAGCACGTGTGGCTCATTCAAGCAGGTAACTAGAGAGCACAAGCCCACCTTTTGTTGTTGGCTTGTCCGCCTCGGGTGCGCCTTGTGATGACAGTCCATGGCCCGAACACTCGTCCTAGATCCACCCACATAGGTAAAACGGTGGTTCCATAGACAAAAAACGACGGTCGGGCTGGTATGATCCGCCATTTTCACTGTTCAACGGCTCGTCCACGCAGTTTTAAGACAAGTTACACTATGAATGGAGGATCCTCTAATGCAGAGTTCTGTTGCTCCCACAATCCAGAATCCTGCCGTGTGGCTAACGGCACCTTTCGGTAAAAAGCACGCCCCTGAGTGTCTGACCTTGTCATGGAAGTGCCCTCACAACAGTTAAAGTGGCAACGTGACTCTGTCCACTGGAATAACCAGGAGGGTACTTCTCTCTTCTCTTCTCTTCTCTCTCTTCTCATCTTGCCACAGGTCAAGAGAACGTCCATTTAGCTGAGAGGGTCGAAAATACCTCCATTTATACCTCTCCTATTTTCGCATCAGGAGACCATCTTCGTCAACACAGGGGTACCAGTTTTCTCTCAGTGAACTTCCTTTTGGAATGTCCTTTCTTCCCTTGGCAAGCAATGCAGCTAATACTCTTCTCTGTAGGTCTCTTGACTGCTGTACACTACCTGATAATAATCAGAGTCTCCTCTTCCTTGACTTCTAAGAGTTCTCTCTAGCTGTTGTAAGGTTGTGTGCATACATGCCAGCCCACAACATGTCTTGTCCTTTTTATTCCCTCACAGTTATCTTGGACTTGAATGACATGCTTCCAAACGCAATGGCTGTGGCTTGCAAAAAAACACCAAAGACCTGACCCAAGAGGAGAAAGCGCAGAGCTCAAAGGGTAGCCATATGTCCGATGTCGTCTTCCCTAGGCGACTATTGTGCACTCGCTAAAGTAGATGAAGGTTACAGTAGAGGGTAGTGGCATGGAGAATCGTACCTCCGGATCCAAATTGGGGTTCACTGAGGAGTCGTATGTTTCCTCCTCTGTGATGGGTTGTCCTCACTCTGCAGCCTATTGGACAGATGGAAGTAAAGGTGGGGTCCTGTAAGCCAAGTCCGTGCTGGTAAGTGTTGGGCTGCAGGTGGGTACCGATCGGAATAGCATGATCTGCTGGGTTCTGCAGTTGGTACAGATGTAAGTTGATGCCACTGCTTACTGGTTTACTGAACCTTCTGATGTATTGTACCCTGTGACAGACATACACGTGAAAACCGTCTGGTCTGGTGTTGTGTATATACCCAAGGACAACCTTGCTGTCTGTATAAAACTGCAAATCATCTAAGGTAATGTCCAACTCATTCTGTATCAGACAAGCACAGTTCCACAGGCCAAGCCAAAATGCACAGCCGCTCCTATGCTCCAGTCTTGGAAATGGTATGCGCTGCTGCAGGACGGGTGTCCAACTTAAACCTTCCCAATACACAAATCCAACGTACTGCACTTCCCCACACTGTCGATGACCTTAATGTATGTCCATGCCACTGCTGCAATAGCTTTCACAGATGCGGTCTGAGAAGATGTGAAGTTCTTTTCCGTTGATGCTCAGTCAGAGAAAGAAGTAGGGAGCATAATTGGTCTAGGGGTTATTGAAACTCTTTTTTCAGATGTTGTAAGGAGTCTTTCCACATTCTCCATTCAAACTCCCGGGCCTATTTTCCCGCTCGCTCTGGAAAGGGCGCTGGTCCTCTGTAAAGGGTCTTACAGCCTCATAGATCCCTCAGGAGACACTTCCCGTGTATAGTGACAGGTGCAATCAGCCCCGAGAGGATCGAGATAGGCTGTTTACTGTAGCTAGGACACCTCTTCGTGTGAATGGCCTCTCTGTGTCAGCTACGTTAAATGTGAAGATGTCATACTTGAGGTCCCAACAAAGCCCTAAAGTGCGTTGTATGAAGGTGGCACCATCATCAAAGTTCAAGTCCTGAAGACCTTTGGCGTGGTCTTCTAAAGGAAAGGCTTCCAGGACGCTGGGACAGTTTGATGCTATCTTATGGAGTCTCAAGTTTGAAACAGCTAGCATCTCTTGTGTCCTTTTCAGCAGGTCTATGGCCCCCGTTGCTGAAGGCAGTGACAAAAGACCGCATCATCCATATAGAAGTTGCGTTCTACAAAGTGCTTAGTGTCTTTGCCATATCAGCCTCTCCATGTTGGCGCTGCACGCTGAAGGCCACAATATCGCTACTGCCGGAGATGGACTGTTTTGCCGAACACACGTACCTTCATCCTGTACTCAACGATCTCCTTGTTCGGGTCATTTCCGTCAAACCACAGGAACCTTAAAAAGTTACGGTGTCCCCCCTCCTTGACAACGAAACTATGAAACATTTGCTCAATGTCAGCAATAATAGCCACAGCTTCTCGGCGGAAATGCAGCAAGACTCCAAGCAGGCTGTTACCCAATTGTTGGCATCATCTATGTACATTTCCTTGTACATTAAGTCCAGGAACATCTTATCTTCAATGGAGAGACCTATCTTGTCATCGTCTTTTGTCTTCTCGAAGATAGTCTTTCCAAGGTGACGTTCATTGAAGATTGGTGTGACAGGCAGGGGACTGAAGTTGGTAGAGTTGGAATGGTTTGGAGTTCCAAACTGTTCTTTGATGTACCATGTGGTTAGGACATGGAGTGAGGAAAGGTTGGGCGTCATTCTCAAGCACACTGGTGTGAAAGCTGGTCACATCTACTGGCCTGGAGCCGAACCCAGCCAGACATCTCCTATAATGACCCATCCAAGGTCCAGTCGTTGAGCATATGGAGCATTATTGGTCCATTTTCGTTGCTCTCTGACTTTGTGTACCTGCAAGATGTCACGTCCCAAAAGGGAGGAGGATTGGGCCTCTGGATCCAGTATGTGGTATTTCGTGGTGCGATTGACTTCAGGATGAGTGTGGTGCTGTGCCAGCGTCTGAAAGTAGGGATCTCTGAACATTATCCGGGATGTGATTGCACTCAATTAGCGTAGGAAGCATCACTCTCACTGTTCCATCCAGTGACTCAGCTAAAAACCCAGACAAAACTCTTCTCCCACATGTCTCAGAGAGCCCTGCACAGGTACGGAGTGTGTATGGCAATTCTGACCCCAGTAATCTGGAAGAGAATCAAAGAAATCTGACTTGGCCAGTGACCTATTACTTTGGTCATCTAAAACAACATACATCTTTATAGCCATTTCTGGGTGTCTCTTTTTTGGGTAGACCTTCACCAAGCAGATCTTCGAACAACAGACCGAAAAGCTTCTTCTTCACCACAGAAACTCCGTACATTTAGAAGTAAAACTGCCATGGGGAGATTTTCTCCTTCACCCTCCCCGCCATGCTCTAAGGAAGGGGTCTTGCCTGTTCCATGGGAGGTTGTCCGGGGTGCCAGAGCTGTAACATGACCATCACTCCCACATTCACTGCATTTCAAGGCCACTTTACAAGTCTTGGCGAAGTGGGTTGTAGAGGAGGACAACAACTGAAGCGAATATTGTTTTCTTTCAGAAAAAGACTTGCGCTCTCTCAAGCGGTTTACTTCAAAGCCCCGACATTTTTGCTCAAGGATGGGGTTTCTTGTGGATAGGGCATTGTTTGGCAAAACAAAAATGTCGTCTTAGCATGTCTCTTGACCTGTCCTGACTGACATGCTGAATGATGTGACGACACTTCTGGTTTTGTGAGCAAAAAACATGCCCTTTAATGTTCCCTGGCCTCTTGTCCGAATACATGGACTTAGAAGGACCTGTTGGAGGACCTATAGAGATGGTTTTTGGCTGACCTCTAGGGGCTGTCGGAAAGAACAAAGCTAGGGTCATTTCGTTTTTGCGTGCTTTTAGTTACAGGACAAAAGTCTGTGAAAAAAGCAAAGGAGGGAAGGGAGAACATGATACTGCTCCTTGTACAGAGAGCCTTTGAGCTAGCCATTTTTTCTTGTAGCCTGAATGGCAACTTTTCGACAATTGGGTTGAACACCCCTGGCAGTGTCTAGATAAAGAGTCAGGCAGGTATCCCTGAGTCTTAGCAGCCTCTAGCTCTTTCAGCAGATCACCCATTCTTCTGAGTTTTTCACTGGATCCTTCTGACTAACGTTAGGAAAATTGTCCACTCTCTCAAGAGAGAGCTCTTTCTATCACCTCAGGGGGAGCCATAACACTCCTCTAAGCGTTCCCCAAGTTTGGTGTAGACCCACTGTTGGTTTGGTGGAATACAATGGCACGGATCCTCATGACATGATTTGAGGACTGGCTCCCTAACCACTTTATTAGGAGATCGAGCTCCTCACATGGCGGTTAAGTAAAGCCTTCAGTTGCATTCTTAAAAGAGGACTTCCACGCCCAGTAACTTTCAGGGTGGTCACTGAACTTAGTGAAGACCAGAGTGCACAAGCTCATGCCGCATCAAATACCTTGTGATGTCACCCGTGCCTATTCTGTCATCTGTAGGCACCTGAAATGTTTTCCTGTTGGTCAAGAAATTCAGGTGCACCAGAGGTGGTTGCAGTCGGCGATTAACACCAACTCCTAGTGCAGAGGTCTTCATGCTCTTGTGCAAAGGATCATTGCTGGCCCTAGAGGGTTTCTGTTGAACGGGTAATGGCGCTGGACCACTTAGGTTGAATGATCTTGCGTGAACTTGGTTTAATAGGAGGCAACAAGATGGCGTATAAGGTTCAAGGACTGAGTGGCTTCTGCATCAGAGGAATACAACTGGGAGTGATACTGGGAGTCTGTTCCACTAAGCCTGTGTCGTTGAGTA
>JAMWET010007426.1:20000-21900 GCA_024036415.1 Prochilodus magdalenae | reverse complement strand
TTCCCGGAGGCACTGTTTATTTATTAGACCCTCTCATACATTGCGAAGTTGGCAAAACCCAGTTTGGGCCGAGAGCGCCACCTCTATTTGCTATCTTTGGTTTTCCACTCTTCTTTGCTTTCTTGGTTGTTTGCTGGTCTGTTTGCTCTCTTGGTTTTGACCCCTGCCTGTCCTCCTTGTTTTGACTTTGTCTTGTCCATGTTTGCTGTTGAACCTTATTGTCAATAAAACCCGTTTCGCTTGCAGCTCAGTCGGCATCTGATACATCCAGTTCATCTCTCAAACAGTGTGACATCGGGATAAGCAGATAAGAGACTGTATTCCACACGCCTATTCCTATCTCATCTTCACTCTCCTGAGTTGTTGATTAGATAGTCCTGCTTTGTATCAACACAATCTCTCCGTTGTGTATCAGCTCCACTGGGCTTTGCCGAAGCACTGTGTAGTTCCATTGTAGGGTACTAGGACTGTAAGATCATCTGTCTCCTTTGGGTCTATAATTTATTTTACCCTGTTCTTCAGTGGTCTAGGCACCCCAACAGCACACACCTTCCCAGCCATCTGAACACACCAGTGTGTCCAAACGGCTGGAACCACATGTCGCATCAGTAATGACTTTTTTCTTTCATTTATTACTGAGGATAAAAATAGGACCGTTCGGGGACGATTCAATAATAAAGTCAATGTGATCGATCTCATTAGCTTGTGTAGTGAATTGTGATGAGGATCACATTGGGTCTTATTGGCTCTAACGTCACCTGTTTTTAATGCCTCAACTTTTTACATCCCCTTGGCAATAGCATAAACAAGTGAAGACATGGCTGTAAAGAGAGGAAGCATTTCTAAGATTTATCACGTAATTAAGGACGGTTTTAAGGACGTACTATGCCTTTCAAGCAGCCGATTTGGAGATGCGTTTCATTCTTCATAGAGTTACACTTTTCTTAGGAATTGGAATTGAAAAGAAATGTTCTCAAATATTTGAGTGCTAGAATGTGTAGGTGAAGTTTATGGAAAAACAGCACATGACAGAAGGCAGAGAGACAGCCTGTCTTAGCAGCTCCGACCGCACAGATGGCTACAGGCCATCCTGGGACGGTTGAGTAGCCAGCCTGTTAAAAATTAAAATATTGAATGAGCTGAATTCCAGTATGTGTATGCTAGAGCTGAGTTACGGTCCTGGTTAGACATATACAGTTGTATGGATGCATCAAGCCCATACCAGACTCATACTCGTTCACCAATACCAACATGCTGCCATGCTACTGAACAAACGAGCGGCAGTGATGGATTTCTGGAAATCACACAGTGTTTGCCAATTTGAGTAATTCCCTTACCCGAACTCGAAACATGAGCTCCTCAGGTTCATTAGCTCTGTGAGCCTCAGACGCGATTCGTACAGTCGCTGTGCTACAGAGACTGTCGTTACTGGATCTATGATAAAACTACAAGACGATATTTACTAACAGCTGTTTACAAAACCAGCTTCCCTTCACTGCAGCGCAAACCCATTCCACATCTCTAATAAAATACTCATGTATCTGCATGAGTATCATTTACCGAGTCACTCACGGCCTGACTAGCCGATGCTAATTGTTGAAACGAGCGAGAATGAACAAACTGCAGCCTAATATCCTCCCCATCCTACAAATAATCCAGCCAGCCAAAAGAAAGGAGAAACACTTCTGGTGGTGGTATCACCAGTCTATTAGACTAAAAACGAGCTGCCATAGTGAGATTTAATCAGACTAAGCTTTTTTGCTGCTGCTTGTGGATGACCACAGTCTACCAAACACAAATATCATCACCTTCACGTGACCTGGATGTAAACTACGCTAAGGGTCATGATGATGGTCCATCGCTGTTTTTTTTCAGATTTTACACCTTATAAACGTTACCT
>JAMWET010007426.1:7500-15000 GCA_024036415.1 Prochilodus magdalenae | reverse complement strand
TACTGAGGTCTGAAGAGGTCGGAGTCCAAACTGACTTCACCTGAGCTGAGCTAACATCTTCATGTGTTGGTTATTAGACTTGTCAGTCAGTTGAGTTCTAATGACGATCCGTCCAATACCTTTGGGATGAGCTGGAGTGATCCAGAACTGATCAACCAGTATCAACATCTGACCTCACTAATGCTCAGTCAGATCCTCACAGCAATGTTCTAACATCTGGTTTTTGACTTGTGAAGCAGCTGTAGGTGGAATGGCTGTGATGTATGAAGGCACCCAGCAGTCTGTGGTTTAATGCTCTCCTTCTCTTGCTTTTTCTCTCTCTAGCCCCCAGTCTACAGACCCGGCGATACTCCTCTATGGCACGAATTCACTCTATGACCATAGAAGCTCCCATCACTAAGGTACATTTACACATATACAGTCCTGAGGAACATTACGCCAAACAATTTATCCTGAGAGGAAGTCAGCATTCAGCTCTAAAAATAAATAAGAGCCCACTCCAGTTTCTCCTTAAATCAGCATCTCCACATGTACAGCAGGTTCTCAGTGAGGAACCGAAGGTTGGGTTCTAGCTTTACTGGCAGATACAGTGAGCGTCTGGTTCATAAGAACAAGGTCCAGCAGCAAACACACAGGACAACACAGCTACAGACTGGCAGAGGGCCACACCCCCTCTCTACTGACCGTGATGAGCGCCACCTCATTCCAATGTCCCTTACCCACCGTAAGATGACCTCGAGTGACCTCCAGAGAGACTGGCGAGCGGTGGCTGGGGTGAAACGCACAGCGAGCATGGTTCTAAAAACAGGCTTCTGGAGGTCATTAGTGATTTTCTAAATACACAGATCTAATACAATATCTGATCTGGAGTTTGGGAGACATGGTTCCAGTAGTGTAGAGAATCAAACAGAACCAACACAAACCCAGAACCTGTACACCTAGAGACACTGATCAGATACAGGTGGGCTCTTAAGTTTTTCCAGAGCTGTATACCATAAGAATATGAAATGCCAATGAACATAACTACAGAAGGAAATAAGAAGAATATGATTTTTGTCATTTGAGCTGGGTTAAAGAACAAATTGTAGTCCCAGTTTTTTTTCATGGACATCTCCAGCTTCATGTATATTTGTTTAATCCCATCAGCGTCACCTGATTTTGTTTAATGAGGTAGTTCTTAAATAAACTAGCTGTTGGATAATATCGAAAATAACTTGAGGAGAGATGTGCAAATGCTTAAATGAACACCCTGACATACCTAAAATATATATCCTATAAATTAAATACCTATAAATTAATTGTATTAACTGTTCGTTGTGATGACGAGGTGCCAACATGTAGTTCACAGACTTAGTCAAACTATGCTAATTTCCAGCAAAGGCTTCTACTTATGTAGCAAGTGCACTAAGTAAGTAGTAAAGTTAACCCTGGGAAAGAAAACAAAGCATTAGTACATGTAAATGGTCTTCATCCCTTCATTCCAGACATCTACCTCTAGTCGACTCTGAAATCCAGGACTCATTAGCATGACATGATTTTGGAAGTTTGCTTTGGAAGATGGCTTGCCGGCTAGTGTGGTAGTCGTCATCCTCACCTTAAAGATGCCTCTGCAAGAATCCTTCCTAGCCTGTTGCCTCAACCTGTAGCTAGACCCCCCAAAATGAAATTCTAGGCACGCCAGTATGGTGCATGACTTCTACTCTCTAGCATGATCATGTTAGTAACAGACCGATCATTTTTAATTGTATTCTGTAGAGTAGTTTGAGTGGAGGTGTTGAGCTAAGCCTAAACTGTATCAGATTGAACATTGGGTAACATGTAGGAGGCGGTTCCCTCTCATGTCCTTTAGGAACAGTAGTATAGAGCAGTGGCCCCCAATCCTGGTCCTGAAAGGGCCCCTGCCCTCTACATTTTACTGTTTGTCCTGCTCCCTATACTCATGGTCCAGATAATCCAGGCTTATTAAAGACCCTGCTGGAGTCGAAGTGGGCGTGTTTTGGCAGGAAACCCCTGCCTTGTGAGCTTGGGGACCTCCAGGACCAGGGTTGGGAACCACTGGTATAGAGAATTGGTTATTTTCAGGGTTTGTCTGAGGCTGATTATCCACACTCCAGCAGAAACTACCTATTCATCTTTGATTTAGGTAAATGAGCCATGGGTGCACAGTGAGGGTGATGATGATGCAGATGGCTAAACACTCTCATAATGAACGTTAGCATAGAGCTGAATTAATATCAAAGTGCTGGATAAATGTCCTAATGCTAGTTACACACTAATGCAACGCCGGTACAACATTGGCATTGTGCTGGCAGAGCACTGGCACAATACAGGGTTCAGTACTTGTCCCAGCTTTGAGGGTGCAAAATGAATTTGGAGCCAGTAAAATCATGACGGGACACAATTCATGTTCTGTGCAGTTCATATTAATAGATAAATCAGTTACTGTGTGCGTTTGTGTAGAGTTCAGTCACTGCTGGAACGATACATACGCCCACACAACACACACAGATCGAGTTTCTGTCTTTAATGTCTTTATCAATTACATTACATGAGCGAGGAAACTGATGCTAGATCATATCTTCATGTGTAACTCCATTACGTAACTCCACTCACAGAGCCTGTTGTTCTGTACAAGGGCGTGTGTGTTTGACTGGGTGTTCTTGTGAGGGTGCATGAGTGGATGTTCTTGTGTGTTGGTGACTGTGGAGGTGGGGGGGTATTTTAGGGAAGAAATCGTAACAGTAACGTATTTAAAGGAGAAAACAAGCACCGCAATGAGAAAACCCTTCCCTGACGGCGGTGTATCGTCCCCGATCAAAGCCCCCAGTCGAACTCGATCCCAGTGGTCAAAGGTATACAGGCTCACCGCTCAATGAGGTTCCGTCCCCATGGTGAAAAGTGAACTGGGTCATGGCCCAGTCAAACTCGATCCCCATGGTCAAAGGTGTACTGGGTCTTGGCCCAGTCAGACTCCATCCCCATGGTGAACAGTGCACTGGCTCTTGGCCCAGTCAAACTCCAGCCCCATGGTGAATAGTTTACTGGCTCATGGCCCAGTCAGACTCCATCCCTATGGTAAAAGGTGTACTGGGTCATGGCCCAGTCAGACTCCATCCCCATGGTGAAAAGTGAACTGGATCATGGTCCACTAAAACTCCATCCTCATGTTGAAAAGTGTACGGACTCATGGCCCAGTCAAACTCCATCCCCATGGTGAAAAGTGAACTGGATCATGGTCCACTAAAACTCCATCCTCATGTTGAAAAGTGTACGGACTCATGGCCCAGTCAAACTCCATCCCCATGGTGAAAAGTGAACTGGATCATGGTCCACTAAAACTCCATCCTCATGTTGAAAAGTGTACGGACTCATGGCCCAGTCAAACTCCATCCCCATGGTGAAAAGTGAACTGGATCATGGTCCACTAAAACTCCATCCTCATGTTGAAAAGTGTATGGACTCATGGCCCAGTCAGATTCCATCCCCATGGTGTAAGGTGTACTGGGTCATGGCCCAGTCAAACTCCATCCCCATAGTGAAACATAAACTGGGTCATGGTCCAATCAGATTCCATCATTATGGTAAAAGGTGTACTGGGTCATGGGCCCAGTCAGATTGCTTACCCATGGTGAACAGTGCACTGGCTCTTGGCCCAGTCAAACTCCATCCCCATGGTGCAAGGTGTACTGGCTCATGGCCCAGTCAAACTCCATCCTGATGGTCAAAAGTGTACTGGGTCATGGCCCAGTCAGATTCCATCACTATGGTAAAAGGGGTACTGGGTCATGGCCCAGTCAGATTGCATTCCCATGGTGAACAGTGCACTGGCTCTTGGCCCAGTCAAACTCCAGCCCCATGGTCAAAGGTGTACTGGCTCTTGGCCCAGGCAAACTCCATCCCTATTGTGAATAGTGTACTGGGTCATGGGCCCAGCCAGTCTCCATCCCCATGGTGAAAAGTGTACTGGCTCAAAGTCCAAATTCCAAAAAAGTAACAGCTTACTGCACAGTCAGATTCCACATCCGCTGTGAAGAACCTCCGAGCTCGCAGCCCACTTACACTCCACTGCTGCTGTAAGGATCTCCTGACTCATGACTCTGTCAGACTCCTCTACATCACTGCACGTCTACTGCTGTGAAAAAAAATCTCACGGCCCAGTTAAATCTTAACTACTGCCGCAAAGTGTATCCTGGGCTGGTGCAACCCCACTTCTGTGATGAAGTGTCTTAGTTGATGATGGAAAACTTCCAGGCAAAGGAAAACAAAATAAATCACAAACAAAGCAAAACAAACAGACAGAAACCAGATGTAACGTGGCAGCCAGAATGCACACGGTGTTCTTATGCTGGACATTATTACCCCCACACACACTGTCTGATTATAGTCCATATATCACCGGAAACAATAACAGTATATTCGCCCTTAATCTCTTTTTCAAACCCGGTCCAGAAAGTTCTGTGTGTGTTTCTCTCTGCAGGTGATAAACATCATCAACGCAGCGCAGGAAAGCAGCCCGGTAACAGTTGCCGAAGCTCTGGACCGTGTTTTGGAGATTTTGCGGACTACCGAACTCTACTCACCACAGCTGGGCTCCAAAGAGGACGACCCCCACACTAATGACCTTGTGGGAGGACTCATGAGTGTGAGTCACATGAATCATTTTTTTTCTTTTTAGAAAATGATTGATATTAAGAATCCACAGATTTGCTGGCAGCATAGACGATCCCGATGATCATCCCGATCATTTCTCTTTAGCCCTTTTAGAACCATGTGGGTGACCTTGCCGTGCATATCGTCGCTGTCCAAAGGAAAACAAGTATCTCCAAAACGGCAATTTTACAGGAGAGATCAAAAACCTCATTCTATTTTAATGTAAGTCAATGGAACCAGACGTCTTTCCAAACACTTTTGGGCCATTTCTGATGGTCTATTCATCATGCACTTCTCAGTCAGTGTAAACGGCAGCTGCTGTTTTCAAATGACGGAAAAAAGTCAAAATGGACAAAAATGGAGATACATGTTTTTCATTGGACAGCGACAATTTATGTCAGATTTTTGGTCACTTTAACCAGAAAGACAGCGGCTGAATATGTTCTAAAAGATTTTACACAGGCTCATTAAATCCAAACATATTTATTGGTTTTCGGTTTGGTTGGCCAGTTCTCGCACAGGCGGCTGAATATTCACCTTAGTGTCATCGCTTTCGGTATCTAATGGTAAAGACAAAGCAGATAAAGGTGACCAGGATCAATAACTGATGATAAGTTTAGACTGATATGATCAATATTTATTGAGCTACACATACAGAAGTCTGTCTCTCAGTATGGCGTCGGGCTGCCGTGTTTGCTAACCCAACACGCCAGACGTCTCGGTATGGAGCTGTAGAGGTTCCTAATGGTGTCCTGTGATAATCCATCCCATGCAGCTTAAATGATCTCTCACACAGCTCCCGCAGAGGGTGCGGTAGGGGTGGAGTGTTGATAGCACGTCTAATAATATCCCACACATTTTCAAATGGGGGGTGATTTGGTGATGCCGCTTAGAACGGTGCCTCCACACATGGATTCATAGGTCGTCTCCACCGAGACAAAAGCGGGACTCATCACCGAAGATGTCCCGCTGCCACTCAGGCATGACACTATCGCAGTCTTTGGTGGTGTTGACGTAGTGTTAAGGGGAGTGGTGGTAACAGTGCATACATGGAGTCGTGCAGGCGTCTGCCAATGGTGCTGCCAGGATATCTTCTGCCAATGGTGCTAGCCAAAAATGACCGTTTTCCAATCTCTCTTTATCTCTTTTTAGGATTGATCTATGTAAATTAGTTCTGTTATGATTGGTTGTGCCTCATTAGAAAAGAGCTCAACCTACAGGAATGAGGAATCAACCTACAGGAATGAAACTTGATAGGAAGGTTTGATATTGTGATGTAAGCAAGGACGAGTGTTATCTCTGTACCTGACTGACCCAACAGCCACCATTACAGACATCCCATGAGCAGTGGTGTCCTCCATGAGTCATCCTGTTAGTGCAGCACCATTGGCAGACGGCTGCACCACGCAGGACTACATGCACACAGACCGTTACCACGACGGTCCTTAACACCACGTCACCGTCACCAAAGACTGCAGTGGTGTCGTACCAGACTGTCATGGAGTGACTCAGAATGGCAGCGGGTCATCTTCAGTGACGAGTCCCGCTTTAGTCTTGGTGGAGACGCCCAACGAATCCATGTGTGGAGGCACCGTGGTCAGCACCAAGATGAACGGTTTGTTGTCACATGTCCGGAAGGCCTGGTGTCCCTCCACCTCGACCCCTACTGCACCATCTGCAGGAACTGTGTGAGGATGTTCAAGCCGCATGGGTCTGCCAATGGTGCTAGCCAGGATGACTAATGGTGGGCATCACCGCTTGCTAAATATCCGCAGTAGTGGCTGTTGGGTCAGTCTGCACGTCTATCGGTTCTCCCTGTCCGTGACTCGTGTCGCTGGTGCGTACCATGACCACTTCCAACTGGTTGTGTTGCTTTTGAACTCTTCTCTGAGGTACTTCACGTGCGCTGGATGCTACTAACAGAGCAGCACTCGCCGGAATGGACAGCACTCGCAACACGACAACGTCGTATAGTCAGTCAGGTACATCGATAAGGCCCGCCCTTGCTTACAACACATGCAAGCCGAGCATATACCTAGTACCATTAGCATGTCTCACAATGTCAAACCTCCCCACCAAGTTTCATCCCTGCCGGTTGACTCCTTCTGGGTGCAGCTATGTTTTTGAGGATCAGTGTATTTTTACATTAACCTTTAGCCCTCAAGAACAAAAAGCTGGGTCACCTCTGGCTGTCTCGCTATCAGTGCTGGCTGGGGTTAAACACGTCAGCAGCCAAAAACAGCCAGCCAAACCGGCCCTTCCTTCTGTTCTCAGTCCCATATGAGAAACCGAGTAACTTCAATAGCCCAGAAATAACGGACGTCGTGCTGCGGTGATGCCAGACTTAGAAGTCATTAGGAGTTTATTAGTCCACATGCTTCCAGACTGCTGGAGATGCACTGAGCGTGTGACTTAAGCAACCTTTCCCCAAATGACCTTTGCGTACAGGTTAAAGGTCACTCTCACAGTAAAAAAAAATCTCAGGAGACGCTGCAGCTGGATCATGTGCGTGTGTTCGGAGGGTTTGTATATGTTAGTTCCCATTAGCCCGAGCCTGCAGCTTCTCACAGGGGCTTTGTTTGGAGCCACAGTCATTATTTTGGGGAGTTATGGACCTTGTTTTCAGGATGTCACGGCTTCTTACACACACAGAGACAGGGCCCATGTCTGTCTTTGAGTTTTGTATTTGAATGGCCGTTTTTCAATCTCTCTTTATCTCTTTTTAGGTTCGATCTATGTAAATTAGCTCTGTTATGATTGGCTGTGCTTCATTAGAAATAAGCTGAGGAGGCAGATGTACACTCATCATCAAAACACTAGCCGCCATTAGAAGGAATCAACCTACAGGAA
>JAMWET010007426.1:0-5000 GCA_024036415.1 Prochilodus magdalenae | reverse complement strand
CCTAAGTGGTGCACTAGGTAGGATAACTGGCTCCTGCAACCATCATATGTCTAATACACAGCCGTTTGGGATTCAGCCCTGGCCACACAGTTCCATACCGGACTGGTGTTTTAGGGTAGAAGCCAGAACTTACATAGTGCCCTGTGTAGGAAGGAAGGAGGGGGGCGCTAGGGATTCAGCCGCTGATAAACCAACTCTGCTACAACAGCTCTGGTAACTTCACTACCCTGCACTGAACCTGAGAACCAGCCGTACTACAGAGACCATACGGTAGTACTGTAGTACAGTGTACGGACGCTGGTACTGCACATGTCGGCTCTTCAGCCTGCAGTTGTGTATGTGCAGCTGTGTAGGAGCCGTAGTTGGCGTCAGTTTGGGACTTAGTTCATCATGTAGTTTTTCAGGATGTGACTTTGCAGGAGATTGGGGGCAAAACTGTCGTGCGGAGAGCTTGTCAGGAACTCTGTGAATGTCAGATCAGACATTCCTCCGATCATCTGGGTTCTCCTCAGACATCGCTTTCCACCCTCTTACACTGCACCGCAAACGACGTCCAAAGAAGCTGAAATTCGGCCCGATTCTGAAATTCAGTTGGCTGAAATCACACAGCGTATGCCTGGCTTAAGGCCAGCGTGCTCTGACTGATCAGGTCACCCAGTTCGTTCTGATTTTTGGACCGTCAGCATGGCGTCCCGCTACAAGTTCCACCCCCTCACCACTGTGGCTACTCCTACAATGCTGTCGTTCCCGCCGTATCAGTTCGATCCTGAAGGTTAAGCTCTCTGTGTGTTGCGTGACGGCATGCCATGCCAAAGCCCGGCACCGGTGAGGAGGGCAGGACTGCAGGGCTTTTCCCACCCGCTGTGTAATTTAGTGAATTATTATGAATCCTTATGTAACTGTACTGCAAGGCTCTAACGCGGCATTATGAGTAATTGTGTAAGCTGATTTCGGCCTCACGCTCGTTCCTGGGTCACCTCTTACTGTTATATCTCATCTGAAACAGATTCAAGCTCTTATTTCTGGGGGCTTAAAATTCTTTGCGATATTTAGCCACAGCGGAGTGGAGCTCTTAGGGCCTTCTAGGCTGTGGGGGAAAAACGGCTCAGTGGTTTATGTGAATTAAAAACAATCGGAGGTCTCTCATTTTTAGATGCTAATGGAACTGGCTTGTTGCATCACCTCACTCGCGTTCAGCAAGATTACTCACAGGGGGAGGCTACGGGAACTCTAGTAACTACAGCAACCTTGCATTAGCTAAAGCTGAGCCTGCTGAGCATTGTGGACATGTGTGCTTTCTAAGGATTTGTGGGAATGACGTGCTCGAGATTCACGTCGATGAATTTGTTGTCCTTGTTTGTTTTTTCATGCTTGTCTTTAAACCCTCTGGTTTATTGTGCTGTGAAACACTGGCCAATCAGGAATACTCTTCCTCCATGGTATGGGGTGGATAAAGCTAACCGAGCTCCCCTATTGGTTAGGGCTTCAGGAGCTGAAGAGGATGCCTGCATTAGATGAATTTATCGGGAAGCTCTAGCTCCTCTGGAAGTGAATACGAGTGGCAGCCTGATCAGGGGACTGTTAGAAATGAAAAACAGCTGCAGCAGTTTAACACCAGACCTCTCAGTTCTCAGGGGTCCCCAGATGATCCAGAAATGGTCCAGTCCAAGTTGCAACAAATAGAGCAAAAATGCACACTGCCCTGAGGACCGGTTTTAAAATGACTGGGTTCAATAATACAGAAACGAACACACCAGCTCCACTCTAGGACGGGCATACTACAGACCACTCTGCTCAGAGTGCAACGTTTCAACTGTGACATCATGCTTTGCAAAAGACTTGAACCGTTCTTAATTAGCGTCCTCGTTTCCCACATTAATGAGTGTGATGTATACAAGTATATGTGTAATTTGGCAGATATGAGTCAGAGCCAGCTGGCCGTACCTGTACCGCTGACAGACGTGCCAGCCTCCATCGCAGAGATACTAAACGAGGAGGAACACTGGGACTTCAGCATCCTAGAGTTGGAGGCAGCTACACACAAGAGGTAAAGAGAGAGAGAGACTGTGTTTGAGATGGTTGGTGTTTGAGATGTGTGAGCCGTGGTGGACAGTAATGAAATGGTGTAACTGGTTTCTGTACCTCAGTAGTTTTATCGTGTACCTGTACTGACGTGTTTCCATTCTGGAGGACTTTTTATTTTAACTCCACCACATTCCAGAGTCTAATATCTGTTTACTCCACTGCATTACGAGAGATCTGACCTTCCTTTCGTCTTATGTGGCATAAAACTAAACGTGTCCAAGCGAAACAAGCTTATTCATGGATTCTTGAAGCACCTGGAGGAAGGCAGGTAAAGCAGGGCGGGGTTAATGCAGACACTGACTGACCATCACACATCAAAGCCTCAGTGAACAGATCAAACGTGTCGTTCCTGACTTTGTGGTACATAGACACACTATAGAAACATGTCCACATGTCCTCGTGACTGGCGAGTGTCTTTCTCTGGATGTATATAAACTCTGTGTCCTCTATAGGACGTGTGTTGGGCTGGTTTGTGTTTATGAACAGAGACCTACAGATGCAGTACAGTAAAGGAGAGACTCATTAGTGATCCGGTTTAAACCCAGTTCTTATTAAACTTAAACTCGGAACTAAGATAATAAATCTTAAACTGAAACTTTACTAGTTTACAGAACGTTATTTTATGGTTCTAGCTAATGGAACCGGTTCTGTGTTCTTCAGTGTTCTGTGCTGATGATGATGTGAATAGACGTCAGTGTCAGACTAATGAATGAGCTTCTATTAAAGACTGGTGGACTGAGAGACACTAGAGTCTCTTCACCTACACTGAGCTGATGAAGAGTCCTGTTCCAGAAATGATAATAGAACATTAGAGCCGTAATAAACCATGCTCCTGTTACCTCCATACTTAGTACATCTGAAGGTACATACTTTAGTACTGTTCCTATCCATAATTAAGATACATCTGAATGTACATACTTTAGTAATGTTACCTCTCCATACTTAAGTACATCTGAAGGTACATAACTTTAGTACTGTTTTACCCTCCATACTTCAAGTGCATCTGAGGATACATACTTTAGATACTGTTTTACTCTCCATACTTCACGTACATCTGAAAGGTACAGACTTTAGTACGGTTACTCTCCATACTTAAGTACATCTGAAGGTACATACTTTAGTACGGTTACTCTCCATACTTAAGTACATCTGAAGGTACATACTTTAGTACTGGTGCTCTCCATACTTAAGTACATCTGAAGGTACATACTTTAGTACTGTTACTCCAGTGGAGGTCTAAAGGGAGGAGCTTCTACTGACACTGGAGGAGGAGTTTACCCTGGTTGATCTCTACTCTAACTCAGGGACATGGTTTGTGCACTTCGTCCACCACTGTGTGTAAGTCGCTGTGCTCTCCCCCCATTCATCTTCTGTTGATGTTGTCTGCGTTCAGGCCGCTGACGTACCTGGGGCTGAAGATCTTTGCTCATTTCGGAGTCTGCGAGTTTTTGAACTGTTCGGAGGCGACGATGCGCTCGTGGCTGCAGATGATCGAAGCCAACTACCACGCTTCAAACTCCTACCACAACTCCACGCATGCTGCCGATGTCCTCCATGCTACCGCCTACTTTTTGCGCAAGGAAAAAGTCACAGAGTATGCATCGTCACGACCCAGTCATGCAATCTTAACACTTCTGTTCGGCCACTGTACAGCTGCGCCATAATTACTGACTGTCGGTGGATAGCTTTTTTTTTAAATGTCAATCTTTGACTTAAAGCATTTGGTAAGGAGCTGGAATATGGGAGCAATTCTAGATTTAATTGAAGTAAAATTTAAGCCCAAGTGAGTGGATCAGACACAAGCCGGGCTGCCTTTGGTGTTCTTTAAACTTTAAGTTATTAAAGTGAAATGGCATCCTATGGGCAGCGTCCTGTGGGCAGCGCTCCTGGTCGGCAGCGTCCTGTGGGCAGCGCCTGTGGCGGCATCGTCCTGTGGGCAGGCGTCCTGTGCCACTGATTGAAAGACTAGAGGATGGCGACCAACACGCACTGCGCAGCAGCAGATGAGCTATACTCGAACTGTCATCTAAAGGCGGACCAGCAAGTAGGAGTGTCTAATAAGAGGGACAGTGAGTGGACACAGTGTCTCTCCAGAAGCACTGCTGCTGGCTGGATCCACTCACACCAGCACCACCTAGACTAACATGCGAGCCAAGGTAAGCCTGCTCTGTGGTGGTCCTTACTATAGGGGAGCAGGATAAGTGAGATAGGAATCAGATGGGACTGCAGTCTGTAATGGTAGAACTACAAGGGTGCACCCCATATGGTAAGTGGAGCGGCCGAAATGGACAGTGATGTAGGGACTGGGAGCTGGAACTACACCTGTCATATACAACACTTATGCCCCCGCAGGGTTTCTATACGTAATGTACTCATCGTTTGTTTTTTTTTTTTTGTTCTAGTCAGAGCTTGCTTCACAGTATGTTGATAAAACTAGGTTTTAAGGTTCAGCATTAGCACCTTTCCTTATTCCTGGTCATTCAGTTCATGTTGGGATACTTGTGGAGGGTTACTCATGAGAATCTGCGGCTATTAAAGTCGTCCTTGGCCTTAAAGGAGTTTCCCACTATGACTCTGGATTTTTCTCTGATGTAGTAATACTTGAGGCAGAATAAAGAGAAACGGATCTGGCTGTGTGTTAGCGTGTTTGAGGGATATGAGACTGTTGTGCTTGGGGTTATGTCAGCATTGCAGTATGTCATGTTGAAGCTGGGGCGTGTGTTACACTGTACAGATATTTGTTTATGTGTGTGTTTATGATGAGAGCAGGGTACGACATCCAGGCACACATTGTGAGGGTCTGAGATGCCCTATATAGATATAACACAAGAGCTTAATGAAATGATTGAGCCTGTACTTGTGGGGATATGGCCAGAATCACAGTGCATTCAGTATATCGAGAGATTTGGGTTTTG
>JAMWET010007425.1:0-19310 GCA_024036415.1 Prochilodus magdalenae | reverse complement strand
ATCTAGTTTATAACCCTATTCATATTACATACACACCTATCCTATTGACACACCCATATCTGTATTACACAGCGGCCTAGCCTATTTTCACTAACCCATATCTGTTTAACACACACTCATCCTATATTACACATATACCCATATTCCTATATGACATTACCATAGTCTATAATACAGGTGATCCCATATTTCTATTTACATATACCCCATCTATATTACACATACCCTATTCTAATTACACTACACCCATGTTCTATATTACACATACCCCTTATAGCCTATATTACTCTCCCATAATCTATATCCCACCACGTATTCTTATAACATATCCCATATTCTATATTACCATACCCATATTCCTATATTACCACAAACCCAATTCTATATTACACATACCCAAGTCCTATATTACATATACCCATATTCTATATTACATATACCAGATATTCTATATTACACATACCCATATTACTATATTACATATACCCATATTCTATATTACACCTACCCATTATCTTATTACATACACCCATATCCTATATTACCATACCCATATCTGTATTACACATACCCATATTCTATATTCAACTACCCGATTCTATATTACATAGAGACCCATATTCTATATACATTACCCATATTCATATCACATATACCCATATCCGATATTACACATACCCATATTCTATATTACCCTAACCATATCTAGATTACATAAACCCATATCCTATATTAAATATACCCATATTCTAGAGCACATATACCACATATTCTATATTACATATACCCATATTCTATATTACATCACCCATATTCGTATTATGGCACAGCCAGTAGGAGCGCACATTACATTTATCTATAATCCATAGTACACATTCCCATCATTCTAACTATTTTACATACCCATATTCCTTATTACATATACCCATACACTATATTACCCAATCTCTCTAATCTCTACCACATATAACCCCTATTTTATGTTACATGCAATACACCATATTCTATATATTGCATATACCCATATTCTATTCTAAAATTACCCATATACCATGTAGTTCTACCCATATCTAGAGGCCAGTGATACCAATATTTTATATACATATATTTACATTTATGACATATACCCATATTTCTTAATTAAAATATACCCATATTCTATATTAAACATGAGACGAGATTCTACATTTACCATATTATTCCCATCTGACCCTGGTTAGGATTTCAGTTAGAACCAACCGGATGTGGGGAGAACCTAGTTTATGAAGGAGCTGATGTTGTGTTGTTGGCTAACTCATTATGTACTACTCTGTCGTACTTACTGAAGACCTACCTATAATACTTTGTCACAATTAAGACGGATCTTTCATTGATCTTATAACTGACCCCTTCATTAGTTTCCCTTAAGGGGAAATGGGTCTGTACCTCCTTGTGGTTAAAGATGTTTAATCTGATACGCTCTCAAGTTGCTGTCACTAACGAATTAGTACTAAAGTACTGAATTGCAATGATTCACCAAAAAAATAGTTGCACATATTTGCACCCAGAAGGAATCTAGTGGGTAGGTTTGACTTTGTGATACATGGCCAGTGATTTAAGTTTCATGCTCTGCCCCCTGTGATGTATCATGTTGGGCCTCACACTGTGAGTCAGTGATTGCCCTCCGTGAGTCATCTTTAGTGATAGCACATTGGCAGACAGCTGCACAATGTGGCCTTACATGCCCACAGACCGCTACAGCAACCCGCCCTTAACACCACGTCAGGGACGCCAAGACTGCAGTGGCGTCATGCCATCACTCAAATGGCAGTCAGGTCATCTAGAGTGGACGCGTCAAGCTTTTGTCTTGGTGAGACGACCATAATCCTTGGCACCATGGTCAAAGCATCAAAGATGAACGTTTTTGTTGTCCACATATTACGCATCCAGAAGGCCTGGTGTCACTCCACCTCCACCCCTACTGTAAAATCTTGCTTCTTGCGTTAGTGCAACACAATGCCAGCCTAACGCCACACCTAAGACACCACTTCTGTATTTGTAGCTCATAAATGTTGCTCATATCATCTAAATTCATCATCATTTTATCATTGGGTGGTAACCTTTATCTTCCTTACCATAGCATGCAATGCCACACTACCTTTCTGAGTGGCAGGCTATTCTTTTGATGATGAGTGTATTAACCGATTTATAGAGAAGAGTTAGATGCAGAGAGCCAGAAGGTTGTTTGTAATACATCAGAAATCATTTTAACAATAACATGTTTTATCAGAGGTTTGGCTGCCGGTCAGGTCTGGTTTGGGTTTTAGACAGGGACAGATTACTATAAGGGGGAGGCTAAATTATAGAAATCCACTGTGACTTGTTGTGATGATTTGCGCAGCCAATTTACAAGGTTATCTACTAAGGACTTTCCATCAAATGAGTCTATTGTAAGTAACACAATACCATATGCAACCATGTTTTTCGCTCATTGAAAGCTGATCCACCAGGTCTTCTATCCTGTGTTTCAGTTTTCCAAACTCTAGCTAATTCATTTTGACATTAATTTGACACAATATGTCAGAAAGGTAAATTTATAAGTGATTGCTTTGGCTTTATGTTTAAGAAAACACTCAGGCACTTGAAAACTCTTAAAAATTGCATATGCAACGAGGCACGGCTGCGTTAACACATTTGCTTCCCTACATTCAAGGACAGCACGACAACATTTAATCATCTTCTGCTCCAGATTGTCTACAGAAGGGTTTTAGAGCTACTGTTGCAAGAAAAATGAAGTGAACCATTAGGAATGATTTTGATTTCTGCATTGAATTTTCTAAGAAACTGTGGTCTGATCATTAACCCAAGTCTTATTATAGACAAACACAATCTAACTAGACGCAATAACACAAAAACAAGTTTGTACTTTTCAAGTCCGTTATTGAGCGTATTTGAGTTCCACAGTGTAGGCTAGAAAGAGCAAGTGAACTCTAGAATTAAGAAACCATGTGAATCCACTTCGCACCTTTACCTCCACGATCGTTTCCTGTAAGCTACAAATAAGATTTTACTCGCACTAGGAGGCCATGTTGGACCTTGTAAAGATGTTTGGGTCTAGATCGATAGCTCTGGGATGCCTTACTTGCACAGTCCTCTTTAGGTCATAGCACAGCATTTCAATAGGGTTAAGGTCAGGAATCTGACTTGGCCATTTACATTTACAGCATTTAGCTGACACTCTTATCCAGAGCGACTTAGGTTAATCACATTACAGGTGGGCCAATGTAGTGTTAGGAGTCTTGCCCAAGGACTCTTATTGGTGTAGCACAACATAGTCACCCAGACCGGGATTTCGAAACCCCATTCCTCCACAGCATGTGGTGGTTGACGGGCTCCTTGTGTGGTTAGTTGTGTTTTATCGCTGCTGAACACACTGTTGGCCTACTGCAAACCCACAAATGTACTTCTGTTTCAACCATTCTTTAGTTGACTTCCTTGCATGCTTTGGGTCACTGTTCCATCACCTAGCGTCTCTTCAGCTTGAGGTCATGGGTCGCTGCCTTTGTATTCTCTCTTGTTGTTTTGATGCACCTGATATTCATTGTCACTGAAAAATGCAAGACATGCAGCTCCAAACCATAATGCCCTTTCCGCTATGGATTGATGTATTCCCAGGTAGCAATGCTTGTGTAGCCCTTCCCTGCTTCATGTGTTCATTCTGCAACACGTCTTTTGAGGTCTTCTAAAAGTTGTTTGCGTCAAAGCATGGTACACCTTACTCTTTCTTGAGAAGAACAGAATTTGGTCGAATACCCAGGCTTTGGTGGAGGGGTGGCTGGCCTTTATGATACTGAGCAAGAGCAGCTGTAAACCCAACCACTAGTCCAGTCTCGTTTTTCTTTTAAATTGAACATCGTTTTCCGCCGAAAAACCAACTAGCTTATGGAAAGTTATTAACACCGAGGTTTCCATAACTTTTTCTTTCTAGCCCTGCACTGTGGATGTTTACCGCGCAACATGGGTCAATGAAAGGCTTGGAAAAGTCCAGCTGTTTTGTGTGTATGTAGGTGAGTTAGGTTGTTTGTCTGTAGTTGTGGCTTTAGATAAATGATCGGATTAGACTAGAAACGAACTTAAATTCCAAAAAAGTTCCAAAACTTTTTCACCTACTTTTCATCTTGGCATCTGTATAGGCTTGTGGTTATGGGTCAGGACATCGACAAACAAGCATGTAGGTTAAGTTTCCTGCTTAGCTGAAGTTGGTCCCATAATAAATGTTTTGGAATAGGACGTTTCTGTCCCTGTTTTGACAAGGACTGTTTTACACCTTTCCATTGCGCCAGAGTCCTGTCTACAGACATCTGCAGACTGTTAATGGGATTGTGCCTGGCCCTCCATCAATCATTCCCAGCAGAAGTGTCCTCTCGTTCCCAAACAGCAGGTGTGTTCTAACACAGAGACACATGGAAGCCATACAACCTGGAAGACATTCAGCCTTTCCTGACCAGTTTCAAATTATACCATTGGCGCCACTGTCCCAGGATGGCTGGCAGCAGGAGTTTCAGAGTTTTTGATCCTACCTTGCTTTGTCTGTTGGTTGAATTCGTCTCTGAAGCTTACATGGTCGTATCCTACTTTTGTTCTGCTTGGGCTGCACTTACTCAACATGTATGTCCAAATGTCCAAATCCCACAAAACTATGGACCATCTTACCGCAGCTATGCAGATGACACTCATCATCCCTCATGACCCTGTCCCCAAACAAGTGCCTTGAGTACCTGGATGGGACCAAGCATTCTGCAGATCACTTTATTCAGGCATAGCAATGAAAGGCGCAGGTAAGCTACTTATCTGGATTCCAGAGATCTAATATAATCTCAACACACTAGTATATCACCTTGGTATACTAGTAGACTCTAATCTCAGTTTCAGTAATTATGTCAAAGCAGTCGCCAATCATTTGGTTCACCTTAAGAGCATCAAAAAGATTAGAGATTTCCTAAATTGAGACCCCTAGAAGAGCCTCAGCACTAGACACTTCCAGGCGAGAGTGTTTTTAATTTGAACAGCTTTCAGCTCAACACAATTAGCTCCACAACACTTCTATCCTGCAGCAGCACTTTTTATCCTAACTGATAACTTTTTAATGTAGCGTTTAATTCCTTCTCCTTTAAATCCATTGTTTCAATCATGTCTTAATCATAATTCTATTCTAGTTTATTCAATTTTAGTTGAATTATCTTTGTGTTTTCTTATTTGTAAAGCACTTTGCATGTCCACAGTGTGTATGAAAGGTGGTGCATAAATTACCTTGTATTTTCATCCCCTAAACCTAGCTTACAGTGTTTATATGGTTTAACATTCATAATTCATTTTTACATGGCCATTTCCCAAGTTTTCCCTCATCTCTTACAACAAAACAGGCTGGTTTTGTTACTACACCCATAAAACTGATATATGTAAATGACTTCTGTTCTGTTTGGCTGCTCTGCTTTATGCTTCATTTACAAATGACGTTCAGACCAGGAGTCTTATGGTGCAGACCAGACAACTTTAAGCTCTAACTCTATTATTCCTGCAGTGTTGCCTTCGTGCAATGTAATGTTTTCTAAAATCTGCGCACTACCATCTTGTTCTCATAGCCTTATGTCTTATTTATGACTGACTGTATATGGTGTAATGTAAATGTGACATAGTCATGACAGTTGGGCTACACACAATACTAACGCGTGGTGGTTGGTGTAGCTCAGCGGGTAACACCACTACTCAGGGTGCCACCTCTACATGTGGGATACTGGGGTTTGAATCCCAGTCTGGGTGACTATGCTGAGCTACACCAATAAGAATCCTTGGGCAAGACTCCTAACACTACACTGGCCTACCTGTACTACAGTTAACCGTGTAAGTCACTCTGGATAAGAGTGTCAGCTAAATGCCTGTAATGTAAATGTAACGCTAGCTAAGTAACTTAAATGAATGTTTTGTCTGTCCCCCTAAATTACTACATACATGAGTGTTCTTGTGCTGTTATGTGTGAGTTTATTCGTTAGCTCATGCATTCTGATTGGCTGTTTCACATTCATTTGTCTAGTCCAGTCTGAATGTTGTATACGATAATTGGAATTATGTTCCTATTTGTTTCCGTATCGACAGGAACACTCTAACCTTACGTTCACACTAGCAGGCGCCAAGTTCCTTACGTTGCCCCGTCCCAAGTGTGTTGTCGTGTGTGAGCGTGTACAAGGTCCAGGAAAGCTAGCTAGTGTTGAAAGCACATATTTTTATGGAATATGGAATTTATAGGGAACCCCTATTGATTGCAGTCATGGCTAGAGTGACCTAACTCACTAGAGACACCAACTTTCTTCCACCCTTCATTTTCCTTCAAGTGTGTATGTGCAAAGATGGAAGAAGAAACAGGGGTCATGAGCTTTTCCTCCATGTGTTTGGAGCCGATCATTTACGTCACTTCACTGCTTCATAATTCATTTGCATAAAATAAGAAAATCTCATCTCCATCCCAAATCTCAACTTGTTGCTTGCTGCTCAATGGTGGATTCTAATCACGTAGGAAATGACTGGTCGCTTGTCACTCTGTCACCTGAACTCTAGTATCTGCAGTAACAACAATACGTATCACTTCAGCATGAGTATGTGGGCTAAAGTGTCTTTATGGTTGTGACATCACAGATAACGTAAAATGGGCTGTTTTTGCGTCTTAGTTTGCATATAAAGACTAGAGTTTTGCCGTGTGCGTTAAACGGATGGCATGTTTTGAAAGTTTAATGATGTTTGCGCAGTGCATCAAACTCCTTTCATTTAAAAAAAGCAAAGGAGGCTCTGTTTTCCTCCATGTGCTTTTGAAAGCAGTTATAAGCAAGAGTAATTGGCTGTGTCCTATCTCAGCCGTAATGCAATGCATGGGGAAAATGCCGCCTCTGATAGCTGAAGAAGCTGCAAATGTGTTTCTGGCTTTGACGCTGCCAATAAAAATGACTTCTATCAGCACTTACCAACCTTACAACTGTTCTTCCCCGGACGTGAATGAAGCACAGTACAAACCAAGCTTGCTGGAAAGAGCCAGACAAATAGATATACATATATGAATAGAATTAGATGGAAAATGTGGGCTTGTTTTTGTTGGTTTGGGTTTTTTATGAGTGATATTTCCCTCTGACTTCATCTTTAGGTTCCCGGTGTGAGACTTTCTGTCAGAAGCGTGTGAGTGCCGAAGGTACACCGGTGCTTTTGACATTTCCTTTAGGATCAGGTGGCCAGTGATCTGAGGCGAGCCTGCTTCTGTGGCTGTAAATCTCTCTTGCAATAAGAGGAGGGCCGCTGTTTAGCCTTTATGTGGCACTGGTGATTCACAGCGACGGGCTGATAACACATCGTGGCATTTAGTGCCCCCCCAGCTTAGCCGAGGCGCGCTCCGGCCTCCTTCCATTGGCCTGCTGAGCCTAACACAGAGTGACACCGGATTTTTGTCCGCGCTCGCGTGACACACTGCTGCCAAACGGGGATCCGTCTTCACGTCGCTGGAGAATGACAGGCATGGAACTGCCACAAAAATACCCGCTCTAATGACAGTCGTTCCTGCATCGTTTGGTAAATGGTTCACTCTAGCAGACATGGGCTTGTTTACTTCGCAGATGTGACTAATGAAGGTCTTTGTGGTGAGTATGTGAATGTGACATGATTCAGGCGGCGGAGATTGGTTTGAACTGACCTGGACTTTTCACTGAAGTTTTCTTAATTCAAATCTACATCTAATATATACACCCATTGCCAAAAACCCTGTTGCATAAATTGCTACACCCAGAAAGAATCCACTGACAGGAAAGAGAAGTCTCATGCTCGGCTGCTCATGTGACATAAGCAAGGACGGGCCTTATCACGGTACCTGACTGACCCAACAGCCACGACTGCAGACATTAAGCAAACAGTGATGCCCTTCATGAGTCACCCTGTTAGTGCCAGCACCATTGGCAGACGGCAGCATGACACAGGACTACATGCACACAGACTGTTAGAACAAATGCCAAAGACTGCAGTGGTGTTGTGCCAGATTGTCATGGGGTGACTTAGAATGGCAGCAACTCATCTTCAGTGACGAGTCCCCCTTTTGTCTTAGTAGGGATGACCAACAAATCCATGCGTGGAGGCACCATGGTCAGCACCAAGATGAAAGTTTTTTTGTCACGTGTGACACGCCCAGAAGGCCTGGTGTAAGTCCACCTCCACCTCTACTGCAAAATCCACAAGAGCTGTGTGAGAATATGTTAGCTGCATGGGATGGATTACCACTGGACACCATTAGGAACCTCTACAACTCCATTCTGAGACATCTGGCATGTTGTGTTAGCAAACATGGCAGCCTGATGCCACTACTTCTGTATGTGTAGCTCAGTAACTATTCCCCATATCAGTCTAAATTCATCATCATTTAGTGTTCCTGGTAACCTTTATCTTCCTTCCCAATGCCACTGCAATCCCACACTTCCTTCTGGGTGCAGCTATTCTTTTGAGGATGGATGTATTGTCAATAAAACAACTCGGAAAAAATTTATTATTATTAAGACTCCTCTGAAAACACAGTAGCCTATACCAAATCAGGCGACACGTGTAGCTTTCACTGGTGGTTATGGTTCCTAAATAAAATGGCTATATTTGTGTTGTGGAAATTGCAAACCCTGGTTCTTATCAGTCTTTGTTTAGATCTCACTGACCAAAGTGTTGGGAAAATGTGCTTCTTTACAGCCAAGTGTTTGCCAGAGGCACCCAAGCTTTTGCATACAATTGTCTATTTAGAGCTTTTCAGACCTAGACATGAGCAAGTATGTAAGCACTTTCCCATAAACAGTGTGCTAATCCTGAACACTATCCATCATTTACAAAGAGAGGTTATTTTATTCCAGACTACATTCCTTCGCCCGCTGGCCTTAGGCCATAAAAACTCATTAAAGTTTCCACAGATGTGGAAAACAATGTCTGACCCTGTCCGGGCCAAGTGCGCAACACTACAGGACACGCGTAACAAATAGCCCGAAAAGTGCCCTGAGGACACGACTACGGATAAACTCGCCAACTTCAGCAGAACGACGATCTCTTGCAAATTCTCGACTCTGAAGCTAATTTGCTGCATTTATGGGCATTTCCCCGAGCTCGCAGGGATTCAGGACTCGTTCTGTTTGTGATTGGAGCCGGAGAGAAGTTCATATCTGTCAGATGTGAGTGTTTACCCTTTGCCTCGCAAAGCTGCACCTCACAAGGCATTTTCGTCAAATATCAGGCCAGCTGACATAGGCAGTTAGTCACACACTGAGTAACTCTGCCCTAAAAACCCGTAATGTTCAGGACCGCCGGATGGAATACAGTCCACTGCTACTCTCCCACGAATAGCACCAAGTGATCCATTTGAGTCACAAAACTGGAACGTTTTAGCGAGCTTTTTTGTTGAACATGTTATATTAAAAATGTCTAGGAGTTTGAGTTACATGTTTTGGCAACACATTCTCGAAAGAGAACACATTCAGTGTGCCGTTCTTTTGCATAAAATGACCAAAAATATACAGTGTGCCATAACTTTTGCACAGGCCATGTTTTATGTTGTTTCCCACATCATGTTAAATTTATCAAGAACAAACATCATGTTGTATTCAAGTGTGCAACAATGTGTTCTCTGCAGAAGATGTGTACTATGGGTGACTAACAAGTCAACTAGTCCACTTCGCTGCTTGGTCAATGTCAACTAGTCACTAGTCAGTGTCAATGCTGATCACATGAACACTAACAACATAGACGCCTGAGAGGAGCCTGGTTGTTTGGGGTCCATATCTCCATTTCCTGAAGGTTAGCTATGCAAGCCAGTTGGGAAGTTGGGAATTTGGGTTTTCTGCAGTCGACATTTTGGCTTTGTTCCACCATTTCCCCACCAATCTACAAAGCTTTAAGGGTCAGATATTGAACATCGATATCTTAAGTTTCCCGAAGACTACAACAAAAACTTCATGTGTCTTGGGAGAGGGGGTGTTATGCCCTGTAATCCTGTAAAGTCCGATTTTGGTTCCTCTTATTCCTCTAGTTCCTCTGGTTCTCTGGACTTCTGCCATCTCTGCAAGGCTGCCTAGGAAGTGCCTATAGTCAGATACAAATTTTTTGAGGTCCCCAGGTCCGCAGTTTCAGTTCCCTGAAGGCTAGGAACGTGATCCAGGGCCCTTCGGAAAGGGTACACAACGCTCTACGACGTGGAGTTTGGCTTAGTCAGATATATTTGTCACTTGTTGCAAAGCATTCCCACCTCCTGTGGTTTTATTCATTACATCATCAGCAATTAGACAATGTTGAACTTACATCACATCAGTGTTGAGTTTTAAAAAAACGTGGAAGCTGTATTAACCCTAATGAATGTGGACTTATTTTCAAATGTAATTTGACCGGTGATTTGGTAATACTTAAAAGAATCACTGATCCACTTGAGTTGTAAATATGAAGCACTATTGGGTGAACTATTCAAATCAAAACATAAAAGTTAAATTTAAAGACCTATAGACCTATATTCTGTTGTAGTAATGAAATCAGCTTACCTCCCTTAAACCACCTGGGAGAATCCATACCTCAGTTTTATTTATTAGATAGATAATAAAGATAATAAAGGCATATTGGTACTAAAATGAAAATAAGAGACAGTTGTATTTACTAGGTTGGTTGAAAAGTAAGTCCTGGTTGGAGCTAAAGATAAAAGATAAAAGATAAAGGTGGCAAAAAAGAAGTTCAAGTGAGTTTTGAACAGCCGAGTCACTTTTGGTAACCAGTGGTAAACGAGTGTGAAGAAGCTTTTAATGGTTAAAAGAACCTTACTCTGCTTTTTCACCTCCTTTAAAGGTTCTTCCTCAAGCCTTTAAACTTTAAAAAAAAGGTTTCTCACATTCGCACACTCATTCTTTTATCATTTTTTTGCTGAAGAACCAAAAGTGTTTTTTTCAGGGAACCAAAAGTGGTTCTTCTATGGAACAGCTTTGTGGTGGCTTTTTTTTTATTACAGCTCTTGTTGGAGATCTTGTTGGAGCTACATCCTTCAAAAAGTAGATCTCCAAAAGCTTTTGCAGTAAAAGCAATAGTTATTTTCCGAACCAGCACAACTCAAATAGCCATTTGAATGCTTAAGAGGTCAAATGACTGTAGTCCTGGTTGGCACTGTAGTTTGCATTGTATGAAATTCAGAGTTCAGAACTTCAGTGTGTTGGTTCAGTGGCTTGTTGAGACTATAGAAAGGTGCTAGAAAGTGTTATTTTGAGCAGTGCTATGGAACAACCACTCTGGAAACCCCTAAAAAATCCCTAAACTGAGTGGTTTTCAATCAAACCTCTTTTTGAAGAACCATCCACTGAGAGCTTTAAAATTGGTATTGCGTCATAGAACATTTTTGGCACTTTTATTGGTGATGGAGATCTGGACGGATCTGTAGCTTTGTTGTTATAGTAAGGCAGTTGGATGAAGCAGAAGACAGCAAGACCAATACGTCAATACTTCAGCATAATATAAGACTTCAGGCCTGACTGGAGATCTGGACGGAGCTATAGTAACCACACTGGCTAGAAGAACCTCAGAAGCTCAGTATTAGATACAGTGAACACTAAAAATAATAAAAGCCGATTAAACTTGGGTGGAGTTTAGCAGGTTGTTCAAGATTGCTGTTCTGGTTTACACCTTTCTAAGAGTCCTGGTTGGAGACCTGACTGGAGCAATGGCTTTGTTGAAGCTATAGCTTGCATTGCATGTTACAGTAAAGAAATCAGCTGAGATACACAACATACAATTCAGAGAAAAGGTGTAGTCCTGGTTGGAGTAATTGAACTACATTGAAAGCAGTGAACAGTAAAGACATTCAGTTCAGTGATGGATGCTCCAGCTATTCTAAAACTATGTCAAAGATGCCCTGGTTGATTGACAGCCCTGATTGCAATTCTGATTTGAGCTATACATTTGCATTACATGGACAGTGATAAAACCAGCAAGAGGAAAGCTCTAATACTAAAGTGATGTAAAAGAGGTTAAAGTTTTCACTGCATGGAACAGTAATGAAATCAGTAGAACAATCCAGTGCTGAGTACAAAAGGCAGTTGTATTTACCGGGTTGGTTGAGGCTGTAGTCCTGGTTGGCGATGAGGAAGAGGAATTCCTCGCAGGTGTTGTGGTCTAACAGTGGACTGTCCTGGATGCAGAGGTCAGCTATGAGGGCCACCGCTTTCTGACACACCATGTCATGCTCCTTCCCACCGGCGCTCATGCTCCCAGACACATCCTCAGCTCCGGAGGGATGCGCTCGATCCACAGCCAGCTCTGTCTCTCTCTCTTTCTCTCTCCCTCTCTCTCTCTCCTGGCTCTGTGCACGATCAAGTCTTCTGAACTGAGATTTTGTACTCGCGTGTCTCTTTGTGCGTGTATGAAGTGTGTGTATGTGTGTGCCAGTGTGTGTGTCCAAGTGTGCGTGGGCTTAATGATTCATTCGTGCCCTCAGGTATTCCACAGACACAATTATTGCATCACATTAAAATCTGGAGCAATAGAACAGCAACAGATGAGCCCGGCAGCGCGGGACGCAGGCAGCGATTAGTCGGAGCCGAGCGCGTGCCCCCCTCTTGCACCCCCTCCGACTTCTCCCCTCCCTGCCCCTCCTCCCCGTGCTAACTAATGAAAGGTCTCTCCTCCTCAGCAGTAGGCTTGTTTTTCTCAGGTCAAGCCGTCCCTCCGTGCCCGCGTCCCCCTCGGAGCCTGTCCCCAGAGCTCAGCACCCTGCTGCACTGGCGAGGTGTGTTTGTTGTCATACATTTTCAGGACAGAAATGCCCTGAGAACACAGTGTTAATAAAATAGTTGTGATATTGTTAAAGTTTCTTTAATATATTCATATTTTTATTTGTTTTACAAACACTCCCTGAATCATTGTTCCAGCCACAGAAATCTGGAGTTGTCCCTTTGATCTGGTGTTTAAATGTACTGATATTTACATTTATGGCATTTAGCTGACGCTCTTATCCAGTGCAAGGTTAACGATTACAGGTAGGCCAACGTAGTGTTAGGAGTCTTGCCCAAGGACTCTTATTGGTGTAGCTCAGCATAGTCACCCAGACTGGGATTCGAACCCCAGTCTCCCACACGTAGAGGAGGCACCCTGAGTAGTGGTGTTAACCACTGAGCTACATCATGATTACATAAGTTATAATGGGGTAATGTAATAAGGCTGTCAAGTGACTGCACAGTTAATCGCGATTAATCGCATTAAGGCATGCCTTTGTAAACAGTGAAAACCTTTCTTCACGGTCAAATTTGTGAAATAAAGGCAAATATGAGTATGCATAATTAACTTTGCAAACAAATGCGATTAATCGCAATCAGTTATAGAGCTATTCAACAAGACTTTCAAACCATTTAAATAATTAATCGGTATTAGTCTGATTTATCTTATTTGCTCAATTTTAGTACTAAAGAAAGATTTTCTCCAGCTGAAATTAAAGGCATCTTGTAATCACCTTTTTAATTTTTTACCACAGTCTAGCTAAAGCAACATCGACTCTATGTTCCATTGAATAAGTGTGCTTATCATACACATGGATCATTCTATCTAATTGTGTTAGAGCCAGAGTTCAAAATGTTCTTCATATTTAGTCTCTAAACTAATAATAACACTACTGAACCTTTACCAAACGTTTTAGTAGTGACAATTCTAGCTCATTTTGAGAATAAAAGTGCTAGCCATTACATGACTAGCACGTACACACATGAAATCATGTTTTTCTGTTAGACAAAAGACTTCGAGACCGACGTGTGCAGAACTAAAAACCAGGAATGGTTTATTACAAAACAGGCAATCACAGCAAGCACCAGTACACCGCGAAAACAATGGGAGAAGCTAAGTCAGAGTCAGGGACAGGCGGAGGTCAGAACCAGGTAGAACAAGCAGCGAGGGCGAACAAGTTGAAACGGGAAAACCGAAAGGGAAAACCAAAGAGAGAAAGCAGAGGTACAAACCGTAGAGTCAGGACACGAGCAAAAGGGATAAGGCGAAAGAGTAGTAGAGGAACGAAGGGAGCCGGAAACCAGAGTAAGCCCATACGAAGAAAGAAACGCTCAGAATTGCTAACCTAGGTTTGGCAAAGCTTCGCAAAGTGTGAGTGTTTGTGAGTGACTTAAATACAGGAAGTAATTGGATACAGCTGCGGTTAAAACTCGGGCGATCTAGAGCGAATCATCGAGTCTGACTGGGGGCGCATAGACATGACGTCATCAAGCGTGGCCCTCTGGGAAGTGGAGTCCTGAAGAGCGGAGAAGCCAGGGAGAGGTGGAGGCGTGACATTTTCATTGAAACACAAACAATTTAATGACTTCATTGCAGAAAATATGTTTCAGTTTTGACAATGAATATATTTTGTGTATATATATATATTGTTTTTTTTAAGCTGCAGCACAAACTAATTCAGTAAAATGGTCCATATTTTATTTATTGTTGCTGTCGGAACAAAACCTGTCCCACCATTTCTGAGATATTTTCTTGTACAGAATTTTAAAGCACCAGCTTCACTCGTAAAAGTTAATGAAGAAATGTTGCAATAAAAATGATCCATATTTTTACGTTTTCCCATTCGGTCCATTTGAAGCAAAGAATGTTCTTACCTCTTGTGTACAGTAGAGGTTCTCATGTCTTGTTTGAGAGTTTTCCACTTTATTATTGTGTTTGTTAGTTTGCTGTTCATTAATTGATATATGAATTATAGACACTTATTATCATTATGAAAATCATCAAATAATAGACATATGACTGTGTTACTGAAGTGGTACTGAAGACTGCAGTACTGAGAAAAGCTTAAGCTAGACTGTCATTACTGTAGTTATCGTTACTTAGTCACTCAGACTCGGTACAGGCTTTGTCTTTTTATGAGGTTAATCTTTCACGAGGTTAATTTTATGAAGTTTTGTCCTATCACTTATCTAATTTTCATGCTGTACTGACATATTTAACTCTGGATTTGTTAAAATCTTATAGGTTGCATTAAACTTAAAGGAGAGGAAACACGTCACCTGTCACTAAATATTCTCTTTGAGAAATGATGTAGCGTGAAGTCTCTGCTGTTTCAGCATATTTTCCTTTAAAATAAAAGGACATAAGAATCTATATCCTGCCAGCCCTAATAAAGTCACTGCGACCTCTGCTGCTTCCAGTGTGATCTAATAGCGAGCACCGTGGTGGACGTAAGGAAGGATAAAGGTGCTATCATCAGATGTCATGTCTCCAGTGGACCAGTTTTATGATGTTTATGAGAAAGAATGAACCTGAGGCTCCACACTTTGCCAAAAAAATGTGCCGGCTGATAAAATAATATCACAACAGTTAAATAGGCCAAGTGGTCCAAAATGTTTGCTAAACCACTATTTCTCTAAACTTGTGTATAAACCCAGTAATACAAACTAATGCATTGTAGCCCACATAGTTACTGAATAATGAGCCTTAAAAAATGACAATAAGCCAATAAGTCCTGAAATTTCTAAGAGCCGACCGCACCAAAATATGGCAAGAGCATTGCTGCCACAAGGAGTTGCTTGCACTCTTTACTATGCGTAATGTCATTAATGGATTCAGAGACTCCAGAGAAAAACTCTGTGCATAAAGGACAAGGCCAAAAGTCACTGAATCCCTATGATCTTCAATCACACAGATAGCACTGGAATAAAAACCGGCCTGTTCTGTGATGGATATAGGCCCGTGGTGTCAGGGATACTTTGACAAGTCATTGTTAATAAACACTCGTTGTCACTGCTTCCATAAAGTTAAGACGGTACGGTGGAAGTCATTTATTAACAACGTCCAGAAACTCTGTCGTGTTCTCTGGAATTCACTTCGACTTCATCTGAAATGAACTGAAAGGCCCAGTGAGAAATCGTATTGCGGTTCCAAAATGAGCCAGTCTTTGTAGAGATTGTGTGTTCCATGAGCCAAAGAAGAAAAAACCACCAACCACGAGATTAACCCTCAGAATTCTGGACAGATTAATGTGAGGAAACCCACCAACATCTCAAAGTTAAGGTTGTTCTGTTTCCCGAGAAATGGTTTAAAATTCCTCCAAGCTGGTGTTCAGGACTGATCAACAGTTTAGTTGGAAACTGGAAATGTCTAGTTGCAGCTAATGCTGCACCAGTGTGTGAAAAAAGCGAATATCCACACCCACACTCTTTTGCCACTCAAATAATATGGAATAGCTTTTTATCAGAATGATATTTTTTCTCATTTGTTTACATGGGTAATCTTTTCCTATGCTTAGGACTTATAAAAAACTGATTGTATTTTAGGTCATATTTATACAGAAATATAGCAAATTCAGAAAATATACATAAATACATAAGTACAGAAAGGGTAGGCAAACATTTTAAAATCACACCATCTCGTAATTATGTGGAGGCAGCCTGCTAAACTCACTAGCCTCGAACATCGATAGTTCCTTTTTACACGAGACACGATGTAATATAAATATAAAGTCTTTCAATCCATAACTTGTCGTGTTGTTAGTTTTTTAATCTTTTTACTATGAACTTGATTAATTTACTTGACTAAAATTAAATAAAACCGGTGACAGTGCAAAAGGACCTGTGGATGCTTTCCTTGGGTCAAGGCTTCTGTCCCTTTCTCTTCGTCTCCTCCCTGCTCTTTATACTAAACTCAGGAGCCAATCAGATTGCATCACAAACAAAAAAAAATACTTTTTTAAATTTGTATATCACTTAAATGCAATGGTACAAATATTCATATATTAGAAATATAACTCAAATCCTGTTGCAAATTATTAAAACAACATTTACAATTTGTATTAAAATCAAAACACACAATAAATGGCTCCAACAGTATATTTACAGCACCCAAAACTTTTTAGGTTCCCTTAATAATGTGTTTCTCAAAAGTTGGGAATAAAGCCAATAAAGTAACTACCATATGGCAACCACCCACCTAAAACTTCACTTACAGACGATTTTGCTTACTCTTTGTCTCCTGTCTGAGACCACAGCTGAGGCACCTTGAATCACATTGGAGCCTGCAGGGTAATGCTTTTTTAACACGTCATATATTCGCTTCTGTCCAAAGAATAGAAGAGAAACCCACCAACACTTCTCTTTATTGTCCTTTTATGTTCTCAGCTGATTACAGTTACACTTGCCAGTTGGCTTTGACTGAGAATGTTCTGTTACCCATATTTTAATTTGGTTTTTAAAAATTTCTACAGGAGCTTTGGATGAAATATAATAGCAATAAATAGTGTCGTTCAGGGACACAATAGATATTAATTGCTAGCCAGTCTCTGGCGAAGTGTCGTTTATAATCAGGCATTTCTGCGAGGGTGAAATTTTATATGCCGCTTCTCCACAAAGACTAGCTTGGGTAGAAGTTTCTATGATGTATGGTGAGATTGTTGGTACATTCATGTGCTGACTTGTTAAGGATCTTTTGCGTTTTCAATATTGAGCTGGTCCCCCCGCTTTTTTTCTTACTTAATGAGGGACAGAATTCACATGTTCAGCCAGAGGAAGCCTGTCTTCTACAAAAGGATGTCCCGTGTACAGTTTCAGACTCTCATAACGGACAGCTTGTTTCCTTTTGCACGTTGCCCACTGCAGACCCTGGATAGAATGACAAGGACCAACCTGCGTCTTATTACAGCCAACAGTCACGCCTATAGATTGACATTAATAGATTTAGAAAGGTATATCAGCCGGCCATCCTTCTTATTACACAATCCAAAAAAGTAACAAGTAGTCAGATTATAGAACATTGAGTCTATGAGATGAGAGAATTGTGCATTCACAGTTGACTTTTTCCATGGCAGAGCCATAAGCAATCTCCACCTGAACACTCCCCTGATGCGCAACGAAGGCCTCAGAACAAGAAAAGCTTATGACATGCCTATAGCCTGACCTTTAATACTTACTTTTAGAATAGCTACTATTCAGCTGGCTTCTGTTTGATTGACCAAATTAGTGAGATATAGATTTTCAACTTTTTGATTTTTCATTGAGCCTGCACACAAAGACAAGCTCAGCATTGACGTTTGATTGCAAAAATACACCATATAACCAATATATGAAAATCCTTGTAAGGGAGTCAACCATGACTGTTAGGATCAGCCACTGATCCCCAGGACTAATAAACCCACCGCAACCCAAGCTTAAATAAAATCTTAACCAGGAGGTTGTGTTTTTCAAAGTTTCTTTAAACCAAGAAAAAGTCTACAAAATACTACCAAACAGTGCATAATGCAGGCTAACTGACAGTCAGCAAAAAAAAACAAAAAACTGCTTGTCCAAGCCCAACAATGGCTGGGTCCACAATGTTTCTGTCTGGGACAATATGGTCTAGTTAGTAGGAGATGATAACATGGGTTGGACAATGAACTGAAACCACCTGTCAATTGATAGTGTGGGAATGAAGAGGTATCTCATGGCAATAAATTGGACCAGCCTGGTGGCCAATCTCATTAATTGCACCATGCCACCAAGGATAAGAGCAGGAAAGTAAGTGAGGGTGTCAGAGTTAGCAGGATAAGAGCACACAGTTCTGCATCGAAAAAACTGCAATTGCACACAAAATTATGGTTGAATACCAAGGTTCAAAAAGTGACACATGTTAGGTTGCATCGTCTTGCTGTCAGGTCATCGGATGACCAAGACAGCAAGTCTTTAGTGATGTATCAAGAGCCAACTGGATCCGAGGGTAATGTTTAGCATAACCACACAAGAAAGAGACGAGAAAGACAACCCACCCAGCAATCAACGTAGGACCATGGCCACTATCCTGCAAAGAGAATGGACTCTATTTAAAACTCCCCCTACTGCACCACTGTGCAGGACGCCAGTATATGTCATTCCCAAGAAGCACCGAACATGACGCTGTATGAAGGCCGCAAAAGAAGGAGGCCCTACACCACTACTGAATAAAAAGATTGTGTCTAAAACAAGGAGTGTATTTCAGTTTAATTGTCCAAACCATGTAGACGCTTTTGCCCAAAGATAACCAAGTTTATCTTCCAAATGGAGAACGTTTACAGGAAGTTTTGAACAATGGATTGATCGATAGGACCGTGGACAATAATCTTTGAGTGTGTAGCTTGATTTGGTTGAATCAGTGATAGACCAGCCAACATACTGAGCTGTACTGAAGATTTTCAAGTAACAAAAAACCTGTTGTAATTGTAGAATTTGATAACACTCAAGCACAGGTAAAGGAAGCAGAGCGGAAGAACTCCTTACTCATGTGCAATGCATACATACCATTAAGATTTTTGTTTGTCA
>JAMWET010007424.1:0-15103 GCA_024036415.1 Prochilodus magdalenae | reverse complement strand
TGTAATGTAGGAGTAAATGAGGAGTAATGTCCAGCAGTAATGTGTAGGTATAATGTAGGAGTAAAGGAGGAGTAATGTGTAGGTGTAATGTAGGAGTAAAGGAGGAGTAATGTCCAGCAGTAGTGTGTAGGTATAATGTAGGAGTAAAGGAGGAGTAATGTCCAGCAGTAATGTGCAGGAGTAATGTGTAGGAATAAAGGAGGAGTAATATCTAGCAGTAATGTGTAGGAGTAATGTGTAGGAGTAAAGGAGGAGTAATATCCAGCAGTAATGTGTAGGAGTAATGTGCAGGAGTAATGTTCAGCAGTAATGTGTAGGAAGAAAGGAGGAGTAATGTGTAGATGTATTGTAAAAGTAAAGGAGGAGTATTGTGCAGCAGTAATGTGCAGGAGTAATGTGTAGGAGTAAAGGAGGAGTAATATCCAGCAGTAATGTGTAGGAGTAATGTGCAGGAGTAATGTTCAGCAGTAATGTGTAGGAGGAAAGGAGGAGTAATGTGCAGGAGTAATGTTCAGCAGTAATGTGTAGGAGGAAAGGAGGAGTAATGTGCAGGAGTAATGTTCAGCAGTAATGTGTAGGAGGAAAGGAGGAGTAATGTGTAGATGTATTGTAAAAGTAAAGGAGGAGTAATGTGTAGATGTATTGTAAAAGTAAAGGAGGAGTAATGTGCAGGAGTAATGTTCAGCAGTAATGTGTAGGAGTAAAGGAGGAGTAATGTGCAGGAGTAATGTTCAGCAGTAATGTGTAGGAGTAAAGGAGGAGTAATGTGTAGATGTATTGTAAAAGTAAAGGAGGAGTATTGTGCAGCAGTAATGTGTAGGAGTAAAGGAGGAGTAATGTGCAGGAGTAATGTTCAGCAGTAATGTGTAGGAGTAAAGGAGGAGTAATTTGCAGGAGTAAAGGAGGAGTGATGTGTCCATTGTGTATGTCCATAATGTTTGTCCATCTAGAATGTCCATCCAGCATACTTAATGTCTCTCAGTGTATCAGTCGAGCCCTTCTGCTTAGCATGTCCCTCCAGTATGTCCCTCTACTGTCCCTCCAGCATGTCCCTCTACTCTTTTAACTTCTTGTTTCTGTTTCTATTTCTTCTTTTTTTTTTAGTTGTTTTTTTATGGCTTTATATCTTTCTCTCTTTTTTACTGTTCTCTATCTTGTCCTAGCTTTAATTTTGTTACCTGTTGATTCTTTTTTTTTCACTTTTCTGACTTTTTGTTGTTGGCTTCTTTACTACTCATTGTCCTCCCCCGGTATGTCCCTCTACTGTCCCTCCGGTATGTCCCTCTACTGTCCCTCCAGTATGTCCCTCTACTGTCCCTCCGGTATGTCCCTCTACTGTCCCTCCAGTATGTCCCTCTACTGTCCCTCCGGTATGTCCCTCTACTGTCCCTCCAGTATGTCCCTCTACTGTCCCTCCGGTATGTCCCTCTACTGTCCCTCCGGTATGTCCCTCTACTGTCCCTCCAGTATGTCCCTCTACTGTCCCTCCGGTATGTCCCTCTACTGTCCCTCCGGTATGTCCCTCTACTGTACCTCGCAGTTATGTCCCCTCTTACTGTCCATCCAGTATGTCCCTCTACTGCTCCCTCCAGCATGTCCATCTACTGTCACCCCAGTATGTCCCTCTACTGTCCCTCCAGTATGTCCCTCTACCCTGTCCCTCCAGTATGTCCCTTCTACTGTCCCCCCAGTATGTCCCTCTACGTCCCCCCAGTATGGTACCCTATACTGTCCCTCCGGTATGTCCCTCTTACTGGTCCCTCCGGTCACACAGTCCCTCTAACTAGTCCCTCCAAGTATGTCCCTCTCCCTGTCCGCCTCCGGTATGTCCCTCTACTGTCCCTCCAGATGTCCCTCTTTACTGTCCCTCCGGTATGTCCCTCTACTGATCCCCTACGGTTGTCCTCTGTACTGTCCCTCCGGTATGTCCCTTCTAACTGGGGTCCCTCCGGTATGTCCCTCTACTGTCCCTCCGGTATGTCCCTCCTACTTGTCCCCCCCAGTATGCCCTCCTACTGTCCCTCCGGTTTATGTCCCATCTAACCTGTCCCTCCAGTAATGTACCCCTCTAACTGTCCCTAGGCTTAAATGCCCCTTTACCGTCCCCTCCGGTCTGTCCCATCTACTGTCCCTCCCAGTGTGTCCCTCTACTGTCCCTCCAGTGTGTCCCTCTACTGTCCCTCCAGTATGTCCCTCTACTGTCCCTCCGGTGTGTCCCTCTACTGTCCCTCCGGTATGTCCATCTACTGTCCCTCCGGTGTGTCCCTCTACTGTCCCTCCGGTGTGTCCCTCTACTGTCCCTCCGGTATGTCCCTCTACTGTCCCTCCAGTATGTCCAACTACTGTCCCTCCAGTATGTCCAACTACTGTCCCTCCAGTATGTCCAACTACTGTCCCTCCAGTATGTCCCTCTACTGTCCCTCCAGTATGTCCAACTACTGTCCCTCCAGTATGTCCCTCTACTGTCCCTCCAGTATGTCCCTCTACTGTCCCTCCAGTGTGTCCATCTACTGTCCCTCCGGTATGTCCCTCTACTGTCCCTCCACTGTCCCTCCAGTATGTCCCTCTACTGTCCCTCCGGTATGCCCCTCTACTGTCCCTCCAGTATGTCCCTCTACTCTCCCTCCAGTATGTCCCTCTACTGTCCCTCCAGTGTGTCCCTCTACTGTCCCTCCGGTATGCCCCTCTACTGTCCCTCCAGTATGTCCCTCCGGTATGTCCCTCTACTGTCCCTCCGGTATGTCCCTCCAGTATGTCCCTCCGGTATGTCCCTCTACTGTCCCTCCAGTATGCCCCTCTACTGTCCCTCCGGTATGCCCCTCTACTGTCCCTCCGGTATGCCCCTCTACTGTCCCTCCGGTATGCCCCTCTACTGTCCCTCCAGTATGCCCCTCTACTGTCCCTCCAGGTTATGTCCCTCTACTGTCCCTTCAGTATGTCCCTCTACTGTCCCTCCAGTATGTCCCTCTACTGTCCCTCCAGTATGTCCCTCTACTGTCCCTCCAGTACGTCCCTCTACAGTCCCTCCAGTATGTCCCTCTACTGTCCCTCCAGTGTGTCCCTCTACTGTCCCTCCAGTATGTCCCTCTACTGTCCCTCCAGTATGTCCATCTACTGTCCCTCTACAGTCCCTCCAGTATGTCCCTCTACTGTCCCTCCAGTATGTCCATCTACTGTCCCTCTACAGTCCCTTCAGTATGTCCCTCTACTGTCCCTCCAGTATGTCCCTCTACTGTCCCTCCAGTATGTCCCTCTACTGTCCCTCCAGTATGTCCTTCTACTGTCCCTCCAGTATGTCCATCTACTGTCCCTCTACTGTCCCTCCAGTATGTCCCTCTACTGTCCCTCCAGTATGTCCCTCTACTGTCCCTCCAGTATGTCCATCTACTGTCCCTCTACAGTCCCTTCAGTATGTCCCTCTACTGTCCCTCCAGTATGTCCCTCTACTGTCCCTCCAGTATGTCCCTCTACTGTCCCTCCAGTATGTCCCTCTACTGTCCCTCCAGTATGTCCTTCTACTGTCCCTCCAGTATGTCCCTCTACTGTCCCTCCAGTATGTCCCTCTACTGTCCCTCCAGTATGTCCCTCTACTGTCCCTCCAGTATGTCCCTCTACAGTCCCTCCAGTATGTCCCTCCAGTATGTCCCTCTACTGTCCCTCCAGTATGTCCCTCTACTGTCCCTCCAGTATGTCCTTCTACTGTCCCTCCAGTATGTCCCTCTACTGTCCCTCCAGTATGTCCCTCTACTGTCCCTCCAGTATGTCCCTCTACTGTCCCTCCAGTATGTCCCTCTACTGTCCCTCCAGTATGTCCCTCTACTGTCCCTCCAGTATGTCCCTCTACTGTCCCTCCAGTATGTCCCTCTACTGTCCCTTCAGTATGTCCTTCTACTGTCCCTCCAGTATGTCCCTCTACTGTCCCTCCAGTATGTCCCTCTACTGTCCCTCCAGTATGTCCCTCTACAGTCCCTCCAGTATGTCCCTCTACTGTCCCTCCAGTATGTCCCTCTACTGTCCCTCCAGTATGTCCATCCACTTTGTCCTTTTAGAATGCTTGTCCAGTAACTCTGTCTAGAACCACGGTAATCTAGAATGTTTGCCTTCTGTGTCCATCTGCCAAGATGAGCTGGAATGTCCTACTAGAATGTTGCATATCCATTAACAACGTCCCCCTAAAGCAGGAATGCTTGAAACTCGGAATGACCAAATGCAATGCTTGTGCTGGACCGAGGTCTGCTGGGTCCTTGTAGAGTTTCCGTCCCCCATGCCCATCTGGAATGTTGAATCTTGGTACAGTCAGGTGTGGCAGCTGTTCGTACAGTACGCCTGACCGGAGCAGTGTAGAGGCTTAATGGTTCCCCAGTAATACACTAATGTCCCTGCTACAGGTCCACTCTGTCCACCAGCAGCAACGTCCATCTAGAATGTCCATCCACACTGTGTCCATCCTCCATTCATCCGTTCATGTTTGTCTGTGTGGGTCTATAACCTCCGTCTGTGGTGGGTGTGTTTTATGCTGGCTCAGCTGATGGAGTCGTACGTGTCCAGGTAAGTGTCCTCAGTGGACGGTTAATAAATGGTTAATAAATCCATATGGTTTACATAATGCAGAAGCTGAGAAGTTTCTGAAGTGTCCTCCTGCTGGTCCTGCACGTCTGTCCGGTGTTCAGAGGCTGTGTTAAGACGAGCCTTATGAATGAATTATTTACTGGTTGTTAATAATTGATGGGCTGTCCCAGATGAGCAGGTGGAGGCCTTTCAGTTTGCTGCAGCTGGATTTCATCATGAAGGTGAGCGGAGGGTGTAGGGAGTAAACCTGCTTACAGTGCTGATCCAAGTTCAGCTCGGTCTTTAAAGCGGTAGTTCAGCAAAAAGCTCAGCCCCCCACCCCCCACGCCGTGCCGCCGGTCCGTCTCGTTAGGCGTCTGAAGTTCGGTGTCTAAAGTCTCAGCAGTGGAGCTGCAGGGTTACTGGTGTTAAGTAGTGGAGGCCCATACCACACACCAGTTAGCAGAGTCCACTGAGACTCAACCTTCGGACAGGAGACCAGACTCGGGGTCCAGCAGTCAGCGGTTGGAGACTGGTCCGGGGGTTTGGGCAGGAAGCCGGTCCGGGGGGTTTGTGCTGGAGACTGGTCCAGGGGGTTTGTGCTGGAGACTGGTCCGGGGGGTTTGTGCTGGAGACTGGTCCGGGGGGTTTGTGCTGGAGACTGGTCCGGGGGGTTTGTGCTGGAGACTGGTCCGGGGGGTTTGTGTCGGAGACTGGTCTGAGGGGGTTTGTGACCGAGACTGGTCCAGGGGGGTTGTGCCGGAGACTGGTCCGGGGGGTTGTGCCGGAGACTGGTCCGGGGGGTTGTGCCGGAGACTGGTCCGGGGGGTTTGTGCCGGAGACTAGTCCAGGGGGTTTGTGTCGGAGACTGGTCCAGGGGGTTTGTGCCGGAGACTGGTCCGGGGGGTTTGTGTCGGAGACTGGTCCGGGGGGTTTGTGCCGGAGACTGGTCCGGGGGGTTTGTGCCGGAGACTGGTCCGGGGGGGTTTGTGCCCGAGACTGGGTCCTTGGAGGGGGTTTGTGCCCGAGACTGGTCTGAGGGGGTTTGTGCCCGAGACTGGTCTGAGGGGGTTTGTGCCCGAGACTGGTCTGAGGGGGTTTGTGCCCGAGACTGGTCTGAGGGGGTTTGTGCCCGAGACTGGTCCGGGGGGTTTGTGCCCGAGACTGGTCTGAGGGGGTTTGTGCCCGAGACTGGTCCGAGGGGGTTTGTGCCCGAGACTGGTCCGAGGGGGTTTGTGCCCGAGAGAACTGGTTCCGAGGGGGTTTGTGCACCGAGACTGGTCTGAGGGGGTTTGTGCCGGAGACTGGTCCGGGGGGTTTGTGCCGGAGACTGGTCCGGGGGGTTTGTGCCGGAGACTGGTCCGAGGGGGTTTCTGCCCGAGACTGGTCCGAGGGGGTTTGTGCCCGAGACTGGTCCGAGGGGGTTTGTGCCCGAGACTGGTCCGAGGGGGTTTGTGCCCGAGACTGGTCTGAGGGGGTTTGTGCCCGAGACTGGTCCGGGGGGTTTGTGCCGGAGACTGGTCCGGGGGGTTTGTGCCCGAGACTGGTCTGAGGGGGTTTGTGCCCGAGACTGGTCCGAGGGGGTTTGTGCCCGAGACTGGTCCGAGGGGGTTTGTGTAGGAGAGTGGTCCGGGGGGTCCGGAGAGATTTAGTAACTGCGGTTAAAATCCAGCGCACAAAACCAGCCAGCGTCCGTGTTCAGTGTCCAACACTCCTATATAATCACCCCCCCCACACACTCATTCATAAACCCAACACACACACGTCTAATTCTCCTGAGTGACTACCGCACCTCTAATTACTCATCCCTCATTCTCTCTCTTCTTTATCTTCCAAATTTCCCTCTCTCTCTTTCCCCCATCTCTCTCTCTCTCTCTCTCTCTCTCTCTCTCTCTCTCTCTCTCTCTCTCTCTCTCTCTCTCTCTCTCTCTCCCCATCTCTCTTTCACTCTCTCTCCTGGCTGTGTTTATATATGTATATAGATGTATATATTTATACTGCTATAAATAAATGAAGATGGTGAGATGGAGAGAGAGTATCGTAAGGAGTGACGGCTCTGTCTGCTTTCAGAGGAAGAAGAAAAGAAATGGAGTGAAACTGCCTGAAACAGAGACGTGGGTGTGTGGGTCTACTACACCTCTAAACCTAACAACTACACTACTACACCACTAAACCCCACTACTACTAAACCATACCACACTACTGCACTACTAAATCCGACTACTACACCACTAAACCTAACAACTACACCTCTAAACCTAACAACTACACCTCTAAACCTAACAACTACACCACTAAACCCCACTACTACACAACTAAACCCTACTACTAAACCCCACCACTAAACCCCACTATTACATCGTACCACACTACTGCACCACTAAACCCCACTATTACATCGTACCACACTACTGCACCACTAAACCCCACCACTAAACCCCACTATTACATCGTACCACACTACTGCACCACTAAACCCCACTACTACTACTACACAATACCACACTACCGCACTACTAAATCTGACTACTACACCACTAAACCCCATTATTACATCGTACCACACTACTGCACCACTAAACCCCACTACTGCACCACTAAACCCCACTACTGCACCACTAAACCCCACTACTACACCACTAAACCCCGCTACTGCACCTCTAAACCCCACTACTACACCACTAAACCCCGCTACTACACCACTAAACCCTGCTACTACACAACTAAACCCCACTACTACACCACTAAACCCCACTACTACACCTCTAAACCCCACTACTACACCTCTAAACCCCAATACTACACAACTAAACCCTAATACTACACAACTAAACCCCGCTACTACACCACTAAACCCCGCTACTACACCTCTAAACCCCACTACTACACCACTAAACCCCACTACTACACTTCTAAACCCCACTACTACACATCTAAACCCCAATACTACACCTCTAAACCCCACTACTACTACACCATACCACACTACTGCACTACTAAATCCGACTACTACACCACTAAACCCCACTATTACATCGTACCACACTACTGCACCACTAAACCCCACTACTACACCACTAAACCCCACTACTGCACCACTAAACCCCACTACTACACAACTAAACCCCGCTACTGCACCTCTAAACCCCGCTACTGCACCACTAAACCCCGCTACTACACCACTAAACCCTGCTACTACACAACTAAACCCCACTACTACACCACTAAACCCCACTACTACACCACTAAACCCCACTACTACACCTCTAAACCCCAATACTACACCTCTAAACCCCAATACTACACAACTAAACCCCAATACTACACAACTAAACCCCACTACTACACATCTAAACCCCAATACTACACCTCTAAACCCCACTACTACTACACCATACCACACTACTGCACTACTAAATCCGACTACTACACCACTAAACCCCACTATTACATCGTACCACACTACTGCACCACTAAACCCCACTACTACACCACTAAACCCCACTACTGCACCACTAAACCCCACTACTGCACAACTAAACCCCGCTACTGCACCTCTAAACCCCGCTACTGCACCACTAAACCCCGCTACTACACCACTAAACCCTGCTACTACACAACTAAACCCCACTACTACACCACTAAACCCCACTACTACACCTCTAAACCCCACTACTACACCTCTAAACCCCAATACTACACAACTAAACCCCAATACTACACAACTAAACCCCGCTACTACACCACTAAACCCCACTACTACACCTCTAAACCCCACTACTACACCACTAAACCCCACTACTACACTTCTAAACCCCACTACTACACATCTAAACCCCAATACTACACCTCTAAGCCCCACTACTACTACACCATACCACACTACTGCACTACTAAATCCGACTACTACACCACTAAACCCCACTATTACATCGTACCACACTACTGCACCACTAAACCCCACTACTACACCACTAAACCCCACTACTGCACCACTAAACCCCACTACTGCACAACTAAACCCCACTACTACACAACTAAACCCCACTACTGCACCACTAAACCCCACTACTGCGCCACTAAACCCCACTACTGCGCCACTAAACCCCACTACTGCGCCACTAAACCCCACTACTGCGCCACTAAACCCCACTACTGCACCTCTAAACCCCACTTATGCCTCCACTACATTGTTAAAGCTCTTCCTTTAGGAAGGAATTTTGAGTCTTGACTTATTTCTCTCTCTCTCTCTCTCTCTCTCTCTCTCCCCCCCTCTCTCTCTCTCTCTGTCCTACATTATCTCTCTCTGGGTTCCTCGGTTCTAAACCAGCAGGTGTAAATGAGTGTGAATTAGCACGGTTGAAGTGAGCAGATCAACAAGAAGCTGTTTCTGTCAGCTGGAGGAGTTATAAAAAGCAGCGCACCGACTCTCGCAGCGGCCAGCATATGCCGAGTTGTGGAGTTGGTTACTTTGTTTCGTGAGCAGATTTCTTTATCGGTGCACATGAAGAACAGATCCATCTGTTAGGCCGTCCTTCGGAATCAGAGGGAGGAGTGCACTGGAGGAGTGGGAGCGAGTTAGCGGTGCTGAGGGCTAGTCTAGTAATAACTCCGCCAGTTAGTGCTGCGAGTAGGAGTGAGCGGTGGAAGTCAGATGGTGTGTTTATCTGCAGAAGCTGGAAACACTCCTCTGCTGTGCACTCTTCACATCGCTCAGCTCGGCATCTGCCGACGGAGCACGCTGGCGCTAACCCCTCACTGTGCACACTGCCGCTAACACCCGATAGAGCACGCTGCCGCTAACCCCTCACTGTGCACGCTGGCGCTAACCCCACACTGTGCACGCTGCCGCTAACGCCTCACTGTGCACGCTGCCGCTAACCCCTCACTGTGCACACTGCCGCTAACCCCTCACTGTGCACGCTGCCGCTAACACCCGATAGAGCACGCTGCCGCTAACCCCTCACTGTGCACGCTGCCGCTAACCCCTCACTGTGCACGCTGCCGCTAACCCCTCACTGTGCACGCTGGCGCTAACGCCTCACTGTGCACGCTGGCGCTAACGCCCGACAGAGCACACTGCCGCTAACCCCTCACTGTGCACGCTGCCGCTAACCCCTCACTGTGCACGCTGCCGCTAACGCCCGACAGAGCACGCTGCCGCTAACCCCTCACTGTGCACGCTGCCGCTAACCCCTCACTGTGCACGCTGCCGCTAACGCCCGACAGAGCACGCTGCCGCTAACGCCCGACAGAGCACGCTGCCGCTAACGCCCGACAGAGCACGCTGCCGCTAACGCCCGACAGAGCACGCTGCCGCTAACGCCCGACAGAGCACGCTGCCGCTAACCCCTCACTGTGCACGCTGCCGCTAACCCCTCACTGTGCACACTGCCGCTAACCCCTCACTGTGCACACTGCCACTAACCCCTCACTGTGCACGCTGGCGCTAACCCCTCACTGTGCACACTGCCGCTAACACCCGACACAACACGTTGCCACTAACCCCACACTGTGCATGCTAGCGCTAACCCCTCACTGCACATGCTAGCACTAACCCCTCTCTGCGCATGCTAGTGCTAACCCCTCACTGTGCACAATGGCACTAACCCCTCACTGCGCATGCTAGCACCAAACTCTCACTGCGCATGCTAGCACCAAACTCTCACTGCGCATGCTAGCGCTAACCCCACACTGTGCACACTGCCACTAACCCCTCACTGCGCATGCTAGCGCTAACCCCACACTGTGCACACTGCCACTAACCCCTCACTGCGCATGCTAGCGCTAACCCCACACTGTGCACACTGCCACTAACCCCTCACTGCGCATGCTAGCGCTAACCCCACACTGTGCACTCTTGCACTAACCCCTCACTGCGCATGCTAGCGCTAACCCCACACTGTGCACACTGCCACTAACCCCTCACTGCGCATGCTAGCGCTAACCCCACACTGTGCACACTGCCACTAACCCCTCCCTGTGCATGCTAGCGCTAACCCCACACTGTGCACACTGCCACTAACCCCTCCCTGTGCATGCTAGCGCTGTCCCCTCGTGGTGCACGCTGCTGCCGTCCCCTCGTGGTGCACGCTGCTGCCGTCCCCTCGTGGTGCACGCTGTTGCTGTCCCCTCGTGGTGCACGCTGCTGCCGTCCCCTCGTGGTGCACGCTGCTGCCGTCCCCTCGTGGTGCACGCTGCTGCCGTCCCCTCGTGGTGCACGCTGCTGCCGTCCCCTCGTGGTGCACGCTGCTGCCGTCCCCTCGTGGTGCACGCTGCCGCTAACGCACATGTAGCATACTGGCACTAGCTACTTACACGCTGCCGCTAACCCCCCCCTCTCTCTGCTCTCTCTCTCTTTCTGTCTCTGTGTGGTTAGTGATGAGTCATTATTGAACAGTGATTCAGCTCCCCTGTGTGTGTGTGTGTGTGTGTGTGTGTGTGTGTGTGTGTGTGTGTGTGTGTGTGCGTGTGTGTGTGTGTGTGTGTGTGTGCGCGCGAGTGTGCGGCGATTGATCCCCCTCTCGTCTTCCTGAGTGTGTGTTTACTGACCTGCTGAGTAATCACCATCAGCCCCAAACAGAACACCACAGCAGCTTTAGCCCCCTGTTAGGGAGAGTTTATATACAGAGTAACCGGCCAATCACAGTGAGTCTGAGGTGTGGATGGCCAATCACAGTATACCTAAATACTGGATATCCAATCAGAGTGTAACCCAAGCATGGAAGGCCAATCAGAGTGCAACTAAAGGTTATGTACCAGGACAAGGGCCTCCAGGAGACCAGGGTTGGGGATCCTCCAGGAGACCAGGGTTGGGGATCCTCCAGGAGACCAGGGTTGGGGATCCTCCAGGAGTCCAGGGTTGGGGATCCTCCAGGAGTCCAGGGTTGGGGATCCTCCAGGAGTCCAGGGTTGGGGATCCTCCAGGAGTCCAGGGTTGGGGATCCTCCAGGAGACCAGGTTTGGAGGTCCTCCAGGAGTCCAGGGTTGGAGGACCTCCAGGAGTCCAGGGCTGAGAGTCCTCCAGAAGTCCAGGGTTGGGGATCCTCCAGGAGACCAATGTTGAAGGGCCTCCAGGAGATCAGGGTTGATGGTCCTTCAGGAGACCAGGTTTGGGGATCCTCCAGGAGTCCAGGGTTGGAGGTCCTCCAGGAGTCCAGGGTTGGAGGTCCTCCAGGAGTCCAGGGCTGAGGGTCCTCCAGGAGACCAGGGTTGCAGGTCCTCCAGGAGACCAGGGCTGGAGGTCCTCCAGGAGACCAGGGTTGCAGGTCCTCCAGGAGTCCAGGGTTGGAGGTCCTCCAGGAGACCAGGGTTGAGGGTCCTCCAAGAGACCAGGGTTGAGGGTCCTCCAAGAGACCAGGGTTGGAGGTCCTCCAGGAGACTAGGGTTGGAGGTCCTCCAGGAGACTAGGGTTGGAGGTCCTCCAGGAGTCCAGGGTTGGAGGTCCTCCAGGAGTCCAGGGTTGGAGGTCCTCCATCAGACCAGGGTTGGAGGTCCTCCATCAGACCAGGGTTGGAGGTCCTCCAGGAGTCCAGGGTTGGGGATCATCCAGGAGACCAGGGCTGAGGGCCACCTCATGGTGCACGTCCCAGTTGGAGGTCTTCCAAGACTACGAGGTTGAGGTTCTCCATTACCCCAGGCCTGAGAAACACTGGTATAGACTGTGTCTGTGCACAGCATGTGGTGTGGGTTCCCCAGGGTGCGGTAAGCTGTTGGTGATCTGGTTCTCCAGGGAGCTTGAGAGGAAAGTGCGGCCCTAGCTGTAGAGCTGCCAGTCCCGGGGCTTTCCAGACGCCTGGGCTGTGAAGTCTGTGGTGTAGCAGCGTTCAGGCTGAGGGAGGCGGTGAGGCAGCGAGGCAGCGAGGCGGCGGGTTTGTTTCTAGTGTGTTAAGTGGCTGAGATGTTTAATGTGGTGGCTGTGTTGGGTTTTGATGGGCTGAGGTTTGCGAGGGGGTTGTGGTTTGCTGTTTTGTGGTTGGGTGATGGTTTCCTCTCACCGCGTCTGCCGTGCTCTGTTTTCCGCACACTGAAGCGATGCAGTCGGAGAGGGAACGCGTCGGCGCGGATCGTTCAGGAAACCACAGTGGCCACGTTCCCTGTTCTACCTCGGAGTGACTGGTCTTCATGTTGTTGTGCTACTGAGTACCATGTCGGCTCCGGCTCCTGGCGACAGTGCGGGTGGGGTTCTCCGGAATGGCTGGGCTTCTTCATAATTCATGGAATTATATCTGACCATCTCACCGCCGGCCGTCTTCCTCCTTCCGAACGAGCCCAGCCCTATTCCGGGGAAGTGATTCCTCTCCGTGTAGCGCCCAGAGGAACCAGAGGGAAACGCTCCTCGGCAGGGGAGAACCGCACCCAGCGCTGGTCAGTACAGCTGGAAAGCAGGGAACGTGGTCTCTGGGAATTTAGGGACATTTAACCCCACGGACTCCACCCACGGACTCCACCCACGGCCCAACACTAAAAAACACCCAACACGCAAATACTAGTCAAACTAACATCAACAGCTTAACGTCAGTCTCTGGTCCTGTGAGAGCGGCGCCCCCCCCAGGAGCCTCTTCACATAGCTGTATGGCAGGCCACAACAATGTACCACACCAAGACAGGATAGTGGGGTGGTGAGGGTAGAGGTGAGGTAAGGAGTGGAGTGTTTTTAAGGTAGTGTAGAGAGGTTGGAGGTGCTGTTTTAGTGGGGTTGTGAGGGTAGAGGTGCGGTAAAGTGTGGAGCGTTGGAGGTGCTGTTTTAGTGAGCCTGTGAGGAAGTGAAGTTAGAGGTGAGGTAAGGAGTGGAGTGTTGGAGGTAGTGTAGAGAGGTTGGAGGTGCTGTTTTAGTGGGTCTGTGAGGAAGTGAAGTTAGAGGTGAGGTAAAGAGCGGAGTGTGGGAGGTAGTATTGAGAGGTTGGAGGTGCTGTTTTAGCAGGGCTGTGTGGAAGTGAAGTTAGAGGTGAGGTAAAGAGTGGAGTGTGGGAGGTGTTTTAGTGAGCCTGTGAGGAAGTGAAGTTAGAGGTGAGGTAAGGAGCGGAGTGTTGGAGGTGTTGTTTTAGTGGGGTTGTGAGGAAATGAAGTTAGAGGTGAGGTAAGGAGTGGAGTGTAGAGAGGTTGGAGGTGCTGTTTTAGTGGAGAAGTGAGGGTAGAGGTGCGGTAAAGAGCGGAGCGTTGGAAGTGCTGTTTTACTGGGGCTGTGTGGAAGTGAAGTTAGAGGTGAGGTAAGGAGTGGAGTGTTGGAGGTGTTGTTTTAGTGGGGTTGTGAGGAAGTGAAGTTAGAGGTGAGGTGTGGAGTGTGGGAGGTAGTGTAGAGAGGTTGAAGGTGCTGTTTTAGTGGGGTTGTGAAGTTAGAGGTGAGGTAAAGAGTGGAGCGTTGGAGGTGGTGTAGAGAGGTTGGAGGTGCTGTTTTAGTGGGGTTGTGAGGAAGTGAGTGTAGAGGTGAGGTAAGGAGTGGAGTGTTTAAGGTAGTGTAGAGAGGTTGGAGGTGCTGTTTTAGTGGGGTTGTGAGGGTAGAGGTGCGGTAAAGTGTGGAGCGTTGGAGGTGGCTAGTGTTTAGGTGGTTGGTGTAGGGCTAGAGTGGTGCGGTAAAAGAGTGGAGTGAGTATGGAGGTGCTGTTTTAGTGGGGGTTGTGAGGGTAGGAGGTGCGGTAAAGTGTGAGCCGTTGGAGGTGCTGTTTTACTGTTTGTGAGCTCTGTGGAGGAAGTGACAGTTAGCGTGTAGGTAAGGAGCGGAGTGTGGTGGGAGGTGGGTTTAGAGAGGGTTGGAGGTGGGCAAGTTTTAGGAGCGGGGCTGTGAGGGAAGTGAGGTAAGTTTTTTTAAGAGGTGAGGTAAGGAGGTGGAATGTGCGGAGGTGCTGTTTTGTAGCGGGGCTGTGAGGAAGTGAATGTTAGAGGTGAGGTGTATGAGGAGCTGTGGGGAGGTGTGAGGTGGGTTTGTGTAGAGGTTGGAGGTGCAGTTTTAGCGGGGCTGTGAGGAAGTGAGGTAAGTTAGAGGTGAGGTAAGGAGTGGAGTGTGGGAGGTGCTGTTTTAGCGGGGCTGTGAGGAAGTGAAGTTAGAGGTGAGGTAAGGAGTGGAGTGTGGGAGGTGGTGTAGAGAGGTTGGAGGTGCTGTTTTAGCGGGGCTGTGAGGAAGTGAGGTAAGTTAGAGGTGAGGTAAGGAGTGGAGTGTGGGAGGTGCTGTTTTAGTGAGCCTGTGAGGAAGTGAAGTTAGAGGTGAGGTAAGGAGTGGGAGGTGGGTTAGAGAGGTTGGAAATGCTGTTTTAGTGGGGCTGTGAGGAAGTGAAGTTAGAGGTGAGGTAAGGAGTGGAGTGTGGGAGGTGGTGTAGAGAGGTTGGAGGTGCTGTTTTAGTGGAGCTGTGAGAGTAGAGGTGCGGTAAAGAGTGGAGTGTTGGAGGTGCTGTTTTAGTGGAGCTGTGAGAGTAGAGGTGCGGTAAAGACTGGAGTGTTGGAGGTGCTGTTTTAGTGAGTCTGTGAGGTGAGGTAAGGAGTGGAGTCTCCTCCGCACGCGGTGATTGATGTCCCCTCTGATGGGGGAAGTGATGTTCCCTCAGCTGTATTGATTGTATGA
>JAMWET010007422.1:790000-1011946 GCA_024036415.1 Prochilodus magdalenae | reverse complement strand
GAAGCTAAGCTCGTGAGTGAAGGACCCACAATCTCAGTTAATAATCCAAATCTTTCGGGGGATTACAAGAGGAATGTTGGAACATGAGCGTGAAAGAAGAAAGAAAGAAGTAAGCGTACAAGGAGAGAGAGTAGATAAGGAGAGAGAGAATGAGCAGAGAGGTGAAGCAGAAGAGAAGAGATTCATGTAAGGTTCGGTAACCTCTTACAAATAAGAAAGCGCTCTTCTGAGAAAAGAGACAATCTGAGTGCTTAGGGTCGGCAACAGTAAGAACCGTGTACCACAGTCATGTATTTATTTAATGAGCAGGTAGTAGGAAGGAAAAAGCAGCAAAGGCATGACTTGTTATTGAGAGTTGGATGCATTGTACTTGGGGATAGGGCAAATCACAAGTTGATTGTGTTGTAAGAGCAGAAGATTAAGCATCTCAGAACGCTTAGTTGTGCTACGGAATATTATGAGGTAAGAGTCCTGCCGTAAAGATGACAGTACCGCAGATAAGTGTAGGTTCTAAGACAGGGTAATCTGTGTGCGGAGGCGTACGGCGACGGGGGGGGGGGCAACTAGAGTTGACGATTTCAGAGTGGTGTAGTGAGTGATAGAGCACGAAAAGAGAGAGGGTTCGCGAAGAGAAGAGACAAAGGAGAGTAACAAGATTGCATTAGCGATCTTGATTGGAAACGGCTCTCGTCTCACCTACAAACCTGGAGTTATGGTCCCCATCTGATCTCGCCACACTCATTGGTCACATGTCAGCGGATTAAGATTATAATTCCTTTCTCTTTCAAACACACACGAAGAAAAAACGACCTCTCCTCATTACGGAATGTGGTGCTCTTTTAAATACAGTTTTTTTTTTCTCTCTCAGCCATCACATTGAACACTTTCATGTCCCAGCTTTTACAAAACACTTTCCTCTTCAAGCATACACTGGCTCTCTCTCTCTCTCTTCTGTTTTAGCACCCATTGTCTTGGCTATGTCGGATTTTGATTGATACCCATCTGCGAAAGAGTTGCCGTGCCAAGACTACAGACTTTACCAGGGCTACCGGCGAATGAGTATTGAGATCTGCGGGGTACTGAACGAAGTTCTTTCTGAGAGTGAAAAGTGCGCCTACCAACCCAATAACCAACGACCGCTACCTGAACTATATAACAATTAAATAGTAGAGATAAAAGAAGACCACCAAAAAACAAAAAAAAAAAACCAGAGAGAACTCACAGAAGTAAGATCAACCTCCCCAACAAGGAGATTCCCATACTTTGACCTCACTAAAAGGACACACATCAAACTAACAGAGACCAAGATGACTACGAAAAGCTGGTGTCAGTGTGTGAGCCAACCTGTGGAACATCTTAGTTAAGGAGGCTGTTTGACAAAGACCTCATCCTCGTAGTTGATACACGGAGCTGGCCAACACTGGATCCACACACAAGGGCACGCCGGGGCCACACACCACACCGTCCAACACACAGAAAAACTCCTGACTCGCGACCACGACGACGTCCACACATCAAAACAACCATTCAGGATCTTTCCATTGTGACAACACCTATAGTCAACAGCCATCCGATCCCGAAAACCAACCAAACATCATAGACCTCTCCGACTCCAAGAAGGTTAAACCTTCCAAACCCCGCTCAACAGTGTGTTTCGAGACTGGTACTGTGAGGCTTCTAACGAGCTAAGATCGTAAATACGTAACAAACAACGACTAACTTGTATGGATTAAAGGGTCACCATAAAAATATAGAAATATTAAAATCTCACTATGTACAACCAGACATCTCTACCACAATAGTAGAACTCACAATTTCACATGAGCAAGCAAACACATGCCATCAGCAAAATTCCCAATAATTGGAATACCAGGGCAATGGAAGGTTTTTATTAACTTCTATTAAATATCGACTGATAGAATGGCTAGTTTCAAGACATGATGTCATTGGATTACCTCAAAATTATCAAAAGGCCGGATCTAGTAGCTCTAGTAATCTCAAACTACTGACGTTTATTCCCCGATCTCAGAATATCACTTTTGCAAGGCAATTGGACAGAGCAAACTGCAACTGCAATTGAAGTCCACAATAAATCATCAAAGAAGCCGCGTATAAATGCACGTAAGACATATTTGATAGCGGCTGTACAGGTACGAACATTTGTCCCCAAAACGAATGCTATCTGCTAGCAAAATTCTACTAGAAGTACGTGGTGGACGGAGACGCGCTTTTCAGTGTACTGAATGTTCTGATTTTGATTTTGGCTAGTAACAACACATCTCAGTGTGTGGAGACTTACCAGTCTGAGGTAACTAACATATCCTTCGAGTTGGGACCTTCTCTTTTAACCTGACAGAGGAAGGGTGCTGGTATACTATTTAAGGCTGGGTCACATAAATCGGAGTCTTCTTCCTCATTAAGCTATCTCGTCAGTTCCGTTTAAACAAATTCGACTTAATAGGTTTCTTATATATTTACAGTTTAGATGGAATAATTAATATAAGAAGTTTTTCATGGGCACACAACTACATCTTGAAAATAAAAGGTCACTTAATATGCAACATAGATCAAACGTAATTGGCAACTCACGGAGGACATTCATTTAAGTAGCCAGGCATTAACGTGTTTCCAGACAATCCCAGTAACCAACAACACTGGGCTGTAATACAGCTGATCATGAACATGTTACAAACCATTATTCATCAGAACAAATGACAACTACAATATACCAGTCTAATGATATTAGAAAATCAGTTGCTTTTTGAAGGTCATGTCCTTTATGCTTGCTGTGGGCCACAGTAAATATGTAGTGGGCTACGGGGTGCCAATCAGTGCACTGAGAATTTGCTATGATGTTTTTTTTAGAGATGCGATCTCCTTCCATTATGGATTATTGCAATTCTCTTGTAGGCCTAATGTGAGAATTGCAGTATATTAAGGTACTGTACGTAGAATCTGATTGACCCAGTGTTGGTGACGTTTTGCCTCCACATAATAGACATGGAGAAAAAATTGTGGATAAGTATCTAGTGGCAGGATTGTGGGAAAATTGGGCAGATGCAAAAAAAAATGGTCAAAACAAAACTCAACGCACCAACCACAGATGTTTTTTAACATAACAAGCTCTGACAAAACACAAGCAAAATTTTCTTGAGATTGGTGAATAGCTGCGGCTTACCACACAATTTACATTAGCCCCCGTGACTTGCTGTTCTTTACTGAAGCAAAGCTAAATAAAAACCAAAGACTGGAGGTAACTTAATTTCTTCTAGCCTTACTCAGATCTGCCTAACTCGCCCTGTCGGCAGATTGAAGTGCTGTTGGGTTTTCCCAAGAAAGGGCTTTTACCAATGGAATATAAACACTGATAACTTCGACTTAATTTCTGTGACAAAGACGATAGTTATTAATCACGTAGCTACTATGCAAAATTCACCAAGCATACTTTCTATGTCGAGTCACTCAGAGCAGTCCACGAGCCTCGATGTTAGTAAGTACTGGTAGAGATGTAACACATCCAACACACCAGAGTAGTTTTATAGCTTCCCGCGTAACTTAACACCAGCTTTACAGGACAATGATACTCCACTCCGACATTATAAATTGCTTGCAAGTGAGAAGCTGACTAGTTGTGTTATAGGCACTTCTATAATTGCTTTTCTTTTTCCTCTTTCTCCAAGGGCAATCGTTGCTGAATTAGTGCTATGCTAATCAAGTACTAAAACAATATATCCAGTTATTCTCTACTAAAAACAAGCTTTAGCCTGAGAAAAAACAATGGATTTACTAAGCTTACAGGAGCTCACCTTTTTAATTTATTTAACCATATTTTTACCTCATTACAAAAGTAGGAATCCATACGATACAACAATCCTCAGATAATTTTTTCTGTATGGATATCTTACTGTTGTCGCTGAGAAAATATGTGCTGATTCTTGGCCGTATATTTCTCGAGAGGCAAAAATGAACAATGAAGTCAGTCCATCATTTTTGTTATGTTATGTTAGACTAGCTAGTATATAACTACTCCCCAGTGGTATAGTATGTGTTAGTGACTAGTCAGAGCGATGTAAGCTTTGACATATAATGATGTCGTACAAATGTCACCTTGTCACAACTCGTACCCTTGTGACGGACCTGAAAGTAAATACGCCAAAGTATCGTCAGCAATGCACAACATGTCACTACAATACCACTTATCGTGTAATTGCCAGCTCCCACAGAACAACATGAGTAATTAAAACAAGACTGCTATACTTCCTATTTAATGCATTGTTCTGATCCTGGTCACCTTCTGTTCAGCTAAAAACAGAAAGCCCCCTAAGGCTGCAAGTGCGAGATGGTCCAGCGTCGACATCACCAAATGTTCAGACAACTGAACACCCCGCCCTGTGTGCATCGGAAGGCAAGACAATAGTGAGTACTAGTGTTTTGTAACTCTACATCAGTAGTTTTCTGCGCCTTAATTTCTTTGTCTGTGGTAGAGTTGGGTTAACTGGTATTCCCTGCTCCAGAAACAATTCTTATAATCTAGTTGTCCCTCCATACAGATCAATGAATCTCGAGTTGGGATACTGCCTTAACCTTGTGCCTTCTCTGCGTCATACCATACTCCCAGCGTCTGGTGTGTGGTAAGAGGGTGTCCGTTAACATGACCCATAGGTTGGGTCTTTCATAGCACGGAATGCTTGTTCATATTCTCTGGCTACCACTACTCTTCCTGAGCCCTGTTTAATGTCCAACTCCAATATGATCCACTTTGTCATCAACCATTGAATTCCACAGCCTGTTTGACGTAACTGGCTGCGGCCAAATGCAAGCAATCCCATGTCCCCTTCATTGGCCTATCACAATTTTATCTTCTTCCTCTCCCCCCCAATCATTTTTAGTCTACGCCTGCTTACTGTTCACTATGACTACGAATGCACCCTCATGTAACATTAATCAATCCCAACACAAAGGCAAATGAATCTCGTGACTCTTCACAACATGCAAACCTGAACCTCGGTTCTTTTCCATGGACAATGACAACGACATCGCATCTATTGTCCAATTCGCGTCGACGTTCCTCATGCCATGCAGAGTGGCCTTCCCAGAGTATTTATTAATTCCATACGCACTCCATGATGGGTTATATATGGTTTGGTAGAAAATCAGGATTTATAGTCAGTAGCAAGTTAAATAAAACAGGAATATGAGCTGAAAACAATTATAGATCCAAAATATAAGAACCATTGAATCCATGCTAGGAAGCCGTTACTATAATTTAATATATTATAATTAAAAGTTTCTACGTGCTGAGCCCCAGCAAAGGGTGTCCCTTCACAGTGTATACCTAACATAAAAAAGGCTTCCCTGAGATATTACATGTGTTTGGTGCGTGTTTAAGCCCTTTTAGAAGAAGACCATATAGCTTTGGATAACTACATAGATCCCCGCCAATGACATGCGCAATGGGAGCTTTTTAGACAATCACTCAGGGGGAGAGAACAAGTATATAGATATGTGGTTTGGAATGTGAAGAATGCACAGCAAGTAAGTTGTCCACCAGAACTAATTATTAGGTAATACGTAGTAATTGTGGATTCGTCACATGTCCCAGCAGCTTAAAACAGGCTCGAATTAGTGGTTTCTTCAAGTGCTCAGTAACTTACGTCCAAGAAACTCATTCAACCCGCATTATAAATGATGTAAGTTCTTAGCACTAATCTTCAATACCTGATGTGCTTTGAGGCAAGTGGTGTTTACAACCTAGTGGTTATTGTATGCTACCAGTGTAAACCAAAGACACGTAGTTGAAAACCACACAACTGCAAAATCTGCACGGAACTGCGTGAGAAAATTTAAGTTGCACTGTCGGATTTTGGCCATTAGGTTGCAACTGTAATTTGAGGGTAATCGAAAAAGTAAAAACACACGCCAAACCCTATTTCTCACTAGGGACCCTCTTCACAAGTTGATGGCAGAATTACTGTCTGGCTCATTTGGGTATGCTCAAACACTGGTTGCCTGCCCCATACTGACGATGAAGCCAAAACGGAAACCTTCCACTATCGTTGTAATAAAACCTTGTAGCAGTGGAGCAGAATCAGGCAGGCTACAACTAATACACTCCTTGCTTCATATGAGTAAACACCTTTCTCCTCATTGCAGGGCATGCAAATATTTGTCTAACATTGTGAGTTGTTGCCACCATGGTAACCTTTTATCCTTCCTTCCTGCATGAGACAATTATACGCAAATGCATGGACCACTGTTCCGTTTATAAACTGCTCAACCTGGTTGCATCTATTTTTTTCAGAGCTGTAATTTTCCATACGCGATCTGCTTGCCACTGCTTATACCGCCATAGTATCAGATAGCACGTTTATGTTGAGTCACTCGATAGTTCTTCACCTCCCGCTGTAATGGAAGAACTCCAGTGCCTCTGCCTATTAGTAATTACCAGTAAGTAGTAGCGGATGTACATCTACGCTATACTCGTCATCAACAGTGGCAGCATACACATTGGCCTAGGCTTCTCCTCTAGCTGGCTGAGAGAAAACACACACATCGCTGTCGCCCAACACTCGTTTTTCGTAAGACTTATTAATATTATTTGCTCTATTAATCTGTGTGATTAGGTCCTAGATATCCACATATTTATTTATTTCCTTCATTCTAGTACTTGTTATTACTTTCTATAAGGGATGGTCTAGGTACTTAGAATGTAGTCATTTATGATAATATTATAATATTACACCCAATTATGCTCAGTATATATGTATAGGGGTTTTTTCTACCTAATTAATTGTAATATCCTTATTATTACAGTATATAAATAACTCCCTAATATAAACCCCTTTCTATAGTACACCAGACACGGGCGCCAGAGCGTTGGTCATCATTTCAATGAATGTGTTCCAGTTTGGAAACACACAATATTCCCAAAACGTTTGGAATCACTATCTGTTCAATAAACAGTATCTATAATATCTAGTGCTAGGCAAAACTACTCAGTCGTCTATGATCGTACTGTGAATGACTCAACACACTCATATTATAGCTTCTCTACTTCAACTGAGTATTCGAAGTGGTACTTAAAAAATGAGATCTGTCCGAAAGATGAATATAGCTGTAGATATTCCTTATCATCTTGACAAAGGTGTAAAACATATTGGACATGGAAGTACGCTAAAATGAACCTCCAGAATTCCTTAGAATGTTTTGACATACGGGTAATACAATTTACACAGACCCATCAAAACACACATAATGTGAACGAAAATGGACATAGGCCTAATTGGAGAAACATCCAGTATATGCCTTACTTTTTAATCAACCCATATCCCCTGGTTATTCTGCATCTTGCTCTCTAATCATATACTCTGATTTGCCAAAGATTTTGAAGTGAGATATTGAATGTAAAGCTTCTTGTCTGTGTCGAACTCATAGCAATTTTTTATGTTATACTGTATGAAGTCTATTGTCTCTCTAATTTGCTCTATAATAGTGTCGTAGTGGTATTGCGTGACCCTTACCCCCCTGAGCATACTTGCCGTTACATTGCCCCCACTATCTTAAGTGCCCCTTTTTAATCATTCAGATACATACATATACTGGTAATTAGGAAATGTATTTATTATGACTGAAAATCATAAAAATACCTGAACTAACATGTAACTCATTTTATTAACTTCTTTTAATCACTCATCTCAAGCTAGGTAATTGATATCTCCATTCTAAACACTAAATAAACATACTTACATAAACTAAATATACATGTAACAAATAATCATAGGTTGCGAGTCTATCTATTAACTCACCTAACAAAAGGCATGAACATATGTTTTCAGGTTTAATTCAAATCACGGACCCTGGTTCTATCATTGTATTTTGAGTAATCTTATCTTATACTTTGTGAGAGAAACACCTTTTACTGATTGGTCCATTTAAAATAGACACATAAGCCATAGGAGAGGCACTTCTGCCAGCTGCTGAGGGTTAAGTAAGCTGCAGTTATCTAATCATTACTGTAACGCACGTACGACATGACTGCCGCTACCTTGAACCATCTGGGTGCTGGTTACCATCATGTTGGTGTATGTGTGGTATTGTAGAGCCGCTTCATTTGGGTGATACAGCGATCCAGCGGTTACTTGTCACGAACCTAGATCCAGTGGCTAACATGATTCTACCCTTAATCATGCAGGCTATAACTACGCATAGTCCAAAATAAATACGGTAACTTATGTGTTCTTGTTTTTGGTCTCGTCTTACTGCCGTCATGCAGTCCGGAGCATCTGACAACAAGAACAGTAATAGCAACTGAAACAACATATCATATTCCAGATAGAATCTGCGGAAGCTGTACCCCGTTCTTTGGGTCATTTATTGAAACAACTGAATTCAGGTCCAGAGGGTGCGTCCAGAACGATAACTCGCCTTGTTCAAAACACAGTTTTATGAATTCCAAACAAATTGTTCCCTACCTGCCAAGTAATGATTTTACTTAACCTGCTGGATCTTTAATAATCTCGTACACTTTTTGCTGTTTGTTGCTCATCGCTGTGTGTGTCTTACGTATGTGTTGTCGTAGCCAAACAGCGGTGTGTATGTGTACGCTGCTCTGTGTGTGTCTGTGTGCTCTTCATTCGTTCGCCTTGTGTGTGATGGTGAACTTTGCAGTGTGTATGTGTGTGTGTTAGAGTGGGCTGGTTCAAGTCACACTGCCAAGCGGGGTCGTGTGTATATAAAAGCATGCTGATTGTAAGTGTCATGTAGTAATTTTGTGATGTGTTCGTTTGTGTTTGTGCATTGTTGTGTGTGTGTGTTGCGCTCGTGATGCGATTGTTATGGTGAAGACCTGTGCATGATTATGTGGCATGGGGTTGTTGATGTATCATAGGTGTGGTGCGCATCAAGTGTGTGTGCAGGTCGTACTTGTGTACTGTGTGTGGTGTTTTTTTTTTTTGTTTGGGGTGTGTGCTAGGCCATGTGTGTGATTGAAGTTGATGTTGTAGGTTTGCGTAGGTGAGTGTGGTGTGACATAATACGAAATGCGAGGGAGTGGATGTCAGAGAGTGGTAGTGGCTAACTCCATTAAATCGTGTGTTGACGTGTGCTTGTGTGTCGCTGTGAGTGGATTGTGTGTGTTGTTGTGGGTAGATGTGAGTGCGTGTACGCCGCAGGTGGTTTCCTCACCTTTCCTTCAAGTGTGAGCTCACAGCCACATGAGACTATACTTGGCTCGGCTGTTTTGCCATGCTCACTGGTGTTCCCTCTAATGCGAGTCCTGCCTCCGCGTTTTGTGTGTGTGTGTGAGTGGCTTGTGTGTGAGTGTGTGTGTGAGTGTGCGTGTGTGTCCTGTGTTAACCTATCTGTGAGCGTGTCCCTGGCAGAACAGACCCCTTGGTCCCAATATGTTGAGTTGAGTAGGTGTGTGTGGTAAGTGTGTTAGTCATACTCGGCATTGTCTCGAGCTCTGTGCGGAACTCTTTTAAATAAGGCAGGTTCTTAGTGGTGTTCTTATAATGGGTGATAGTATACTAAATAGTAGCGTAGTGTTGAGGTGGCTGTGTGTGGTGTGGTGCACTTCCGTCGTGTTGTAGTTGTGGTTGTTGTAAGTGTGAGTGTGAGTTATGCGCTGTAGTGCATGGAGCCGGTGGTGGAAAAGATTCCCTGGCTCGTTTTGTTAGTGAGTATTGGTCGAATGGTGTATCTACGTGCGTACTGGGTATGTGTTGGTATGGAGAGTATAAGGAATATCGCCTGTCATCTTCGTGTGTGGTGGTGTGTCTTGTGTGATTTGCTGTTGTGTGTGATAGCTGTGACGATGGTGTTGTTAGGTGTGTAATTGTGTGTGTATAATACAATGGACAGAGTAGGTAGTATTAGTAAAAAGTAAAACCAGGTCCTCCAAATCTGAATAAATTCACGCCGGAGACATGGTAAACCTGTCTCCCGATGGTGACCCAGAGTCCCTGTCAGTAATAGCCCTTTGATCAAAATAGCGAAACTTAGCCCAGTACCTCTATTAAGTAAGTATAGAGGACTTTCTTGTGTCGACAGAAGGTCCACTGATTTCGTCTCCCCTTGAGGGTTCACCAATCGGAGTGTAAAGCATACGCGGTGTCCTGACCAACAAAGGCTGCTTTACTCGACTGAAGGGAAATGAAAGGGGATCGACTCTTGGATAATGAAACGAGACTTCTTGTTATCATCAACACGTTTTATGATTCATCGTTCTAAGTAAAACTTCAAAAACCTACAAAATTATCAAGCTAAATGTTCCAGTGAAGTTCCACAAGCTGGGTTTGTTTTGGCTACCTGAAAGAGGCTCATCACCATGGATGTTTTTAATCAATAGTGACAAAAAGTCTTCACAGTTACACAGCATTTAAACCCCTTTGTAATATTTAATGTACGAGTGCCCAACATGGTATATGTATTAGGGTATGATTCACCACAAAATTCAGCATGCCTGATACAAAAAGGCCAACTGCAATGTCTATGTATAGAAGTAAGCCGGTGGTCCCTATTGATTCAAGGTCTTTTGGGGTAATTGTAACAATCCATATGAAAGCGTGAAGTCCAACTGTCTCTTCTATTTTCCCGCTCCAATATTAAAATAGCTTTCAGACGTTTTTCAATTCTGTCACTTCCACATTTAATAACATGTGCGTCGCTCGTCACCGTTTAACGTCGGGTGTAAACAGGCAATCAAAAAAATGTCCGAGTACGAAACGTCTACTGACAGGAAAGCAAACGAGAGCATTATGTGAACTGACGAACCGTATTTTTTTCTTTTCCTGTGTTTTAAAACATTGAATCACATTTAGGAAACGCCGAAGTACTCATGATAGAAGCAGCATGGCCGGTACATAAGACTGGTCCTTCACGAGCCTTTTGTCATTCTCTCTGGCCCACAGAGTCTGGTCGCACTTGTGCAGTGGGCGTAACTGCAGTGACTTGCACATGCTGTGACATCATGTGCATACCCCTTCCATCCAGTCAAAGAGATATCACACCTCATCAACTGCAACAGAAGATGACATAACCATTTGTCTAGAACAGCGTATGTCTCACATCGAGACAAGTTAGAGCCGGAATATATTTTAATGATCATTTATTCTGGCTCTCAAGTGAGTAATTTACGGATTGCCACAACATGGTTTCTCTGAGGCAGGCCAGAATGGATAGGAGTTCTGTTCAAATTTTTCACTGGTCCAAGCATCAACAGAGGATTTGTGGGCATTAGGAAGGTCCTTAGTTTCTAACTTCGTCAATATTCCGTGCATGGACACCTGTTTAATTCACAAACACTGTGAATAATATTCTACATCATATTAGAAAGTATTCTTATTTTCATTGTGTTGCTTTTTTACTGGTGGCTCTGATTGAATGATACTGCATTAAACTTGTACTGCAGCCGCAATTAATTGCAGCCACGTGGATGGTGTCAGCTCATTACAGTCATCACCACATTTTTCCTTTTGGCTTTATTTAGTTTTTTGTCGGTGAAAGTTGATACACAATCATTAATGGCACCTGACATTAGTTCACTTCTACTGCACTAACAGCTCTCTGTTTGTGAGTTAACACTGGCTTTTTGTGGTCTCAATGTTGCTTAAAAGTAAGGATAAAAGCTGACGGTGCTTTGTGGAACAACCCGCTAGAAATTCCCAGACAGATGCTCAAATCTGCGCGCTCAGGGGCTCGGCATGCTCATTATTGTTTTCACAGTCACTGTGAAATTATTGATATAGGCTGTGTTTTAAAGACTTGTTCGTTTTAGTTGATTTACTTGAAACCGTTAAGGCAAAAAGGACTAAAGTTATTGGCACTCATATTCCAAAATAATGACTGTAAGGCAAATACATTATCCCCAACGATGTTGTAATCAACCTAGTTTTCTGCGTTTTTGAGGGAGATGACAACTTTAGAACTGGTCTTTGACTGCACCTGCCGACAAAACACAACGCACTAATCTCATGTCTTCACTTTTACATTAAATTATCACTGAAACATTACAATAAAACCCTTATTCTCTTGGAGGCACTCTGAAAAACATGGCCTTTTATCTAGATTGCTAGTGAATAATCTCGATAGAACATTCTTATATTTCTTATTTTAAAATTAGGTGTAAAATATGATCATTTTAATGCGACTGAAATCTACTCCCATATGTAATGAATTTTTAAATGTACGTTTAATCTCGACATTAGAATCAATAGTATAACTATATGAAAATTAATATGTTCCCTAGTTGCTAACTCTGTAGCGTGTTACCATTGTTGTATTTCATTGTCTGTCTTAATAGTAAGGTGCTAGATTCTAAGTAACTCACAGGCAGATAATTTGGCTTGTTTTCTAATACTTCTTTGAATACGTTAAAAGTAGAGTCGATAAAATAATCAAAGAAGTTATTTTAAGCCTGGAATGCAAACAAAAAAACATACCTAGATCGGCATTCTTGTCAAGCTCAGTGTTTTCCCAAGTTATTTTTACCCTTTAAAGTTACAATCAGTCATTCAGCGCGAACATTGGACGTCTGGATGCTTATGGACACTGATGGACCAGTGTGCGGTGATATGAAGGCTGAGTATTTAAAGCACATACATCAGATTATCTGAGACATGGAGACTTAGCAGACTGTCTGGCATACAAGGCCATGTTGTGAATGTCATTATGTAACGTGGGTGACTTAAATTATGTGATTTATATATGGTTCATCCGTGGCACATTCAATGCGCAGCTAACTCAGGTACTTGACCATATTGAGTATGGTCCCTTGTGTTGAAGGTACCTCTGCCTGGACCCCATCTGGGCTTAGACGACTGTCTGGATTAGGAGTGAGTGGCGTGTGGTATGCATGGCTGTGCTTTTAAAAAGAGGGGCTTGTGGGGGACAACATGAGGTCCAGGGCAGGACCCTTGTCATCTATACTGTCACGACAAAAAACAGCAAAGCAGAATTTCTGGGTTTCTTCCACACACCGGAATACTACTCAAGCTTAGCATGTTGCCTTCTAGAGATGCGTATAGGAGAACGCTATCATACCATTTCACAGAGACACACATCACTTATCATTCCACTGACCCCCCCATCCACTCCCAGACATTGAACCACAACAGACTAAATCACACTAGACACAGTGCTATACATGACTGAGCAGTAACTGAAACCTGGCCTTGCAATTGTTTTTATCATCGGAGCCATCTGCCATCATTTTACTTACTGTTTCCACTCTTCACCCTCAAATGAAGCAATGACCACGGGAGGCCGGGTGTTACAGTGATTTTACCTTCGGTCGGTAATAAGTAGTGGGTGGCAGGTTGTAGCGTTAAATCTAATGCATAGACGGGAGCGATTCATAGAGTTACTCCCGTTAGCAGTTAGCAGTGAATCCAACATCACCAAACCCCGGCTACGGGATCCAGGTTTCGAGATTACGTTTCTCTTAATTACGTCTCAATACTGTGTTGTGGTATATCAGTTTTAGCTTCTGCAAAAAATACATGAAATTAAAATCTCCAAAGTCTGTAAGCTGGATAATGAACACTCATGGCAGTTCTTTACCAGCTGAGCCAGTACAATGAGCCAAACTCGTGAAACTGCCTTTTTGGTGAATCAGCTGATCAGGAACATGTTTCATTTCTAAGGCCACTTTCCACATACCATGTTTTACTGGGGGGGGGGGGGGGGGGGGGGGGAATTGTGCTCTCCTTCGTTCTGTTGTGAATTTTTCTCGGAAATACTCCCTACTACTAAAAAAATACTAAATAATAAAAACGATTTTAGATAAATAGAGTAACTTATCTAGTAACTGATCTACAGTAGTCATGTTCTAGAGTCTTAAACGCAAGTTTCTCGTCTCCACTAGACATCGCAATTTTGGTAAGTAATCCAGCATTATAGGATTGATTATATCTCAAACAAAGAAAATCTGGTTCGTTGCCATATCCACAAGGAACTATCATTTCAAACTTCTCTTTGATTTCTCCTGAACATTGTAGTTTAATGTCGACAAGCACAGAGGGTCTTTCATTGTGTCATTTTCTGCAGGGCTTGTCTATGAAACTATGGATATTGCTGTGGAACAATGTGCTTGGGAACATACTTTAACTCACGGGGATGTTACTGACTAACTACAAGGTGAATATGGCTCCTCTCCGTTTATTTTACCTCTGTACTCAGTATTTATAGTAACTATTAATCAAAAAATGTTACAAAAAAAGAAAATCGCCTCTTCTTCAGTAGTTAAACCATAGTGAGATAAGATAAGGGGACATGCGTGACTGTTGCCGAAAGCTGTGTCTCGTCTACTTTAAATAACCCCGAGCCTTAATAATTAATTCAGCCTTAAAGGGTTATTTTAAGAAACTCCATGCTCTGCTTGTGAATAATGCAGATCAGAGTGGAACTCATAATAAACTGTCTCAATATATTCTGAAATAATACCTTTCCTGGGTACTCTCTGTTCACAGGCAGCCAGAAACGCCCCCTTAACAAAAAAGTTTGTGTAATACCGCTATGTGAGTGAACTATAAAACATAAAACCTAATATAGAAACTTCAATATAGATATGAATCAGCGTTGGCTAGATGTAAATAAAACAAAGATAGCGAGATATACACTGTAATCATTAATATTATAATAGCTAGATCTCTATTATAACATGGACTCAAACTATAAACAAACGTAGTCGCAATTCGTTAAAAAACCTAGACAATTAAAAAAATATACATAACACACCCTACACACACACACTACTTCTCAAATCAAAAACTACAAGAATTTAAATTTACTGACATGTACTTTTTATGTATTTAAATAATCTTATCAAGACGCAACACAAAAAATCTAGCACATTTCCAGGAGATTAGTGCGAAGCTGGTGGCAATGGGCTACTCGTTCACGCACAACCACGACATAAACAACTAACAAACCACGTTATATATATGTTTATATATATAGAATTGTATATAACTTATAAACATTTACAATCTCATTCAACACAAGTAGCAAAGCTAACCTTACCTGCACATGTCAGCGAAGGCCAAAAAATTGAGCTTCTTCATCTTCTTCTCGCTGAGCCAGTAGCCCACCCGTCTACTACCCCTCCAGAAAAAAAACGTCGCAATCTTCTTGACTGTCAGCAGCCGACACCTCAGCCTCAATGTACGCACAAAAGTGACTTGTGAGTTTTGAACAGTGCCACTCGACCCCCTGTTTCGCTATAGCTAAGACTAACTCCTCCAGCTCGAGGATGCACAAACAAAGGACAAACCGTTTATCTTACCAACGTTAACTCTCCGTGAGGGTTTCAACGTGGCTATCGAAACATCGGATCACACTAGTGACACATGATTCTGATTACATCAGGAAAGCTGTGTTTATAGCACTCTTAGGAGCTTGTTATTTAAAGCCCCAACAAAGACAAGTTTCATCATATGCTCGATAGATCACGGTTAACACACTCTCCCGCGAACACTCTAATCCTACTTCATACCAATACCCGATCAAATAAATACCACGTATTGCTCACACCTGGTACTTTTTCATTACTGAACGAATCTCGTCCGTGAATATAATAAATGTTTCCCCTTAAGCCTATATTGGCTAAAGAGACAAACATTTACATAGTGATATTAATTTTAATTAGATTACCTCAAGTACGTCTGATACCCATTGCCTTGTTACGTATAAAAATACTAGCTAGACTACCCTAGGTAGCTTAGCTAACTGTGAGGACGAACTACAAGCATACAATAGACCAGATCCATGATACCCGGTTAATAAGACTGTTAGAACACAACGTTCCTCAATAAAACTAAAACCTTACAGGTTTTTAAATTAACCTCAGTAAAAATACACACATCGGTGGTCCTTTCCTACTGTCATTCCCTGTAGTTAGTTTATTCTAATAAATTTCTCTAGTGATCTAGGGAAAGAACGTAAAACTTATAAATTTTAAATTTAAGAGCATGGTTTTAATTAAGCTCCTATAGACAATGCCCTTGCAGTGGGACAGAAACGTACGCTTTTAGTGCACTCAGTACATCACGTTTTTGTCTACATCCTGCATCAGACGTATGTTTTTTGATTTTTGTTATTGCTTTCTCTTTCTACCCTTTGTCATCTTTAAATTTGTATTTTTCTTGTAAGCTTCATTAATTCGGGAAACATCGGCAGTTTTCCTCCACTCAACATGACATGAAACCGGAAGATAGTTCTACATTACAAGCTAACATACAGACAAGACCTTACAGTTACGTTATTAATCACAGGCAATGTAGTGTGTACAGTCACATTCTTACAAGCACTAAGTAGTTCGTCGCGACATGATGGTCTTTCCCCCCCATGTACTACTTTTTTGGAGAAACTAATCAGTGTCTAATATGTGTTGATGTTCGTAAAATCAGCCAAACAATAAACATGTTTTACTAATTTCGTTTTACAGGACTATATGGCCTTAACTCATACCTATCTACAGCAGTATAACTAAATCATCATCCCATCCATCCTGTGTGGTAATAGCAACTACTTTTCCCCGGGGATGTAGTGCGGAGCGACGCTTAGGCTGTTAGCTTGGCGTTGCGGCCTTCAAGAGCACGTCCAGCTCCTGTTGAAAATACCCCTTCTCCAATGTCTCCAGGATCGTGCCGGGCGAGCCTCGCTAATACAGTACCCGTGCGTCTGGATCCACAGGAGAGGGTCCATTATGTTATTTTCGATTAAGACTCGTGATTATACAAGACTCCGCTATTAACAATAAGAATAAGTTTTGGTGCACACAAGATAATCCCTTCAATGAGGACTTTTTAAATGTTAAAAATGTCATTTTTAGTACGCTCTCGATAATGAATATTGTGACTGGTAAAAACACAGTTTTTATGTATAACTAGTCGCTTCGTGAATGTGTTCATTCCAGAACTAACCGAACTTACTCCCTACCTGTGGTTACACCTGTGTTAAAACATAACACACATGCTAAATAAGTACTTTATCTAATATTAAATGGCAAAACGTCCCCCTGCCAGCAATCATAACCCATAAAGATCATTCCATTAACAGCACAAAACTGCTCTAGTTCAGTTAAAGAAGAGTCTTACTAGACTGTGTGCCACCACACACACTGCTTTGCTTGTCTCTCAAATCCCCAAAATTCACGGAATCACACAACTTTACAACCACCCTACTCTGCCCATGCACCAGCTTACCGAATTGGTCTTAAGAGCCCGTTGATCGATTCAATACGTTCGGTAGATAAGAGGAAAGTCGTTCCGCCAAGAGCCGCGCGTTTACGTATTTCCCAAGCCCATCTGACTTACGTTAGCGGGCACGTGACGGGCACAACTGAGGGGAAGGTGATCGACTCGCTTTGGTGTGTGTGCTTTGACCTTCTGGGTCCCCATTTCCTTGGCTCTGGGCAATCATGTTGTGCTGGCGGGCGCACTGCCCTGATCAGTTTCGGCCCATCACTCCATTCTCCAGCCTGTGTTGAGTCAAAGGCCATTTCCGTGCCTCGATAAGCTAGGTCTGCAGTGGGTGAACAGCCTGACGAGGGACACATTTTTAGTCAGATTCTCTGAGTCGAGGTCCGGTGTTTTGTTATTTTGTTGTTTCGGCTCTCCCCGACTGTAGTGGTCGCCATTGTCCCACGCCTCTTACCTTTATTCTTTCTTCAGCGTCACCTGTTCCATAAATCTGTCCCGGAAATAAACACTTATACCAAGAGTCACAAATTTACTAACTTTTTTTGTAATTGTTGGTTACTAAAATACCCAACTATAGTAAATAGGTGTTCTATGAATAGTTAAGTAAATGATTAATGATTTATGTTTGCCAGCAACACTGTTCTCTCCCCCTTTTTCCCCCCCCCCCCTCTCCTTATTCTCCCCCCTCCCCCTCCACTTTCACACCATTGTTTAAAGCTGTGTGGGTTACGACCAGCGCTCTGAGATCAGTTGTAGTTCGAGGAGATCTTAACTTCTGAATTATGAAGGAACTTTGAAAACTCAGGGTGGAAAAACAATTGATGTAATATATTATTGCAATATTTTGTCAGCCAAGTATCAATATTACATAAACCGCAAATGTAAATTAAAACTTTTTTGATGCTAGAAAAATAAAATTGAACCTGATGTGACTGCTCGCAAGGAAAGACTGCAAGGCAACGGCCGTACTGACTGTACGTCTGTCCGAGCAGCTTGCACATTCAGGAGAAAACCGTAATACTGATTAACTGGTTATATGTTATTAAAACAAAACAAATATTCTCTATGTGCACAAGATCGTTTTCTCCTTTAGGGCTAATCGCCCCCATAAAGACTGGATTGGTAAAGCTAAGGTAGCAAATCACAGAAGATACATGCTATTGCAATTGCTCATTACAATTAATTACATATATAATCAGACACGCCAATTGTTTAAATGCCATTATTAAATCTTTATGGTCGAGATGAAACTGTTGACTAGGTGTATAATTCTTACGAGAACTTATGTTCGTGGCTCAGGTAAATTGTCTTGGAACTTAGCATCTTATGCCTTGATAGGGATGACTCTCTTTGTCTTACAGGGTGACCACTTATAACATTTAATTTAGTACTTGAGGCACACTGTAAGTTTTAATATGGGCAGATGTTTAGCTTTGCTTGTGTATTCTGGACTTACTGTCTTCACTAGGCCTGTGGGACAGCTTAATGTTTTCTGTGCATAATATCTCAACTCGCTTGAATGCTGATTCTTGGCAGCTGTTGTAGACTATTCCCTTGCCTGCACACCAGATTGACGGACTATGTTCAGATAGTGGCTGCTGGTGGTTTTCTCGGAGCTGTTTCAGAGGTTTCCTGCCGAAACGAAGACCGCTTGTACGCTTCTAAAAGCATGCAACACTGATGCATTATCCTGCTTATGCCTCTTGCTTGCTTTGTTCATGCTTTCGATGCTAGTTACCGTGTCGTGTTGTTCACACATATGCAACTGTCTTTGTGACTGTTTTCAATTAGTTTCAAATCAAAAGTGAACATATTTTAAGACTCGTTTAAAAGGCTGGTTACTTACGCAGCAATATTTCATATATTCGGTCCAACAGAAAATGTTTGGCTTAAGTAGGCTGAAATATACATGGCTCGCTATACAGTCAGCTCAAGCTTTGTAAATGAAGTTAATATTCCATGCTAATATGGCCTATTATATTTTATTAGCATCCTGTAACGCCACAGCACTAACATCTACAACAAACACAATTTGTACAGAAGCAGCGTCAAGCTAAACAGGGCATTGTAAAGCTTCCATACAAGCACTGTAACATAAGTTCAGAAATCCGATAAAAGCCCTAGGCATTTCACTAATTTACGTCTAAGTTCTTGACTGGGACTCAACCTTAGAACTGAAGAAATTTCAAAATGCACATAAAACTTCATAAATCTCCCTTCAACAACAATCTCAACCCACTCACATATAAGAGTTAGTATGTACTTTTATAATGTTCGCTTTCCTATTGACAAGATCCAACAATTATTTTCATTGTAATTCTTTAAATAATCACTCATTTCACGTTGGCCGCTTTTTTAATTATATGGGACATTTAAATTTGATAGGTATTTCACTTACCTCATCATAAGAAGCACTCCGAGACCATCATTTTAATAACAAAATTATTCGAGGTTATAAATTATAAAATAAACATAACTTTATTTGTTTATTATTTACTATATAAAAAAAAAAAAATCTAATATAATAATAATAAAAATAATAATAAAACAATAATATAATAACTAAATAAATAATCATACTGATAAATTATTATATATTAGGTATTATTATTTTAATATTAATTGTATCTCATTAGTAAAATAATAAACACTTTATTTACACTATCCTTATACATTTTATAAAGGATAACAGTAATCATTATTAAAATTATATATCTATCGTGTATTATTATTTTTGTTTATTGTTTGTTATTATTATATTATTATATTATGTAATAATAAGCCTTTTATTATAGAACTATTTATTTAATATTTATAATGAATTCAGCATTTATTTGCAATGAATAAAATTTATAATTGCATTACACCTTATTATTATTATTATTATATTGTTATTATTTTATTATTATTATTTATTATTAGATTTTAACGGGGCGAGTATTGTATTGCACGTTATTATTATTCATCCGTTTGTTTGATTATTGTTGTTGATTTTGTTAGACTAACTAAAAAAGACAATTGAAGAAGACAACTCTGAAATGTGGTATTCTGAGGGAGTCACCCCAGCAGATCCAGAAATGTTAATGGTTTAATCTTGCTTACATTTATGCAGTGTTGCTAATCCATCTGACATTTCATGGTGCGAGTGTGTTTGACCAAGTCACTGTGCTGTACGGGGATTAATCATTAGCCACGCTTTGTTTGTAGCCACGCAAAGGTAAGGAGTCAACTAGAAGAATCAGTTTATTTTACATGTCTTTTCACCTGACAGACTTACCTAATCATATAGCAAAAAACTAATAACAATTCCATGCTAAAATACTCGATATTTACTGTAGTTAATTATGTCCCTAAGACAACTACAGATATTTAAATTACAATATATAATTTTCAATAATCATGCCTTGAATGTATTTTTCATGGACTCTGGTGACGACATGTACATTTGTAAATAATGGTGTATTTTACGTACGTGTTGAAGATATGCATTTTTGGAAGTTACACCTTCTCTGGACATTGGCACTGCTGCTTCAGATCGAAAGGAAGGAAGTCGCTTATTGATTGCCCTTTTCACTGCATCATTTCTTTGTTGGCGATCTTGAACAGTGGTGGTCCATCGTTGCATAGGAGTAGTATCTACTTGTTCAGAGCCCGGACGTCTGAACACACGTCGTGTAGCTGGGCTGGCCAACACCAGTTGGGATCCATCATTAAACTGAACCCAAACTTCCCCACTTGTTAGCTAAAATACAAACACAATGCATGATAGCGACAATCATCTTTAATGCTGTTAATAATCTAGCAATGAATAGTAATTAACATTTAGCAGTTACCATGTTATGTTACAGGAAAACAACATCACTATACAATGTTATTGTGAGTAATGCTGTTCCTGCAATTCCAGTGCTATCAATTTATATATTAACACTGTTCAGTGTTTTACCTGAGAGGCCCAGCCAATGTTAGGTACAAAGATGGACTTGAGCACTTTTCCTGCGTTGACACTACGCCCCTCTTTGGGCGACTGGGGTGAGCTGCCCTTAGCTAAACTTGCTGTTGTAAAATCAGACCCATTGTAGGAAATCATCTACAATCAAGTAAAAAAAATAAAATAAAGCACATTACATCGTCTGGCATTTCCCAATGAATACAAATTAATTATGAGTTTAATTACATATTTACAATAAATATGAGTTCTAACAGAACACACAGTATTTTTAGAGCTGTCCGTTTATTTATCATCAGCTCACCACTGTAGACATATCGCAAATAAAATGGTTCTGTGTGACCACCTCACTTCGCTATTCATTTAGTGAATCATAATGCAAAAGCATTACATAAGAGAATCTTAGAAAAAGGTGTCTCACTTACAGAAGGAGTAATATGAGGGGGCTGGGGTGGACTCAGGCACACCTGAGCTACCTCAGCAGGGGCTGGTGGACCTTGATCAGAAGCGGGCTGCATCATAGGGTATGGAGAAGCAGGGTTAGTTGGCCTCCTGAGAAACAGATCAAAGGAAACATGAGAAGGATGAGACTGATGCAGCCAAACAGACGTGGTACAAAAACAGCAATCCCACTTTACCGAAAAGAAGCAAACAATTAAGCGAGACGACATCTTTAACCTATGCCTTGCAAAGAAGTGCTGAGTATCAAAAATATTGCCCCATTCTCACCTGCCAATAGTGATGGGGAAGAACGGTGTAGATTTAGCACTGCGCTGCTCCTCAGCACTGATGGCAGCCTCCAAAGACAGACACATCCTGTGCCCCTGATTGTAATATATACACATTCATTCTTAATGGATTTAGTCCATTATTGAGTTATTGTACCTAACTCAGATTTGTCAATTAGTCACAGTTCTATGTATTTATAAATAAAGAATAACAAGTATAATGGGAAAACAACGAAAAATCTACATTACCTCATCTGCTAGCTCCATGTAGAGTCTGCACTCAGGGCTCACTGCACTCAGGCCTACATCCCCCTTCACAGTGTATGCCTTGCCGCTTTTCTCTACCACTCGCACCTGATCACTCGTCTTATGGGTTTTTGCACCTTAACGAAGAGGAGAAATAAAGAACACTACATTATTTGACACCAAATTAAGGAACATGCTTGCTGTGTAAATATCGCAATGAAATGTCAAAATTAAGATAAAATGACTATTTAAAGACACACTATGTAAGATCAAGAGATTTGGAACTGTGTAATTGTATGCAACATGCAGAAAGTAGGATATGCTTTAGACCCCTTTCCCAAAAGGAAGATCCTAATGATCATATTGTAAGACACAATGAGCACGCTGTATTCAAAGAAAACTCAGTCATAGGTTTGTGAACAATGTGTTCTCCAAGGATGCAAGATGTAACATTTAAAATATCTGACATTTCTTTCCTGAAACGCAATCTAACACCTCTGACTCTCAAAATATTAATTCAGACTTTACAGGGTGACTTGCTGCAGTGCAACGACACTGTATTTTTCCCTCCTGACTCAAAAAAAAAAGCTACTTCTTTTATTAAAAAAATAAATAAATAAATAAATAAAAAGCTGTGGTACCCACCATCATAAAAACATACTTCCAGGTCTGCGTTAGGCGTGTTCTCCATCAACATGCACTTGGCAAACTTGGTATACAAGGTTACTTTAGGAGTCTTTGACTTCACCAACTGAACAAACTTAGTGGCGTACTGATACTTCTTCCAGTATTTCTCTGAAAGAGATTTTTTTTTTCTTTAAATTAAGAAAAATGTAAAATAACTATATTTTAACAAAGCCAAACTCCACATAGCTGCAAATGTATGCTTTTATACAATGTTACCTGGCAAATCTTCATAACTGCATAGAAAAATATCTTCTGGGGGAGAAGGTGGATGGTCCAATACAGGGAAACCTTTACCCTCATTGGGCTGGTACACAGTGACCTAAACGAACAAGTAATTCAATTTTATTTAATTCTTTACAGCTGTGTTTAAACAATTAAACCTTTCATAGAGTAAATGTACGAACAAACAACTGAACGAAACTTTTCTCTTACCATGGAGCCATCACAGGAAATTCTCAGTACTTCTTTGACCCTCTCCTGAGCTCCCTGACCTTTCAGAAGTTCCATACACACCTCTCCTGTGTCTAGGATGCTAACCTGAAAAGAAAATGTACCACATTGTTATGAAAAGTTAACAAACGCTTCACATTAGCAAATTAATAAACAGTACACAAAATCACAAAAACATAATAAATCAGCCATTCTTACATATATAATAATGGCAAAATTAACAAGTCTTAGGACAGAGTACTATCATACACTCACCACAGCATTTTTGGTTTTCTGTCTGATGGGTTTTAATCTGGCTGCACAGAGAGGAGGAAATGGGCTCTTTTTCTCCTTCCCCACATTTGCTTTGCTCTTGGATAGGGGCGCAGACTGCACATCTACACAGCCCTGAGGGGCTAAAAAGTGGCCTCCTCCGAGCCCATCCACCCTGCAGGTTCCTGGAATGTTTTGCAAGGAGGAATGAACGTATGAGTGAGGGGGAAGGTCACCAATTCCTCTCATAGCTGGTCTGTCCCCGCAGGAAGGTCCAGTCCCCACTGCCCCCCGCCCAGAATGAAAACTCCCACTGCTGCTGTGGCTGCTGACATCTGCTGGTCTCTTGAATGACCCTTACAATTAAAACAAGATTAGTAATTAATTTCAAGAAAAGCAAGTATCAGTAATGACCTTGTTGAAAAAGATAAAAATCTGCCATAAAACAAAAGTAAAATACCATCAGTACTGAACCAAGGCTGTGTCTCAGGGTCTGACTTCTGCAGTCTGATGGGATGCACTGGTTTAGTGAAAGAGGATCCAGGACTGACAGAGAACAGCATGAATTGGTTAATTAGAACTGATTAAAAGTGATATACAAACCCATCTTAAACAATAAAGGTCCAGTGTACAGCATATTAATAAACACAATGTGACTAAATAAGCTATAGGTGAGTTAATCACCATCACAAGTTATCTTTTTCAAAGATTTTTTTGTGTAACCACGAAGAGCAAACTGTTTAAGTGGTTGCAGGCTATTTGCTAAACAATTAGCATTTTAGTCATTTTACTGCATTTGTAACCCTCTACAAACAAGCATCAAACATCTCGGCAGTGCTAATCCAGATAGACAAAGTCCCAACTGTAATACCATTTTTCTGCTTTGCACTGAAAGATATGTGCACGTTCAGCAATGAATATAGACATTGATCTTGAATTTTCCTTTTTTATTTTCTTTACATAACATTTTTAAGGACTTAATTCCATCCTGGAATAATTATACCAGGAACATAATAACTAACAGATAAACATTTAAATGAAAATGTGCTTTTAAAACATTCCATGTGCTTTACTAAAACAAACGTTCCTTACTTTGCAGGCTGTTTCACAGGAGGGGAGGGCAGTCGTCCATGTTCAGCATAGCCATGGGAAGTGTCCCGGTAACTAGAGGTTGTTGGGAAAATCCGGCCAGAACCTGGAAGCACTTCCTCTGAGTGGCACCTCTCCAGCTCCACCTCTTGTCTAGCGTGGCTAAATCCAGCTCCAGACCGATCAGAGGAGTGAGCCCGTCTCAGGTAGCGGGAATGTGGCCTTTCACTGTCCACATCCACAGGATGCCTCATATTGCCAGGTGGATGTGGCTTCCAGTCTTGCTCTCCATTATAGCTGGAGTTGGTGGAGTGCTGCGAATGGCTGGGGAGTGGCACCATGCGGTTGGGTAAGGCCTGCCCAATCATCTGCCGGGCCTTTCTCTGTAGCCGGCTGCCACTGTTGTTAGTTGCATTGGATGTTGTAGATATTGTTGCTATGCCACTATCTATAGAGCCTCCATCGCTAGCTCCAGAGTCTTTGCCTGCAGTTGGTCCACTTTGAGTCATAAACGGATGATCCAGCACTGCTGAGAGGCTAGGCCTGAGAGACGGATCCTTCTGTAACAGTTGTCGAATAAGATCCTTAGCTTCTGCTGATACGTGAGTGGGCATCTGATAATCTCCCAAAACCACTTTGCTGAGAGTGTGTTTGACAGTGTCCGTGTCAAAGGGAGGCCTGCCCGTCAAGAAGGCGTAGAACATGCAGCCCAGGGACCAGACGTCAGACTCCAGGCCATGAGCGCTGCGTGTGGCCACCTCTGGAGAGATGTAGTTTGGTGTGCCGCACATGGTGAAGTGCTTCTCGCTGGGTAGCTTGAGCTGTGTGGCGAGACCAAAGTCCGCTATCTTAATGTTCATGCTGGTGGTGAGCAGCAGGTTGGACAGGGTTAGGTCTCTGTGCATAATCCCATGGGTGTGCAGGTACAGCATGCCCTTCACAATCTGGTGCATGAAATGTCTCACTGTTGCAAAAGAGTTAAAATGTATAATTGAATTTAAAAAATAAACACACTCAAAAAAAAAAAAAAAAAAAAAGAATAAATGAAATGATAAAAAAAAAATCCATAGAATCAAATATTAAAATCATATTTAAGACAAAACTACTCACCTTCTTCTTCTGTAAAAGGTTTTCTCCTGTCTTTCAGATAGCGGCTCATCTCCCCATTATGGCACATCTCCAGGACCAGGTACACATAATTACTGTCCTCAAAATAATTGTACAGCTGTAACCATAAAAGAAAGGTGCGTGGGGTGGGAGTGGAGCAGATGGTTACCAAAATGCAATAACGAACCCGTTAAGAGATCTCAAAGGTAATTAAACTGTTTTTAAATACACATTTAAAAAAAATTACCAATCCAAATAATTTTTATAGCATACACACTTTTTTTCTGGCTAGGAATTAATAACGACATTATTATTACTGCATGGAAATCAGGCTAGCACAGCTCAGCAGCTTAACCTATGGAAATCCCTGAGGGCAACTGTAACTCACCTCCAGTATTGATGGATGCTTTAACCGACACTGGATCTCCACCTCATTAATGACACGTTGGACCATGCCAGCTTTGTGCATGGCCTTCTTATCAATCTGCACAGAAACAAGCCACATAATTAGTGAGAGCAGATGCCGCACAAAACCACAGCACCAGGTTGGAACACCCATCTGTTCCAACACAAAAACACAGAAATGAAAGGCAAAGGGGACAGACTTACCATTTTGATGGCCACCTCCAAGCCGGTGTTCACAGATTTAGCTCTGTAAACGCAGGCGAAGGATCCCTTACCAAGTAGGGTGAGAACTTTAAAGTCCTGAAAAACAAGAGAACATCACTGAACGTCACACGTTTATTGTGTCCACTTAGAGAGCATCCACAGCATGTAAGTGCAGCACAGAATCAGTCCTCTCAATTCTCTACCAAACAGCGAGAGATGTTTGCTACCTCGATTTTAAGATCTTCGGATGTCCTCAGGATTTTACCATCTCCTGCACTCGACTCGCTATTTGTTAGGTTGTGAATTAAAGACTGAATAATGTCGAACATCGTTTCTGAGTTGAATCTCGCGCCGCCACCTGTTTCCGATGTGACTTCTGCTCAGGTCGGTTCGCGTGTGCATCTCGAGTCGAGGCGTCCGTGGTTACCTGCAGCTGACAGCGACAGCGGGCGAAGCTACACACGCGCCTTTCTTCCCGCTTATTCAACACAATTGGACGCCTTTGCTGTCTCCTAGCAACAGCACAAATCCCAATCCTCAAAACACAAATCGCCAAGCTACAATCTCCTGAGACCGAAACAGAAGAGACATAGACCACACTCTTCACTACAGCCTTCATCTTCAGTCGGTCGGTCAATTTAACTCGGACACACCATTAACCCCAAGTGGGTTAGCAAGCTAGTTGGCTAAATAACTTGGCCACAGACGTAAGCATTCTAATCACAGGACGCCACGGCTGTCTGAAAGGCTGGATACACTGCACACATTAAATTAGCGGTAAAGAAAACGAGCCGCAAAACCAGCCAGAGTGTGTTTTCAACGGACGGGAAGCCAACGATGGCTAGCTTGCTAAAGCTAAAGCGCTTGCGCAGCTGTACTTACCTCAATCTTATCACCGATTGAGACACTCATCTTGACTTCATAGCCTCTTTAACCCCAAAGAGTCGTTCAGTGTGGTAAAATCGTTCGTTTTATTTCGCGAACCGCGGTTCTTCGTTGGCTGTGATGTTTGAAAATACATTTATATGTTGTACTTTTGTTCCCCTCCAAAACATTTGCTTTTCCTCCATTTTGAAAAGTCCGCCCGTTAGAATCGTGATGACGCGAGCGGACGTCACCATGGCAAGGACCAATAGAAAACTGCGAAGGACACAACACGGAACACGACTCCTGCTCGAGTCCTAATAGAAGTCCGTTTAAAACGCGTCACGTTTTAGCGGTCTGCTGCCTGTCTGAAAAAACAACACCCAACCTTACTACTGTTTACTTCTTTTTTTTCACATCAAGCACCATATATATATATATATATATATATATATATATATATATATATATTGTATTTTATCACTTTTAAAAGTTGGGACAAAATATAGATAAAACATAATAAAAAAGCATAATGAGGTGTAAATCATGTAAACCCCATATATAATAGAAATACTGCAAAAACAACATATTAATGCTTTAAAAAAGTATATGCTCTTTTTGAATATGATGCCAGCAACACTTTTGTGAACATTGGGATGGGTTCAGTGGTGTTGGATCATTGCGTTGCCTTACCTCTTATTTTATCATCACTCTATAAGCGTTCGGGAACTGATGAGATCAGTTTCTGTAGTTTTAGAAGTAAATGTTTTAAAATTCTCACTTGGTATATAATTTCAGCTTTTGAACAGTTCACTGTCTCCTTTGTTGCATCTTTGTATTTTTTTTTTTGAAATGCCAATTTGTACATGAACACTTGATGAGGGACCATCTGGCTTGTTATCAGTGCACAGTTCGAAACATCCATGATGGTAAGGGGGTGCATGGCACAGATTAGTGCATAACTAGTGGTAACTTGCATATCTGTGAAGACACAATTTATGTCGAACAAAGTATGTGTGTTATGGAGCGACATACAGTGGGGCAAAAAAAGTATTTTAGTCAACCACTGATTGTGCAAGTTCTCCTACATAGAAAGATCTGTCATTTTCATCATAGGTACACTTCAACTATGAGAGACAAAATGAGAAAAAAAATCCAGGAAATCACATTGTAGGATTTTTTTAAAGAATTTATTTGTAAATTATGGTGGAAAATAATTAAACTCACTTTCAGTTTCAACATCTGATCATCATCTGATATTGTGTATGTGTACTACTTCCAATTAAATATAGGGTTTGAATGATTTGCACATCATTGCATTTTAAACAGCAGCCCAACTTTGTTGGAAGCAGTATTGTATGTTTTTCAGTCTGGGTGGAAACTCCTGGTGCTCTAGGTAGCACAAATAAGATGAAAAGATAGTGTTGCAAACCTACAGCATGAGCTGTGAATGTTACACCTGAAATACAGAGTAGGATCACAGCGTGACAGTAGTGGAACCTTGTTAAAAATCCCCTGGTTTTTAAACTGCAATTTTGACTAGAATACCCTGACAGGATTGTAAAGTGTCTATGATAATGCATGATTATGTGTGCTGAATATTTTGGTACACCTTATTACTGAATGCAAGCATGTTGTCTTCTTTAAATACATGAAGATTACATGTGCATGTAGATTACACTGAGTCAACACATTTGATCATGGAGATGTTTTTATTAGATGCCATTGCCAAATTTCATCACTTGATATGGAGAAATGCATGAAAGGTAAAAGGAGATAAACAGCTCATTATATTAGATTTTTAGATCACAACTTGGAGCTGGAAGCATCACGATTTCAACACTAGGATTGTACCTTTATACCTTTATATACACACCTATCAGCTGATAAATTCAAATTACTAAAATAATATTTACAGGTCCTAGTCAACACACATCCTTTTGAAAGTCATGTCTTAATTACAAATATATACTGTATATATTATATATATATATGTATCATTGCATACATATTTGCTCGTGTTGCTTCAACCTTAACGATTGATCAAGCATTAATTTATTCATGTTCCCGGACCAGGCTAAAGTGCATTACAATTCACCTCGTGAGGGAACCAGCGCTTTGGATTGCTCAGAATGCAGTTATCACATTGTCTTAGGAATAGGACGGTTTGTTGAAAGTGGCAGCATTGTTTCCACTCTTAAGCTACAATTCATTTATATGACGCTATCATGGATGTCTAAACCTGCACCTACTTTCACACATAGCTGAAACATTCAAAGGATAGCCTGACTCCAAACTGTCAAGCACGATAGAAAAAAGATAGGAGAGCCGACTTAAACAAACGGACGTGCGAATACAGCCAACTGAGTTGTGGACACAAAGAGAATGGTACTGGCTACAGGTTCAGAGTCAGTTGTGAGGGTCTGATGATGGCATCAGTGAGAAGGACAGAAAGGCTGGATAGGCAGATGTTCAGTCCACCTCCATTTCTCCAGGGTTTTTTGTCTGTTGGCTGCCTTTGCCATCTGCCCCTTGTCCAGCTGCAGGGCCATTGTGAGCACTGTTGTCCTCCGTTAACTCTTCAGCTTTTGGTTTGGGTCGGTTCACCACAGAATTGCAAACGTCCTCTAACTCCTGCAAATGAAGCAGGAACATAGCAACTTTACTAAGACACACAGGATTAGAGCTGCCACTATCAATTACATTAATAATTAAGTTATTTTATAAAAAAGCCAAACTAATCACTGTACACAATGGACCACACACACAAATAACAACCTGAATGTGAAATCAATTTATATTAATCTAAAAAATATGAAGTCCTATGTACACACTTGTGTGATCCCGATCAAATGATATGCCTTGTTTGTGTGATTCTCATACATATGTTGACCCTAGTAAGCAACATGAAAATTCCCACTAATATTATATTTTATATAAAAAACAACATATTTAAGTTTCTTTAGAGGATGTGTTGATTTAATATCACTAAGAAAATTAACAAACTAATAATTTCACCAGTAAGTTTTACACATTTGCATATGACAGAAGCAGACATTCATATCCAGATAAAAAACTGTAATCAGCTTCCACAGGAAAGCAAAAAGCAACAATGAAAAAATATATATATAAAAATATGTATACATATATATATATACTGAAGATCTTAAAAATATATATATATATTAACCTTACAACCTGAACAGGGATTTGAACCATAGAGTCCATCGTACTAGACTGTTGTATTAGCCACAATACTATCTAATTAATATGACATATGACACTTATTTGGTTAATTATTGTGAGTTAATAAAGCATCTTATGACTGACCCCATGTTTGCATTTTACACAATGTAATCACATTTGCAGGAAGTGAAGCTTTTTAGTGTTTGAAGTGTTTTATTAGCAGGCTTTCTAGCACTATGGAGAGGGGTGCATTCATAATAGTAAAAAGAGGCGAAATCTCCACAAGAACTCGCTACTGCACTAGCAGGATCCGATCACTTATATGGTCTTCACCAAAACGGCCATATAAAAAGTCATTATGAATGCCGACCACGGGGCCACTGGTACAGTCTGAGTACAGAAAAGCAGAGCTTCAAACCCCTCTAGGATCTATCTGCACATGTGCCTGCAGGATGAGAATCTGAAATGGAGTTATGAAATAATTGAAGCTTAGGATGAGGAACGTGCCTGAAGCTCATCCTCCCTCCAATCTTACGCCCTATAAATTTCACTTCCTACCTTCTATATCCTGTAATGAAGTTTTCACAACCTTTCACCTTTAAATCTCCTCCCTATTCTTCATTCCCATCCCTTTGTCCTACCTATATTCATTCAGGGGTCTCTCAAAGCTCCCACTCCTCCTTTAGACATTTAGTCTTTCCACATACACAGGCTCTGGTCCAAACTTGCAAAAAAAACACATTATCATGCTTCAAAATGTCTACGTTACTACATAACGCAATAATACATTATTAAATATATATTTCAACAGGATATTTTTTACAGAGATCTAATAAACAAAAGTTCACAAATACTTTAATTGTCATTGTACCTGCTGTGTGAAATAGGAAGTCTCTGCCATTTTGAAGCATTTTATTTTTCTAGGACGCATATGATTCTAGAGGATGTTAGTATTTTATGCTTGGTCCTGCATCCAGCCAAACAAACACACCCATTAACCCACCCTTCATACCGTCATCATCATCTCAGCCTTTTCACATACACAGACATCCCTGCTACAGTTCTGAAATCATGCCAGACCTCCCCAGGATAAAAAATGCAAGGGCAGGAATATGAAGGAAGACTAAAACTGAAACAAGTAATGTCTGAACCAATACATAAAAAACAAAATGAACTCCTGAGACTGCTCTCTCTCTTCACGTTTCAGAGCTGTTAGTCAATAATCAGAAACATTTACAAAAGCTACATTAATAACAAGTCTAACTATATGATATCATGGAGCAACAAAGAAGAGCTATGACTGGTAGAACTGTGACTGCTTTATAGAACATAACTGTCTACCGTCTTTTTACTGTAACTGTAACAGAATACAGTTACCTGTTTTAGTATTCGGAAAATATATAAAGTTATTTCTTGACTCAGTTACTACTCAACTTTGATTTTTTTAACATCCAAATTGTAACATCCAAAGTAAAGAATGTTCTAGCTAAATGTATTTGATCAGCTTCTTTAAATTAGCTTCTTTTAAAGCATTTTTTTTGTATTAGGTATAAACGCTGCTGTGTATTAACGCGCTTGACTGCCACAAACTCATGAGTTTTTAGCGTATGCGAGACTAAATAGTTAACGTGTTGATTACTGTTGATCATATAGTCTGTGCTCTGCAGGAGCCACACCCTCATCTCACCCACTTGACTACAATAGTCAATGAATGCATGGGTCACTTAAGGTACAAAATCACACCCAGAAAAAAACTCACACGAATCTTCTGAATGACCTCAGCTACTTTCACAACAGGATCCTGAGCGATGGAGAGTTTACTTTGGGCGTTCATCTTAGTGTTCATCCAGCTCATGGCCTCATTTACACTCTTCTCCACAGTGATCATCTCCTCAGCGTTCAAATGCTGGTAGTTCTCATCCTGCAGACCAAAACAAATTCCTTTATCAAACCTGACCATAACATCCTTTTCACAAGCATTAAGCATTTCAAGCAGCTCCACAATAAAGAGCTTGCTATGCATCACTGGATGGGTTTCTGGTGTAGAATGTCAGAGCTGTCTTCTGTGGTACTGCAAGGACCTCACAGCTCAATGTTGTAATCAACACAAATAGTAAAAGCCCAATTCCCATTAAATATTTCAGAAAAACTACTAATAGATAATAATTACACAGCGGAATCAGATCTTACTGCATAAGGGAATATAAAGGGTTTAAACAAACCAAAAATGTTTAACTGACCCAATAAAGCATGCACATGGTGCTATGGGGGACGCAAGAAAATAAACTAGACCCACAGAACAGGCTGTGGGTGATGAAAATAATTAACACTGTGAAAGTAATTAGGCCAGTCCCAGCAGTGTGGTGATCCTCAGGAAAAGAAAAGGCTCCCAGAAGGATTCATACCATAACAGCTATTTAGCAAAATACAGTACACCCTGCATATTCTACAGCATTGGTGACTATTCTTAGGGCAAGCTCTAAGTTGTAGCCTATAGCCTAGGCTATAGGCTATTGGTTAATGTTAGGCTTGACCGTTCTAATCACCCTCGCTGTAAGTCAAATCCTTATTGATGTTCCAAAGATGTTTGAGGTCACGAGGCCATTCATTAGCCGCAGAGAATTACCTACAGACACCAGTTGTTCTTACTGTACTATATTTTTGACATAATTCTCTTTTACTGTTATTACCTCCAGCCTTACACAGAACCTTTCAAGACACCCAGATACACAGAAAGCCATGCCCTTGATCACATTATCGATTACCAAATAAAAAATGCCTGTTTACCTTCTGCTTATATGCCTCCACAACTTTTAGGAACAGCTGGATTTTTCTGCCCAGTTCTTCAAAGGCCCGTGGCCTGTCTTCATGTTCTCTGTACCGCTCTTCAACAGGCTCACCAAATCTCTAGAAAAATCAAATAAAGCTAAATCTTACAATTATAACGTATGCACAAAAATGATTATTTTACTAAAACATGGTTATACAACTATTCCAATATCTTTAATATGAGCAAATATAAGATATACCCTTAACTGCTCTGGCCATATGTAGAAACTATGCTGGAAAACAGCCCTTTCAATGAATTGCTTCTGTGATGTCACAAGAACCAATTCACTTACTTATCCACCTTATTATATAAGAGTGTTTCAGGTCTGACTGTTGAATGAGGACCAATAAAGGGGAGCCAGTTCAGTGATCTTATAACAATCTTAAAGACACTGTATCAAAAACGGCTTGTTATATTTTAAAGGATTAAGAGAGTCATGTGAAAATAAAATCACACAAACGTTAGAAGTGGAGTGTATCTGTGTAGGAAAAGGGCCCTTTAAGTCAAAGACTAGGCAGCGGAGTAACCTACTTTGAGCTCAGCCAGTTTATTAAGATAGATCTGTTTTTCCTGGTCTTCTCCCTCCTCATACAGCCAGTTCTCTGTATCCTCAAGAATAACAGAGAGTCTGCTGCTCTCCTGCAAAAACACATACACAACAAATAAGAATACCAGAACATGAGAAACACTGCACTTTTCTATTCACATCACCTGAAAAAAATGTTCACACACTACAAAGTAGGGCTGCCCTCTAGAAGTCAACGAGTCAAATCGTTAGTTGGAGAACTGAGAACCTTCAAGTCAACTAACATCAGTGACAAGTTTTTTTTTTCTCGACTTAAGTTTACAAAAATGCACAAGCAAAAAATGTAAAGCTAATTCTGCTCATCGTTTAGTCAGACATCGAACACTGCTTCAAACGAGTGAGCTGACTTTTGTTTTAGAAATAATGGCTGTTTGCGGTGAAGGAAAAACGACCCGAAGATGATTGTTTAATTATAATCCTATTATTTTAGAACCTAAATTACAGACATTTTTATATATTTGTTAAAAGCTTAGTTTATTTTTATTTAAAGATAAGTACTGTCACTAAATATGCCTGCCAAAAAATGAGAAATAATTATTTCAGTGCGGGTAATATAATAATTAAACGGTTTCAGGTCTACCATTCTTCTTTTCATCTAAAAATTATTTGAATATTCACTAATTTGGTTTTATTTAGCAGCTCATTATTTATGAGAGATGAAAGACGAAGGGTCCTGCTACTAAAGAAGCTGTTAGGAGTGAAAATAAAAGAATATAAGCTATAAGCGCTAATGTTCAGTATAAATACGCGCTGCTGCCCGACGCTGTATCCTGTAATTAAAGGCTCCAGTTCAGATCGATCATCATACGCCACGTCTCTTTTAGTTCAGAAATATGTTCCTGTGACTCTGCTGACTTTCTAAATGAGGAAGACATCAGATCTGAAACGTATGCAACTTGATTTACTGATTACTATATCATGTATATCAGGAAAAAAATATGAACAACTAGTCGAATCGTCGGCCAGGACGGGCGAATCTGATTCGACTGACAAAATTCTGAGTCAGGTACAGCCCTACTACAAAGCACATGAAATTAAATAATTACTTATACAGTAGAATACTACTGGAACTGAGAAGACAAATAGCAGAGGTCCAGATGATTTGAGCTATAAATGATTACAGAGCTGATATGGTATTCTCACATCTTCAGTGATGAATTTCTCGTAGATTCCACACAGCTTGTCTCGCAGTTCATACACATACTCCTCCACTGCATTCTTCGCATCATTTCTTTCCTTTTCCAGCTTGTCCTGAACTATCATTTTCCTCTGAAAGGAAAGCATAATAGGTGAAAATGTCTTGTATTATTTACCAGTAAGGAAAGACAACTATCAAGCATAGATAACCTACACACCAAGAAAGTGCCAGATCTGAAAGATAACATTACCATTAGATTTTACTGGACTGTACATAACATTGAAAAAACACACTATGTTCATGCACAAAACTTCCAATATTCTTTATGCTTTCCCCTTTTATGAGAGCTATGGTTTTCCAGGTGACATGTAGACTATGTGGTCACCCATTTTAAAACCAGGAACACTGGAACATTTCTGCCCATACAGTCTAAAGAGCAGGTGTGCGGTCAGGAGCAGAAGAACTGGGGAAGGCTCCAAATTATTCCGAAGGTGTCTAGTGTGGTGGAGGTCAGGTCTTTGTGCAGACTAGTGGACCTTCTGGACTTATCTTTAGGAACAACCATGCTGAAACAGAACAGGTTCTTCCCTAAACTGTTGCCACAAATAAATAAGGCAGCATCTCCCAATGCTGTTGCATTACGACTCCATTCACTGGACCTGAGGGGGCAAACCTAAACCCTAAAAGCCAGCCCCAGTCCATTATCCCTCCTCCACCAAACTTTATTGTTAGCACTTTGCTTTCCAGTAGTTATGTTCTCCTGACATCCATCAAACCCCGATTAGACCTTCAAGCTAACAGAGTGCAGTGTAATTTATAAATCTAAGCAACATGATTTTAGCTGCAGCATGCTTTACACTTCTATAGTGATTATAGGCTTATGCACAGCTGCTCAGCCACTGAAACCCATTTCAAGAAGCTTCTGGTGAACCAGTTATTGTGCTGATATTGCTTTCAGAGGCAGTCAGGAACTTTGTAGTAAATAATAAAAAGTTTTTTGGCAGATCTAGCAGACTATCCTGGCACACTAGGCAAAATAAGAAATATTAAAAAATATCAAAATTGCCTACTCGCGCTCTTCGATGGTGCTGCAGACTTCTGGAGTGAGTTTTTTAGGTTCAAAGGCGTTTAGGTTTAAAGACTGGGAAAACCCTTTCCTGATTATGTATCTTAAATGTGGTGGGGAAAATAAACTAAAAGTGCTTCATGAATGGAACTAGGTGTACTGCACTCTGCAATAAAGAAAGGACCCTAATTCAACATCTGAGGTAAGAGTTATACTTATGACAGCCTGGTTGTTTTACTAGTCTGTAGATCCATGGCTAGGCTAGCAAACAGGATAATTTGACACCACAGGGATTGGCAATTGATATTCGTATGATGTATGCTGGGTATAGCAGTGAGAGAACTAAGAAACTGAAGAGCAAAACCTCAAAAAGGGACACAATTAAAGAATATAGCACAAACAATTTTTGTAAACCCATTGTTTGAAAGTTTTTAGCTGATTGATCCTTTAAAGGCTGTATGATCTTCTGTTAAACTGGAGGGGTTTTACAGAATAGGAAGGGTCAGTCTGCTAATGTCTGTTCCAGAAAGTATACTGAATAAACCGTACAATCGAGTTTTTAAATGTTCAGTCATCCTACATCCAAAATCACTAGATGCAGCCTGGAGAAGAGAGAGATAAGAGCACAAAGCCCAGAAGTGGGCTGCCTTCCCACTGACATAGCAATCTACTAATATCCATACCCTGAGGGCTGAACTAAGCTGGATATATAGGGCAAATGACAAATTCCTTACTTGATATGCAAAGAGTACTGAGGCACATCATTCTTGCGAGTCTTATTTTTAAATAAGGTAATTTTTAAAAACAGAAACTCAGTTGCAGTTCATTAACACACAGCAGAGTGAGCTGGAATCATTTATGCTAATTTAAAGCAGAATTTAAACTGTTCTATAAATAACTGTACAATTAAGACATTATGGCGTACATAAAGCCATTCAGTTTTGAAGAAAATGTGCCATTTAACCCACTGTCTAAATAAATTATACAAACATCATTGGAAATACACTGCTTGATGATGAGGTATTGCTATACAGCGGTTTAAAGATCAATGTTGCCATAAAATATATTTCTATTTGTGGTAGAGAGGGATAAGCAGATCCTATGAGGTAACATAATTCCAAAATTTGTCACTATCTGACCATTATCAGCTTTAATAAATATTAATAATAATGAGATGCACCATGTAAAATGACTGACTGGTTGCTTAGGACACAAATATGGCTCCTGCTACCAACACTGTAAAGAAATCAGTACATTCCTCTGCAATGCACCATTTTACACCGAGGCACTTTGAAGGCTTTTGAATAAATCTCAGCAGTCCAAATTATGTAGAAGCTCTGAAGCCTTTGCTGGTTTAGCCTTGGGCAGAAGTCAAAATGAAATAAACCGCACCTCTTCGTCCACCAGGCTGCTCAGTAGTGTTCTGTCCAGCTGTCTGGTGGTGTTGGTCAGGATGGGTAGATCAACACTCTTCACCTTTGTCTTGGGTTTGCTGCTTCCTGCCCCCTGCTCTTGTTTATCAGTGGACACTCCCTCCTTTAAACAAATCAAATAGAAAGCATAAATAAAGTATACAATATGAGACAGAAAGCATGCAGGAATGCCAAACACGTCATATGATGCCTCAAAAAACACAATAGGTTAGCAAAGAGACATACTGCAGGTAGGCTGTACCTTATTATTAGAACTTGGTGCTTTCCCCTCTTCATTGGGCTGCTCACCTTGGCCCTCCTGGTCCACCTGCATTTTAGTCTAGAAAACATATGAGTGTGGTTATGGCAAGCATTCAGTTCACATTTTGGATCACTAAATGGATGGACTCCAACATAGACACCTCTATAGAAAGATCTACAGTATGCATGTTAAGAGTTTATATTTAAAGCAATGCATCAAAGTCTAAGACTGTACAGTCAATATGCACCTCTGTCTATTTCTAATGTCATATTTTGTGAAAACCACTGACTGGGCTTTTCCTGAAGAGCCTAGAAACTCTAAAATTTTGTGCTTTGTTTTGTTAGAGTGCAGCACCGCAGTCGACAAATAGATTTTATTTAAAATTCTTATTTATCTGATCCCAAACAGATCAGAGAGATCAGTCTAATTTTTAATTAGAGCACTGTGTAATCAAACACCTTTCTGCATAAAAAAATGGTTTTAAAGCTAAAAATATGTGCATTGTTACACTCTTACTGCACAGGCATGTAAACTAGCCCTAATTCAAGCGATCCTTAATTTTTGCTGAGACATCACTGTATCAATACCCTATCAGTTTTGGCATGTTATGTATTTATTATATTATTGATAATACTCCTAATGTATACCATGACACACACAAGAATAATGTGGTCAAGTATGTGCGGTAGTTATGGGTTCACAAGTTCTGGTACTACAGCTAGAGAGCTGGATTGTATTGAAGGTTTTTCCAACCTGGTCCTCTGGCCTGCTCTCATTCTGGACAGTGGGCTCCGTCTCCATTTGCACATCCTCTGCTTCTCCCTTCTGCTTATCGATCAGAGAGGCACTGGACACACTAAAGATGCCATGCACATTTACACGCACTTTCACCTTGACCTTTGAACTGTCTCCATCAGGCTGGGGCACAACATTCTGGACAGTAAAGCGGCCTACATGGACAGAGAAGGGAATTAGATTAATGTAAATGAGATGAGTATTTTATATTAGCTTTTATTTGTGTTGTGATTAGGACTGTCACTATTGATTGCAGTAGCAATTGAATGAGCTACCATTAGATACCATTATTTGAGAGAGGAAAGCACACATGGATGTGTCCACTGGGCACTTATAGACCAGTAGCAAAATTTCTGTGTGCAATACTATTAGGTAGATTTCTCTGAGCAAATGTGTTACTTTCTTAAATGGAGAAATCAAACTTAATCATGTTATCAAAACATTTATCATATGATTTACAGTATACCCCTAAAGTCACATGATTTACAGTATACCCCTAAAGTCACATGATTTACAGTATACCCCTAAAAAGGACATAGAGACAGAGAACAAATCAGTAGCTGAGAAACCAAATGTGACAACTCTTGTGGGAGTCAGCGCTCCCTAGGTCTCCATGCCTAAGTCCTAATTAACATACAGGTGGGTAAACTCTGGCACTGGTGCTTCACAGCTCTGAGGGTAGCTATTTTTAGCCCGCCCAAGATACAGTAGACACTGTATAATCAGGAGGATTGTCTATATACAGGGTCTCACAAAAGTGAGTACACCCCTCACATTTTTGTAAATATTTTATTATATCTTTTCATGGGACAACACTGAAGATATGACACTTTGATACAATGTAAAGTAGTCAGTGTACAGCTTGTAAATCGGCTGTGCCCTCAAAATAACTCAACACAGCCATTCTGCCTTAACTCTCTTGAGCATGTAGTTCACTAGAGCTTGCCACTCGAATCCTCTTCCACTCCTCAATGACGACATTACGGAGCTGGTGGATGTTAGAGACCTTGCACTCCTCTACCTTTCATTTGCGTATACCCCACAGATGCCCAATAGGGTTTAGGTCTGGAGACCAGTCCAGCACGTATGTTCGAGGTCATTATCATGTTGGAATATTGCTCTGTGCCCCAGTTTCCGAAGCGAGAGGATAATGCTCTGCTTCAATATGTCACAGTATATGTTGATGTTTATGGTTCCTTCAACAAACTGTAGCTCCATACAGCCGGCAGCACTCATGCAGCCCCAAACCATGACACTCCCACCACCATCCTTGACTGTAGGCAAGACACACTTCTCTTTGTACTCCTCAGCTGGTTGCCGCCACACACGCTTGACACCATCTGAACCAAATAATCTTGGTCTCATCAGACAACATGACATGGTCTCAGTAATCCATGTTCTTAGTCTGCTTGTCTTCAGCAAACAGTTTGCAGGCTTTCTTGTGCATCATCTTTAGAAGAGGTTTCTTGCTGGGACGACAGCCGTTCAGACCAATTTGATTGTGCAATGTACGTCTTTGGTTGACCATGACAAGGCCTGTTCCGAGTGGAACCTGTCCCATTAAACCACTGTATGGTCTTAAACCAAATTTGACACACCTGCTCCACATTCATACCTGAGATCTTGTGACACTGGGTCTGACACCAAGGAGGGAAATGGCTAATAGGGCACAGTTTGGCCAATTTCACGTAGGGATGTACTCACTTTTGTTGCTAGCGGTTTAGACATTAATGGCTGTGTGTTGAGTTATTTTGAGGGCACAGCAAATGTACAATGTTATACAAGCTGTACACTGTATTGTACCAAAGTGTCATATCTTCTGTGTTGTTCCATGAAAAGATATAATAAATTATTTACAAAAATGTTAGGGGTTTACTCACTTTTGTGAGATACTGTATATGTACTTTCCTGTATATGGTAACTAGTCAGTCATATAGGAGGAAGATCTCTTGTAGGTGGAGGAAGACTAACCACAACAATCTGCAGCTCACCTATTCTGCCATCTGGGTACGGCAAATCCTGTGGAGAGCTGTAAAATGCTTCCAGGTCAAAAGGCTCTTTCTTGTGGAAGGTGATGACTTTGGAGAAAGGTGCTGCATGGTTCTTTGTGTACACCTCACACTCACTACAAAGAAAGAGGAACATCAAGGTCACTCCTAGACAATATATATGTAAACGCTTAGAATAATAATTTCAGTTCTCTTAAGATGCCACAGACCGTAAAACTGTGTTTACATAGGCATACTAATAAAAAGAGTTCAGTACACACAACTGACATACAGTGAACCTCAAACACCGTTTTCTCCTCCTTTAAATATAAACATTGCATTTATAAAAGAGGACAGTAAACAGGCCAGTTACACAATCATGAACTATTGCCTCACAGTCTTGACTTATTATTATATACCCCCCCAAAAGCAACATACAAAAAACAAAGCAACAGCAATAAAAATGACAGGTTGTGTGGAGAAGTCTACCATTCCAGGTTTTGAAATTTTTTTGCACCAAAAAAAGGAACCAAACAGTAAACAGGAATAACTGATATTCATCTTGAGGCTGACACTAGCTACCAGAATGTAGCTACAACACTTTTTAAGGTGAAAGGGAAATTTTTACTTTATTTTATATAACTTAATTTTAACTTCACAGCCACATCTTTAACAGGATCCTGGACAGCTTAAAACTGTCAATTTACATAGTAAGTAAGCAACCTTTCTGTTGAGGAACACCAGTGGCTGAGGTAAGATATTGGCTAAGCGCATAATGCTACATAAAGCATTTCAAAATATGACTAAAAAACTTCATTATAATCATTACTACGGATACGCTGATCATAAATATTATGGCCTGTTTAGATTTGATTGCTGCCAAATTGGCTTTTTTTTGGCAGTTTTATTTTTTAAATAACAGGCCACAAAAGATCACTGCATTATTTGTTTGCTTTTATACAGAAAGCTCACACCAAAAAGTCTAAAGGAACACACTGATATAAAGCACAGTTCAATAATGTGCACGCAAGTGTATGAAATTGCATGTACGTAAAATGAACATCTTGGCACAAACTTCCAAACTTACCCTACAAAAGAATGTGATTCTATTTAACAACCAGCAGATCTAACGGACTCCTCTACTAGTATTCGGACACAGTTGAAACGTTGGAAAAATTAATTACTGTAAAACATAAAAAATATGAGTATGCCACCAATACACCTTAGAAGCTTATAATAGCTCTGAAAATTCCTGGAGCTATTACATCCTAATAGCCTTCCGGTTTTTACCTAGTTACTAAACCTATCCACCAGGCTTCACTCCTGCCGGCTGAGTTCTTCTGGGGCCAACTGTTTTTGCAACTATTCTTTTGCTGATGAGTGAAACAGTACTCAGTGCAACTATTGCACATATAACCACACATAAAGTACATTACAAAATCACCACACAGAAAGCAACGTAGAACACTGACAATGATTTAACAGATTGGCCGATTGCTGATAATACACTGGGAGAGAAAATAAGCCAATTCTAATTATAATGAATGTTTGTAATACCACAATAAGAACAAACATAGGAAAAAACACTTTATAACTGACTTGATTTAGAAGCCCTATTCTTTTATCCTGGAAATCCTCTTACCCTACACCCTCATCTGTGGGAGACTTCCAACGAAGAGTGATTGGGAATGGCACCACATCTGTGATAGAGAACTCACGAACCTTGAAAGCTGGGGACAAGATTGCACACTGCACACACACACACACACACACACACACACACACACACACACACACACACACACACACACACAGTTCTGATGTCTTAAAGCTCTGGTAGAAACTGTGTTCTTAAAACAGCTCATACTTGTCAGTCTTGCTGTACATGCTATGAATGTGAAAATGTGAAAGAATGAAGCACACTTGTACACAAAAACACATATTATTGATTTGTTTGGGGATTGCGTAGACTAGTTGACAAGTTGACATATAGGTCCATTAATCATTCCTGTGGGAGGCAACTAACTAGTCAAACATAGTCCTGAAGTAGAAAAACACAGGCAGGAATAGGGGAGAGGATAAATCCCAAAGTATATAATTAGTGAAAATACTGAATGAAATAAAACCAATTCCACGACTGCACCTAAATATAGCCTTATAGGCCCGGTCTGGTAAGTTTTAATATTCACCAACATTAATAAGAAAAGGCTATTTGACTAAAAAGCAAAACGACCGGCTACAGAGCATTAAGTGTGGGGTGAATTAAGTAACTGTCAGCAAACACTGAGATAATCCCATTTGCTTGCTAACAAACAAAAGTTTTTTTTAAACCAGCATGAATACCATGATGTTTTCTAGTTCTTGCCTTTAAAATGCATTGGTGTGTTGGTGTGCAGAGATAACAACTAATTGCTACTCGCCTACAGCTTGATAAGTAATCATTCAACTCCCATTAGACTGATAAAACTGGTAGAGGTGATTTTATATCATACAGTTCCAAACAAAAAAAGCAGTCTGTGTGCTGAGTAAGATGAAGCGTACTGAAATACAAGAAAGACAAATGTGCAGTGCAGTTACTTAATACCTCAAAACCAAAATCATCTAGTACTCAGTATTAGCCCAGACTCTTTATAACTTTTCAACAAAGTAAATATCTGCATATAACCTGTAGCGCACATCCTCGTGCCACTGCCTCATCTGCGTTCAGGGTGGTACTGATGTCTTTACAGAAGAACTTGGAGATTCTCTCTTTAATGGCTGGCATCCTGGTGGCTCCACCAACAACTTCAACAGCATGGATCTCATCTCTGCTTAGCTCTGCCAAGAAAGTAAACCAGTTACTCATGTGAGGCATCTGCTGTGACACATGTTGATTGAGAATCATTGATGATTTAACTCACTTGACTGGTCCATAACTGCTTTTAGTGGTGCTTCCACCCTCATCAGAAGGTGAGCACACATCTCTTCAAACTGGTTCCTGTAAAATCAGAACGACATAAACATCCATGTATAAAGTTCCTGCACTGTTTATTATAGAGGTGGGTACCACAACTATATCTATCAAAATGTATTACTCCAGGATAAACTGACAGTTCCATTAAGATGGAACAAAGCGGTGTACCTGTCTATGGTTTTGGTTTGTTGTTTGAAGACTGCAAGTTTGAATCCCAATCATGCCTAAGTCTGTATTTAGAATATGTGATTTTTGGAATGCACCACTATAACATAACCTCCATCCCCAATAGCAGATTTCATTCCTACATATGTATCAAGATGTGGCAGTCAACACTGTGTTACACTGTGATTAATCTTACTGTCCTTACCTATTCATCTTCCCCGAGACATCAATGTCGTTCATGAAGCACTCAATGTTGAGAGGAAGCTCTGAAGAGTTTGCACTCATGAGCTTCTTCAGCTTCTCACACTCTTGGTGGAGCCTCAGCAGGGCCCGAGGGTTCTCCTTGACGTTTAACTTGTACCGAGCTTTAAACTCTTCACAGAAATATTCCACCACTTCGTCATCAAAGTTACGGCCACCCAAATATGGGTCAAATGCTGTTGCCAACACCTGTGGAAAGGCAGGGTTTATATAAATGGATACACTAAGTAGGAAGTGCACTTTGGTGTCTTTAGTAGTTCATTAGATGTAAACTAGCTCACAAGACTGAGAATGTGACTGACCTTCAGCTTCCCCTTATTAAAGGATGCAATAGAGACTTGGTAAGATGAGTGACCAATGTCCACAAACACTACGTTACGTGGCTTTTCCTCTGGGTTTGGCAAATCCTGCTTATAGATGCCATAGGCCAAGGCCACTGCAACAAAAAGCAAACAAAACATTCTCCAACTCCAGCTTAAAATCGACTTTGAGGGAAATATCATACCAACATGTTTGGACAGAGCACAAAGCACTATGCAATCTTATGCTGAATCTTAGCGTAAACATCTCATCTGCCTGATATATAGATTGGTTGATAATGTGAGCTGATACAATAACACTGAGAACTTGTGTATAAACTGGCAAAGTACTCAAATAAACAGCTTTTAAAGAGGGTGAGGAGAGAGGGTCAGGGTTTTTTTTGTCCCCCACCCCACTGACTAGCACATATTCACAGCAACGGTTGAAAGACATATGCAAAATAAACCTCATATGCCTCTACAAATCCACCACAGGGCATAAGGACATAAGTTTCCAAAGCTTACAGGCCAACAGACACTGCAAAGTCACAGTCGCAACACTCTGTCGAGAGGAATGCAGCACCATGGACAGCACCATGTCATCAAGGCAAACTGACAAGACTGTGGCCAATCAGCACATTCCCCTAACAAATCATTAATGTCTTCCATTACAGTGCTTTGAGAAAAAGTGTGTGCAGCTTAGGAGAAGGTATTATTCTGATGATGTTGTCTTTTCTTCACAGACCTGCTGTCGTGTCGTTAATTAGTTTCAAGCAGTTGAGTCCTGCGATCTGACAGGCGTCCATCAGTGATCTTCGCTCTGCATCTGTAAAGAAGCTGGGGACCTACACAAAAGGAAAAGGGGTAACTCCTCCAAGCATTTAGTACGATATGCAATGTACAATATGCACTAAAGCATGATGCACTGTACTTACTTAATTCTAATGTATTTAACATTTCCATGTGAGTAAAATACATTACATCAAACCAATTATAGTCAAAGTGTGTTGCTGAGATATTCTGTTAATGCGGTACTGATACACACATGTAAGGGACATTTTAACCTAAAGATATCATTTGACATTATTATGTCATTTTTATAACAGCACTGCACTGCACTCTACCGTGTGTTATTTCATCCGTTAATCTACTCTCAACTACAATGCCCCCAGCAAGCATCATTCAAATTCATCTTATAACTATTGGGAAACTCGCGTACAATGACAAACAAATCCTGCTAGTATAGTCATTGATGCAGCAGCTAATAAATACGAATCTGATATTTGGCCTCCTTCCTTCTGCATTAGCTTACTAGGGGGAAAAACATTTCCTAAAGTATGCACACTTTTTTGCAAAACACAAATACAGCAAAGTTAGATTTTTTATTTTGGCCAGAAAGCTCTTTTAAGTAAGTCACACTGTGGGAAAACAGTGTCTATGGGACCACTTACAGAAATCACACAGTCCACCACAGGCTTCTTCAGAGCACTCTCAGACGTCTCCTTTAGCTTAGTAAGCAACATGGCTGTCACCTGCTCAATGGTGAACACCTTATCCTCATCCAGGTAGCGAACCTATACAACACAGTAAGTTCTCTATTTCAAAATTGTACACAGCAACCCATTAGGCAGACAACAAACAGCCTAGCACAGAAAACAATGTTGTAATCCTATCTGCATAATTCATTGTTCAGAGGTAGAGCATTTACATGGTGGGGGAGGGAAGGGGAGAGGAGGTGAGAGTGGGGGATGGAAGGAGAGGCAAGGTGAGAGTGGGGGAGCGTATAGGATCATGGAAGAGGGGCGTCACCTTTACTCCAATGCTGCCATTGGCCAGCTTGTGAAGGTTATAGGGCAACCTGGCTTTCTCCCCCTGAACAAAGGAGTCATCGAATGCTCGACCATGGAACTTCTTAAAGCCATGGACTGAGTTTTTAAAGTTTGTTATCATCTGTAGGGAGAAACGCATTCTGCTCAGTATATCACACTTCCAAAATCCAAACCAGCCAAGCAAGCTATTAAGTACAGACATGCTGTGGAAATAATCTGAATGTGTACCTGACTTTTAGCAGCATTTCCAATAGTTCGGTTTTTAGATCCCAGAGAAACACATGCCCTGTGGGAAAATAAGCTGCTCATTAATTTGTCATTGCGATTGCCCCCGTCATACTCAGGTAAACAAGAGACATTGTATCCTCTCTCTGTTGCCCAGTGATGACAATACTGATTGCTCGAGGGGAGGTTGCCAGACAGGACCTCGGACAGCACCCTCAGTGCTGCTTTCACAAGCTTTGATCAATCAAAGAACTAAAAAAAAACAAATGCAGAATATTGAGAGCATTGTAATAGGAACCCACAACCAAGTGCCTGAACCTGTCACTATATTAGGGGCTTGTTGAAGACATGACACTTGGGCGTCCAGTTCTGAGGCAGACAGTAGTGGCATACGCAATGCATAATCTGAACACAGTAAAGGCTCTGTAAAGACAAAAGTAAGCATGTCACTGTACATACAAAAACATGGTAAACCTCCACTAATCTGTATTTGTGAAAACACTAATCAACACTGTGAACATGTCATGAATAAAGGTCCAGGTTAAAGTGATGTTTCTTCTTCCTATAATGCTATCATTTTAGAGATACCAGGTTTTGTGACCACAGTGGTTATGATCTAATAATTTAAATAATAACAACCAATTTTAGTCACCTAAACAACAGGGTACTGCTTTGGCCCGGATAATGGGGGAGAGCCTTCAAGGTAGCCATAAGGAGAGAAGTTAGCAGAAGCACTTAAGTTGTTAGTGTGGGTACTCCAATACACTCGTTTATGAACGTTTACTAACTGAAACCAGTCTCCTGGCCATAGCGGTCCACTTATACATAAGTTAGACTGTAGCTAAGCTGTAGGGTTACAGACAAATAAAAGATAAGAATGCTAGGAAAACCACCAAAACCCACTCTCTTCTTCTGCAGGGGTCACACAGGAGTATGTAAATACAATGCTCCTTTCTTAAAGGCACAGCATAAACTTTGACTGTTACAACAGAAAGGGTTAAATGTCATCGCAAGAGCAACCACAGCTTCTTTCAACTCTCAACATCATATCAACTTTTGAATGGCCCTGCAGATCTGTCTAAAGAAAAACAAGTTATCTCCAAAACAGCAACTTTACAGGAGAGGGCAAAAACCACATTTAACTTTAATGGAACCAGAATTTTTTCCAAGCAGTTTTGGGCCCTTTCTGTTGGTCCATTCATCATGAAAATATCAGCCAGTGTAAATGGCAGTAGCTGTTTTCAAATGATGAATAAAAATAAGTCACTGACAACAGCAGAACTCTCTGTCCTGCATCCAATGTCAGTAGTTTAGCATAAAACGAAGCGCAACCATCTGCATGCAGTGTAAAAGCAATGACACGTGTTTGCTGAAGGCATTCTAGCCTGGATTTTTCAGGGGTGGCAAAGGCCAAACCCCACATCCAGTCACATGTCATTCATGGCTCAGATATTCCTAAAGTCCTAAAGGTTGATTTTATTTCCACTTCATGATTGCATGGACAAACATGACTACTATCGAGCAGCACCATGTCATTCTACTACAGCCAGAATCAAAGAGCCAGAATTAATCAGCACAGTGAAATCCCCACAAATGAATGAACGCCTACAGTGTTGACTCAACACCCACATCACTCATGTCAATCCAGCTGGACACAGTAAGAGAGGACTCAGCACCGGGAATCTTGTGTGTAAGGCAGAAAATCACCACACGAACTGGTTCTGAGTCAGGGCGCAGCAATATCCCACTCTTCTGACTTTCACCCCCCACCTAAACAAAAAATAAATCACACTCCATCTTTCACATTCACATGCAACCGGAGCAGTTAGCCTTGTAGCTATCCGTGCCCTACAAAACCAACGGCACTGCAATGTCAGATACTGAAGAGCCTTCATGTCGACTCTGCAGCATAGGGCGCTACTGCAGACTAGGGAGCAGGATATGTGGGTACACTCACTGCCAGCTCGGCCACAGCGAACATTGCGTAACACAACACAGCATCGTTTTCCAGTGATGGCAAAGCTGGGCTGTACTTACGGAGTGCATCTGTCACTGTACTCATTAGCAATGGTTTCAATACCGCCGCTCCTGGCAACAGCGATGTAACAGTTCTGAAAACCCACATCAAAACCTACCACAGACATATTCGAGCGAAAAATATAGATATTTATTTGTCCCTTGTAACTTCCAGTTTCTCTCTGTTCTGTTCTTTTTTCACCGTTGCAGCTAGCGGAGAAAAATCTAATCTAAAATGTGTGGCTAGCGTAATTCCGACAGGGCGCTTACAGCCGAGCTAAGAGCCGAGCTATTATGTAATCCGGGCTTTTTATAGCCAAACTCTTCCACTCTAATCCGGGCAGAGGACGCTTCTACTGCATTCTTGCAGTCTCCACCGATATTCTCAACCGGCAGTGTGGGCAAACCTGCGCAGTCGGTCGGAGACTGGTATGACCTGAAACACCGCCCCTCGTTTACTATAATTGGTTACTGGAGACAGAAAAACAGGCCGATTGGTGCAGCGCGCCAGATAAGGAGGAAAAATCTAGAAGCTCGACAGAAAGGCAGGCAACCTACGTCATCAGGGATGACCAGGCACAGGAGCGACCAATCAAATACCACCAAAAACTCAAAGCAGGCTAACTAACATAACCACCATCATCATAACCATCATCATCATCAGCAGCATCATCACCATGTTCTTCTTCTTCTTTTTATTATTATTATTATTAGCACCACTACTAACCACACTCTACAAGCCTAGCAAATCAGTATTTATACACAGTGCATCATTTTTAATTAATAATAAAAAATATATAATTGTAGAATTATTTTTGACCTATCATCAGTGAATCTTTTCCACCAACTGGTGTTAAAATCTGTTATGTGTATAATGCTACTTAATGCTACTTAATCTTCTTATGTCGGTGCAAACGTATATTATAAATACACACATAATAACAAACAAACATAATGCAGCCATGTAATGTGTTCCTGCTCGGTCACATTTGATAATAGAATTATCATTCAGGCCCTGGCATCATGCTTCGACCTAGTCCTCAGGGAGCCCCAGTCAGTAGGTTGCAGATCTGTCCCAGTTCTAAATACCTGGTTCAGCTAATCAGAGAAGCGAAGTATGCAGGATGTTGTGAGCCAAAATAGTCCTTAACGAAAACTTTATTTTTTTCTGATTAGTGATTTCTGACTTTGATTATCAACACTACACATGAAAACCCATAAGACACATGTAGGGTCACTGGTGGTTTTGAAAAGCAACCTAATGCACTAGCTTAACAATTAATTCACAGTATGTGTATTCACAGTATTCAATATTTATGTGTAATCATTAGCTATTTTTATGTACAGCACTTTGGTCAACGCAGGTTGTTTAAAAGGTGCTTTTATAAAGAAATGTTTACTTACTTACTTACTTACTAATGAAATTAGCTGCCTTTTTGTTGTAGACAGCTTCTGGTTCCTGTCACCACCACTGTAAAGACAGTCTTTAGGTTTCATTCCAATTAACTACTTCAAATTAAACCTCTCTGAAAGACTTTGTGTACATCTCCACCAATTAATGTAGTAGAATTTTGATAAATCAGTTCCCCTTTAACGTTTAAGGCCATTTTGAATAATACAATAAATTAACTGCCTCATAAATCCAAAGGGTTAAACGACCTTGCAGGCTTATCCAGTTTGGTCGATAACGGTCGACGCGAGTTAATAATTGTGTCGAAAAAAGACTTTTGTTTTGAAGCTAGCTCGGAAAGACGAAGGAAATGATTACACGGCTGACGTCCCTTGTCTGGAATGAGGAAGTGGAGTTGATTGTTTTGGTAGCTCCCATCGTTGTTCAGCTCACTAGACAGAGACTTCCAGAATGGGACTTTTTGGGAAAACAAACGAAAAACCACCTAAAGACCTGGTAAGATGATGTGTGATTAACATATAAAAGATCCGCAGCGCGGTTTGTAAAAGTCTGTTACCTGTATGATAGTAAGAGTGCTAGTTAGCCAGTTCGTGTGCTAACGCAGCCAGACAACATTAGCTACGTCGGTGACAAAATACATGTTTTAATTTTTGTTATTTAATAAATTCACAACCTGTTTTAAGTTTTACGCTACCTGTGTTGTGAATATAAGGTTGTGTGGTTGTTCGTTGGTTCTTAATTAGTGGTTGTCACACCGATTATTAGTCGAAATTGACTAGCTGGCTAAGGCAGAGAGATATGGCTAACTAACTCTCTAACAGGTGGACAGCAGGCTAATGTTAGTGTGGTTCACGATGGAGAGCTAAATTTAGATCACGAAAATGGATTTCAATAATACTGAAAGTACAACTGAAATGAATGTTTGTTTTAGATTCGGAGTAATTATTCAATTACATAACTCATTTACAACACAATGACGCTGACGTCAGTTCATTATCACCACTGTATATTAATTTATAAGGTAAAGCTCACATTTAGGCTTCAGTTTAAAAGTAGGCAGGTGTTGATCCACTTCATCATACTGAGTTTCGAAATCAATAATTCTGTCTTTATTCTTTCTTAAAAGATTAACGAGTGGTCATTGAAAATACGAAAAGAAATGCGGGTGATTGACAGGCAGATCCGAGGTAAACTTTCAAATAAATGAAATGCATGCAATAAAAAAAAAAAACTAACTTACAAGGATCAATATTTAACTGTCATTTTAAATTATCTCTGAATACATTACCTGACTGACCTAAAATGCCTGATCTATTTATTTTGTAGACATACAGAGGGAAGAGGAGAAAGTGAAGAGATCGATCAAAGATGCAGCCAAGAAAGGACAAAGGGATGTTTGCATGATCCTCGCCAAAGAAATGATTCAGTCAAAAAAGGCCATAAACAAACTGTATGCCTCCAAAGCCCAAATGAACTCTGTGCTTCTCAGTATGAAGAATCAGTTGTGTGAGTATGCAGTAGCGTTGTAAGAGCATCTTCAGTAATACTGATAACTAAAACATTCTGATTATTAACAACCCATCAAATGTTATCATAACAATTTTTTTTATTAGTAGTGAGCAGTAACTATTGATCACCAGATTTTGAATCTTGTTAAACACATGTGATTAGACAATATGTTTTGGTTCATGTATCTTCACAGCTGTATTAAGAGTTGCTGGTGCACTTCAGAAAAGCACAGAAGTCATGAAGGCCATGCAGAGCTTAGTTAAAGTCCCCGAGATCCAGGCTACCATGAGGGAACTCTCAAAGGAAATGATGAAGGTTTGAAATACTGACAAAAATGGCAAAAATAAAACATGCCCAAATTGAACCTGGAGACTCGCACTAGACTTGCAGTAGCTTAACAATTAATTAATGAATTGGTTGTGTGCAAACTGCACAGCACTCTAGCCTTCCAATACCAGAAATGAGCACCCATGCTGTAAAGCAGCTGCTGACAGCTGAATTTATGTGTCTTGACATCTGTGACATGCGCCTTGTGTGTTGTCTAGGCTGGGATCATAGAAGAAATGCTAGAGGACACGTTTGAAAGCATGGAAGATGGGGAGGAAATGGAAGAAGCAGCAGAGGCTGAGATTGACAGGATCCTCTTTGAGATCACAGCTGGTAAGTATCCATGGGCAGTGATTTCCACCTCATAATGCTTATTTTTCATAATTTTTTCATTTTTTAAATTATTTTTCATAATGCTTATGCTTTTCATATAGTGGTATCATTTTTGGGGTTAAATAGAATTGCCTCACTAGCATATCCCTAATGTTTCTAAACTTACATTTATTATTAATAGTCACCTCAGCTATCAGCACCTGACGCCACGTGGTGTTTTTTTTTTTTTCGTTTGTTTGTTTCTGTTAATTATAGGCACTCTTGGAAAAGCTCCCAGCAAAGTCACAGATGCTCTTCCTGAGCCAGAGCCTGAACGTGGGGCTACAGCAGCATCAGAGGAAGAAGAAGAAGAAGAAGACATTGAAGAAATGCAGTCCAGGCTAGCAGCGCTGAGGAGCTAAAAGAACATGTTCTCCCCTTTCAGTCTTCTCTAAGGCTCTATAGGCAAAGACCTCATCTCGCGTCATATTGAATTGCTTTCTCCTGACTTGTCTTGTTTTCTCAGAAGCCTAAGTAATAATTTTACACAAGACTATGAGGAAAGAACTTTGGCTCACTGTGGAGTCAAGTTTACAAAGAATTTCAGGCATTTTAGAGCAGTGTGGTTATAGGTGCATGGTAATTTCAGTCTGTTCATTTTGAAAAAAACGTTTCTGCTTTAAGTACTAATTGGAGTTTAAACAGTGCTGAATCTAGCTGTGCAACCTGACCAAGGATCTGTTTTACAGTGCAGTCATCTTGATGTTGGTCTTTGTCCTTCTGTCTTTGTTTCATTTACTGTGGTTTCTCAAGCCTTATTTGGGGTCTAGAGTGAATGCTTCTTCTCTTTACAACCATTCATGGCTTTATCAAGTAGGAGAACTTCATGATGACCGCTGTATGCAAATCTTGTATAAATATATAGTTATTGATAAGTGTATTTACATAATTTTGTAAGTAAAGCCCTTATGTGTGTAAGTGGTTCACTGATCTGACTTGTGGCAGGGTTGACGAAACCAGTGAAACATTGCTCTGTGACTGTGGCAGCTGTCTGGCTTTCATACTAGCCCCCTTCATCAGAGCTAATAATCAGCATGTCAGAGTGGAAAATCACTCCAAATTCACTGTAAAATCAGATGCAGATTTTGCACTTAGTAATAAAGACCTTGGGGGAAAAAACCCTCAGTAACACTCCAAATGTCTTTGTGATATGGCCTATTAGCTTGGACTGACAGGATAGAGGAAAACTGCTGATTAAAATCCAAAAATATGTTTGGAAGCATGGAAATTGGCACTATCAAACCCTCAACAAATGTTTTAACTGACTGTCTCATCATATGATGATAACTGTAATACACACTGAGTGTTCTCAATACGACGATATAAAATGGGCTGAGTTGATGATTGCAGTTGATTCTATTGTAGTGCCTGCTAGTGGAAATGACTAGTTCCTAACTGAACACACCTACATTTTAATGGGTACTGGCCTTGAGCCTCAGTTCTGTCCTTGTTTCTCAGTTTCAGCTTGTGTTCTGCAATCGGCTCTATACATGTTGATTGATTGTTTAATGTTAAAGGCATTTCATTAATATGACTTCTGCGTAAAACACTACCAGTAACGGTTTTGTGATGTGAGTACTCACATTCTTTCAGCGCATACTGCAGTGTGTTGGGCTATTTGCAGATGTGTAGAAAACATGTAAGCACTAATGTTAGATGCCATAGCCAACTTATTGGCAGGCATCAGCAAAGTAAAGCCCATCCTTTTGTGTTAAGACTGATGACTTTAAAATGGCTTTAAATGAAATCTGCAATTGCCAGCCCTTCAGGAAGAACCATATGTAAGTAACTGGTGGACAGTAGAGTCTATTCTGGGGGCTATTCCACAAAGCAGGAATTTTACAGCCAGCTAACCCCAAAGTCAGGCCGGTCTAACAGGAAATAAGCTGAGTGACGTTCATATTAAACAGATCTCAGCTTAAGTTATCTGCCTAACTTCGTGGAATAGACCCTAAGTCAATGACTTTATACCAGTACAGTCTCGTTAACAATTAATTCTGGTTCGTTAATGTTTCTTTAAAGTATTTTGTACAGTCCTTGATGGATTGAAGGGTTTACTTTTATTTTAGTCCTTTGAAAAGAAATGTACACCCCTGTGCAGAGCTTTGTTTTATACCTGTGTAAAACATGGGGATGTGTAGGAATAAACTTTTAAGAACAAAGTAGAAGGATTTTTCAGTTTGATTTAAAGATCAAGAGAAGGTGTATAAGGGTGTGAAGGGCCCATACCCTACATTTTTTTCCATTTTTTTTTAATTGTGCTTTTTCACCTTTTATAATATGTGTTTTACGTAAAATCATTCTTTGACCCAGGGAATTTAAGGGACGTTTTTGTTGCTGTGATTTAAGACTGATGTGTAAATCAGCTCTGTTCTGATTGGCTGCCCTATATTGTGCCTCATTCAGGAAGCAGTTCTGGCTGAAACAGTCCTTACAACTTCCTAAAATTTAAATGACCAGGGCTACACTGCCATGGGTATATGCTCATATGCAAAAGTTTGTGTGTCCCTGGTCAAATGCCATGTTGATTGTCCAAATGAAAGTAAGTACACATCTTCTACAGAGGACACACTTCTGCAGATTTAAATGCACCACTGCTTATTGTTTAATTTTAACACATTGAGAAAAGTAAAACATAAGTGGCCTGTGTGAAATTTGTCATTATTTTTATATATATTATGTCTTACAATATAATATACAGTGAGGAAAATACGTATTTGAACGCCCTGCAACTTTGCAGGTTCTCCCACTTAGAAATCATAGAGGGGTCTGAAATTTTCATCTTAGGTGCATGTCCACTGTGAGAGACATAATCTAAAAAAAAAATCCAGAAATCACAATGTATTATTTTTTAATAATTTATTTGTGTGTTACTGCTGCAAATAAGTATTTGAACACCTGTGAAACTCAGTGTTAATATTTGGTACAGTAGCCTTTGTTTGCAATCACAGAGGTCCCGTAGTTTTTTTACCAGGTTTGCACACACTGCAGCAGGGATTTTGGCCCATTCCTCCACACAGATCTTCTTCAGATCAGCCAGGTTTCTGGGCTGTCGCTGAGAAACACGGAGTTTGAGCTCCCTCCAAAGATTTTCTATAGGGTTTAGGTCTGGAGACTGGCTAGGTCACGCCAGAACCTTGATATGCTTCTCACGGAGCCACTGCTTGGATATCCTGGCTGTGTGCTTTGCGTCATTGTCATGTTGAAAGGCCCAGCCACGACCCATCTTCAATGCTCTAACTGAGGGAAGGAGGTTGTTCCCCAAAATCTCGCAATACATGGCCCCGGTCATCCTCTCCTTAATACATTGCAGTGGTCCTGTCCCATGTGCAGAAAAACACCTCCGAGGCATGATGCTTCCACACCCATGCTTCACAGTAGGGATGGTGTTTTTGAGATGGTACTTATCATTCTTCGTCCTCCAAACACGGCGAGTGGAATTAAGACCAAAAGGTTCTATTTTGGTCTCATCTGACCACAGAGCTTTCTCCCATCTTTAAATGGTCATGGGCAAACTTAAGACAAGCCTAGACGTGTGCTGATTTAAGCAGGGGAACCTTCCTATGACGTCTTCGTGTATTACCCACAGTAACCTTGGAAACAGTGGTGCCAGCTCTCTTCAGGTCATTGACCAGCTCCTCCTGTGTAGTTCTGGGCTGATTCCTCACCTTTCTTAGGATCATTGATACGCCACGAGGTGAGATCTTGCGTGGAGCCCCAGTCCGAGGGAGATTGACAGTCATGTTTAGCTTCTTCCATTTTCTAATAATTTCTCCAACAGTTGATCTTTTTTCACCAAGTTGTTTGGCAATTGCCCCGTAGCCCTTTCCAGCCTTGTGGAGGTCAACAATTTTGGACAGCTCTTTGGTCTTAGCCATGTTAGTAGTTGGAGTCTTACTGATTGTGTGGGGTGGACAGGTGTCTTTATGCAGCTAACAACCTCAAAATGGTGCAAAATGAGTGGAGGTGGAGTTTTTAGAGGCGGACTAACAGGTCTTTGAGAGCCAGAATTTTTGCTGATAGGCAGGTGTTCAAATACTTATTTGCAGCAGTAACACACAAATAAATTATTAAAAAATCATATATCGTGATTTCCGGATTTTTTTTAGATTATGTCTCTCAGAGTGGACATGGCCTAAGATGAAAATTTCAGACCCCTCCATGATTTCTAAGTGGGATAACTTGCAAACTCGCAGGGTGTTCAAATACTTATTTTCCTCACTGTATAGTGCTTGTAGAATTTTGGCCAACTGCATGTTTTATCACAAAGACAGCAAAATATAAAAAATAAAAATAGTGGTATTACCATTTTGATAGTATTGTTTAGTGTAGCAAATGTTGCTTTACTGGGTCTTTTTTTTTTTTACCACTTTCAGCAGATGAAACGCACAAAAAAAAAATGCTGAGACACATGTTTCGTGATATGTTTTGCCCATATTACCCACCTCTTTGACTCGGTAGATTGACTCAAACTACGATAATGCAGTATTTATAGTCATATAACACAACAGAATTCAAGGAGGGCTCATTTTGTGGCGTAGTTTCTGTAGCCTATATGGCCTGAGGACTCTGCAAGAACTATAAACTGTAATGGTATTAATACAAATACTGTCATATTCTATTAGAAAATAAATAGAGCCTTTTTCATATGAGTCTACAACAGGTCTACAACACCCCAAGTAAAATAGAAATAAATGTGTGTCCTTCCTGTTAGCGCTCTATCCCTACATCATTCATTTCCAGTGAGAATGAGGTGATGTGGGATTTGAGTAGAGCTGTTGTCTCTGTGGGCCCTTATTCAGTAAAACTAATGTGACCCACTGGATCCATTTACCACAAGCCTCACACTGTGTGAAGGTAACCAGAGCCTGCCTTTTCTCTTTGGTTGTCTAGGTAGGCCACATCCACAGAGGATTAGTTTTTCATGTGCCTCCAAACATGCATGGGTTCCTTTTTGCAGCCTGGAAGTGAAATCACTCATGTATGCAAGGAACTGTAGTATTAGATTGTCCGACTGCTCCTTGTGCTGTGCCCGCAGTGGAACTAGTAGATTGGTTATGTTTGCCAACATTAATGCATTACACCCTGAACAGTTTCTACAGGAGGGTGGTGGCTTCTACAATGACTAAGGGCTTTAAAAAAATACTCCCTCATAACTGACTGCCACAGGGTGTGCACGTTCTTAAAGGACCCATATCATGGCAAAGCAAATTTTCCTCACGTTTTTTTTATTTATTATTGGACTGGTATGTAAACATGCATGTACTGTTTACTCCTCAGTTCACTCAGTTTATATTATCATCACTGTCGAAACAAAACCTTGTATCCCCCGCAGCCCAGAACAAATCTGTTAAAATGTAATTATGAATGGAGCACTAAAATGCTCCAAAACTACTTTGAAAAAACATTTGCCCCATAACTTCCGTTCAAACTAAGAAATGTATTATTTTTTCTTCTCCTGTAAAAATGCCATTTTGGAGCTGCAAGATTTAGTTGCAGCAGCAATGATGTGAAACCGAAGCCAGAATAACCAGTTTTAATGAATTGTTTTCGTGATGTTACAAACCACATATATGTACTGTATATCAGAAATCAGCCTTGCTCGACTCGCTCTCATTGAAGTTATAGGAAGTGTTTTAGCATGAAGTGCTTCAGAAATTTGTGACCACACATGACTGTCAATGTGATCAGTGGTCATTTACATATATTAGTCTTAAACTTCTACACTCCAAATGTCCAGTGCACTGGGCATTGTTTTTCCAGGTATCGCAGCTCTTTAGAAGCAGGTAGATCACCACACCTTGTATATGTTTCTACAGAACTCAGTCTTTGTTCTGGAAGGACTTTTAATAGAATGTTTTCTTTTTTCAGTCTGACATAAACAAAAACATGTGGCGGCTGGAGGTGTAAACACTCACTGCCTCTGAGACCAGATCAAACTCCTGTATCTATTTCAGACATATTGGTGTGTTTGTCTTTCTAGAAAGTCCCTCTGGGAGTCAGTGTAGTAAAGTGGTGTCAGTGTAGTAAAGTAGTGCAGTGCATTTAGGAGACAGTAGAGGAGGAACTGTAAAGTTGGAGATAATAATGTTTTCTAGTAATTTTAATGGATTTGGCTGTAGATAGCATCCAGAGCCTAAACGTTCCCTGTGTTATTTCTTAATCACAGAAACATTGTTTCTGTCTGTCACACCAGACCATTGTGTAAATGTAGGTTAGATATGTGATATGTAGAATATTTCACATTAAACTATACAATATATCTTAAGTAATGTTTTTTTTTTCTTTCTTTCAGTGACTTTGTTTCACCCATTTAAAAAAGTGAAATCTGAAAACCCCAAAAGCACACAAACAAAACCATGTATTAGTACACGAGGATAATAAATTACATGGAAATGTGGCACATAAGTCTAAAACAAAGTGTCTATGTGTATGGAGTGGCAGGGAGGGGGGTGTTGCTTTGTAATGAACCTAAGGTGTAGTGAGGGTCCATATGACCATGTGAACCAGGCTGTGTTCAAACAAAACAGAATGCCAGCATTAAAAGTCCATCCACGGTGGCAGTATGTCACGTGATCTATCGATTACCGTTTTCTCAAAATTCACATCAAAGCGCGCGTGCACGACACCGCCAGGGCGCGTGCGCTGGAGCGCCTGGTAACAGGCAGCGGGGACGAAGGAAACTCCTCCCTATATTGACAACGAGCTCTCCAGCCGTCATTCAGCGCGATGGTCTCCTGGATTATCTCTAAGCTTGTGGTGTAAGTCATTCGTTTCTGTCTCTGAAATTAAATGTGTTTTTTCCTTCCACTTGTCTGAACGGATCTCTTGGCATGGATGTGTTACGGCTTCGTCTCTCTCTTTCTCTCTGTGGCGCAAGGTGCCCGCTGTTCAGGAGCGTCGCCTTTAGCTGATCTCTTAATTCTAGGCAGAACACAACCGTGTGCTAGTCATGACGCTGCGCCGCTTCAGCAGTGAACGATCAAGAGCTTTATTCCCACTACTAGGTGCTGTGTGGGTTGGTGTGTCGCCTCTGTTAGTCAGTGTCCGTGCTGATGTGGTGTTGTGAAGTGAGCGCTGTGAATAAGGAACATACAAAGGCGCGTGACGTGATCTGTCCAATTATACAAGCGTACATTACCGGACAGCTGGATCCAGTTCAGTGATATTTCTCTCGTTTTCTGCGAGGTTTAGAAGGAAATCCAAACCGGAGGTCAAATTACTGGAGCCTTTTTCATAATGTATTTTGTCCCCACACAGACAGTGGGGTCTCACGGTGGGCCTACTGTTGGTGTCTCTCAGACTGAAAACAATGGGATGGGTCAACCGCCTCAAGATTCTGAGCTGACACTGTAAAAGACCGAGAAACAGAAGTGTGGAGCTGAGTCAGCTGAAGCGGGTCTTTACGGCTTCTCTAGATATGTCTCCAGTGATTATTCAGCAGTGGTGATTCTTTTAAGCTCACATGTGATAGCGACACCTCCAGATCCAGATTCGATTAAATTTAGATTATTATATCGGATTACGCTGCATGGGCTACATTTTACAGGACACTGAACCGTCCCCGGACAGTAAATATAGCTCGTACAGGCTGGCATGTGGGGTGCCAAACTCCTTATAGGCCGCTAAGTCGCCAAAAATTGAAGAGGTTTGTTGGGCCAGTGTGTCTTTGTGGAAGTGTTTGGGATCTTGGGCAGCTCGTATGTAGGTCGGTCATTTGATCAGGTCAGACCCGCAGCTGTTGCTGAGCTGTTAGGCCTGAAAAAGACAGAGAGAGAGAGAACACTCGCGAAAAGACATGCCTGAACACAGGTGCAGGCTGGGTCAGAACCTTCTGGAGCTCTCTGGTGTCTCCAATCGCTGCACGTTAGTTAGCTCGTCTCTCGGGCTGAGCCAAAAGCCCTTTCCCTGCGTTTCCTATGCTCAGGTCGTTTCACTGCGTCCCTGAGTTATGATCATCCAGTTGTAGGAGCTATTTTCGTCAAGCATGCAGAATGTAAACTTGGAAAACAATCAGGGCCGTACAAGCCTGCTTGGCCTGCACACTGCAGCCTGTAGACCAAGATCTACAACAGAGGCTTAGAATAACAGTTCCTGAAGACAATATGTAGTAGCCCATTTTGAACTACTCATGGTTAGGCAGAGCATTGGCTCCTAGAACAGATACAGTTTCATAGGTTACCAGTCTTAAATTAGACCAGTATGTTGGAGGGACTGTACAGTGAATAAAGAGTACTATCCAGCGTTAGGGCCCAGATTATAAATAAAATAATCTACAATAATAAATATAACATAATAATAAAATATGTAATAAATAGTCACTGGGTGTTTGCATGCACTTAATAATCTGCAATAATAAACTGCGTTAAATCAGATGTCAGTAATCCATTCACTGTGTTTTCATGGGTTTGAGTAATCAGAATACTATGGATCTATAGAGTGAGGCAGTAATGAGAATTCTGCTCTGCAATCGGCCAATAAACTCTCAGAAATAAATGGAGCATAAAATTTTAAGGTGGAGCTTTTTAGTATGTGAGCATGCATCATCTAGGAGATAAAGAATTTATAAACACTTAGAAAGCAGATTATAATCAGATTAAAAACAGCCTGGAATCACATTCACTGTTAAAGCTGCAATTTTGTAGAACAAAACTATGTACTCCCCAGTTTGTACGAACCCTATATGGCAACAAAGCTGGAAAAGACAGTTCATTTTTTGTGACGTCACCAGAAACACTGCCTTTACATGCAGCCCTGGTCAATTACATGCTCAGTACAGGATTGCCAATAGGAACAAAGCTCGTTCACATATAATAATCTAAAAAAAGTTCATATTTAATTCTCAGATATAAAGGAACTGATTTGGTACATAAATCCTTCTGAGAATGTATAGAAGAGACAAAGACAACGATATGAGCCCTTCATTACTAGGACGTGCCTTTTACCTCATGTAATAGAGGTCTTAGTCTAATGTAGTACTGTCACCAAAAACAATCCATTCCATTACCTGTTAGCTGCATCAGCCTTGTAGCTCCTGTGCAAATAAACAACTTCTGAATTTCAGTTATGTCTATGTAAACCAGGAGGGAAATATAACAGCACCCAACATAATCATGTTTCACAACCTAACCTCACCACCCACAACTCTTATCATAGAGCCAAACACTCCGCTAGCTCAGAGACCCTCTTATGTTGCTTTTCAGTGAAACTAGGTCACAGTATGGTATCCTATCGTTTCTGATTCAGGTTGACTATAAACTGCAAGCATTTATAGGTAGACTCTTCAGTTACTCCCCCTAATACCAACATAAGACTTACCAACATTAAAGGGCACATGTCCTGGAAAACTGAACTTTCCTCACCTTCTTAAAACCAAAGAGTTTAATATAGTGTCTTCCAAAATGTATTACAAATGTATTTATATGTTCTACTATTTATAATCATAAATGACTTTGTTTTTGTGTCGCAAAAAACAACATATGCCTGCCTATGCAGCCTACAGCAGTTTAACTAATAGCTAAAGTAAGTAAAGTGTTCAGCCTGGACTGCTTTATGGTAGTTATTCACAACAGAGCTCATTTACATTAGTAGTCTTAAAGGCACAGTACAGAGCACTACCATTTAATTCTAATCACTAGAGAGAATTAAAAATGAATTATGCCATTTTTGGTACTCACACAAACAGCATAAGATGGGGCAAAACGCAGAATATGTATAATAAGATGTTGCATTTTATATTTATTTATGTTGATCTTCCTCTGTGTCTGACAGGCTCATATTTGGGACCCTTTACCCAGCATACTCTTCATATAAAGCTGTTAAATCGAAAGATGTGAGAGAATATGTAAGTATGAGCCACATGATCCACCTTTTCATGTCTTTTACACACAGATGTGTGACACTTGGTTGCCAGCCTTATCATATAAAGGCTTGAGCATAAAGGAATATCCATATTCCATAATGTGTTTATCTTTCAACAGGTGAAATGGATGATGTACTGGATTATATTTGCATTATTCACCACAGCTGAAGTGATCACAGATATATTTTTGTGCTGGTAGGTGAAACCTTTTGTGCTTTTTATTTGTTGACCATTAGTGTTGCAAATGTGACTGCATGCTGTATATGGATCATTCTACTGAACTGGTTCATAGTCACCCTGTGTGGGACAGGGATGCTGTCTCACTTCCTGCTCTAAAATGCAGGGGCGTGGCTACAATAGGTAGTGACATGAAAACATGGAACAGCTTTTTAAAAATATTTTTTTCCCTGATAAAATAAGTCTGAATTTTTTTTTTATTTCACTTTTAAATAAATCAAAAGAATTAAAAAAATATATTATTATTGTTATTATCTTCAGGCTTAGGGTTTGGGACAACTCCCAACAGAAAGTACCTTATAAATTCTGATTTTGTTTATATATAGGTCATAATGCTTAAATGGATCACAGTATAATCTATGTAAATATCGAAGTCTAAATAATACTATTAAATATTTTTATTTGATTATTTGTTTCTGTGGGGCTGCAGTTTGAACAAACTCTGTAGGATGGTCCATATATGCCTGTGAGTAAAGACCCAACAATAATGACACCCGGATTTATGTCTCATCTCTTATGTCTTTTGAAGGCTTCCGTTCTACTATGAGCTCAAAATTGCCTTTGTGGTGTGGTTACTTTCACCCTACACCAAGGGATCCAGTGTGCTTTATAGGAAATTTGTCCACCCGACATTGTCCTCTAAAGAAAAGGTAAGCTTTTTTATTGTGTTGGCTTATAGCTTGCTGTTTTTTATTCCTGTCACTTTGGACGTAAGGCCCATACAAATAGATTTTTGCCAGGCAAGCACATTCTTTTAGAGTTTAACGATGAGCAAACAAGTTAACCGCTGCACTTGTCCAGACAACTGCGGAGTGACTAGGAATTGTGAAAAACAGATGGATTTGTCGTAAGTGAAGATGGGAATTTCTTGCAATACATGTGTGGCCTTAGGAAACTGTGTTTTGACCCTGTGTCCTGTAATGTGTGTTAGAGGACATTTTCCTGGTCAGTGTACGGAGAAAGGCGAAAGGAAATGATGTGGGTTTTTCCAAAGGCTTTCCTCTGTGCTATTTGCAAGGCAGGAAATTCGTCAGGGTTGCAGTGAAGGAGGAGTGCAGGGACACGATGATAGAGAGAACCGGAAAGGACAAACACAAAGTTGCTAGTTATGCTTTTGAGGAAGTGGAGAAAATCATGACCACATGCTCTTTTGTGGGAAAAGTAAAAGTGAACTGTAAATTTTATCCAAGAGTTCAAATACTCATGGTACTTGTTTGCTTATGGTTCATATTTTCCAGGACATTGATGAATACCTGTGCCAAGCAAAGGACAAAAGTTATGACACGCTGGTGCATATCGGAAGAAGAGGGCTGAATGTGGCTGCCACAGCTGCAGTGATGGCTGCTACCAAGGTGACTGTTTAATATTATCTCAGGGCTCCTGTGTTAAGAAGTGAGATTGCGATCAGGAATGTTGAAAATGAAAGTGTCTACTTGTAACTCTGTGTTGCATTTTTGAAAGCAGATTAGAAATCTGTTTAATTCAAGGAAGTACATCATCAAATGAACTGTTCATTTGCTGAATTTAGCGTACTGAGGAACCAAATAATACACAAAATCTGGCCTGTGGAAAAGTTATCAGACAATTTAGATTTTATTCTTTTAACATTGTGTTATACCCAGCAAACAAATAGTGACTAAAAATAAAAGTGCACTAGAATTTTTTACTGTAGTTATTAGCTTTGTTCTCTGCAGAGGATATGTTAACTTACCTGTCACCTAAAAACTTGACAAAATGCATAATTTGACCAGAAAAATATATTTTACGTGCTTTAGATGATACACCAAGACTTTTGCAATCTGAAGATTGCATTTAATTATGCACTACAGATACCAGGTCACTGTAGCTAACCTGTAATAAAAAGTTGAATCCTACTAATTTGTTTACATTTTTAAAAGTGCTTTAATAAGCCACTTAAATCACAGACTTTTAGACAGACTTGGTGTGGTTTATGACAGCATGACATTCAGTTATCTATAAAAACAGGCAGAAGAATGCATCAGATTTAAAAAACAGTAGTAGCTGCACAGATCCAGTGCAAAACTAAACACAGACTTTGGACATGAAACGTTTTGACTGATCGACTACATGTTGGGGTTAAGGTTAAACCCTAGGCTTTTCTGGGCTAAACTATAACTATTATTTTAAAAATTACATAAAAACACTGCTTAATGATGCATTAGGTTGTCCAGAGATTAGAGTCTAGGTTTAAAACCAGACACCGTGCCAGTATATTCTCATTGGCTTGAAGGTGAGACGGCATACAGGACAGTCTGTTAGTAACCGGAGAGTGACATGATTTTGTGTTGGCTCTGTACTTCAGTGCACCGGGTTTAAAATTAAACAATGACAATAAAAGTCAAAGTGCTGAGGGTCAGCCTTACCTCCAGGGTAGAGAGTAAAACAACACTTTTCATAAATGTTTTACCATTCCGTGTGACAGAAGAGTGTCGTAATTGGCGAGTTACACTGGAAGAAAACTACTTTGGAAGGAAAAATGTTTTTAAAAGTAAATCTTCTGCTGCAGGGGCAGGGCGTGCTCTCGGATCGGCTGCGGAGCTTCAGCATGCAGGACTTGTCCTCTTTGCAGTCAGAGGATCAGGCAAGAAGCCCTGCTTCAGTCACCACTCAGCAAACATCCAGCCAGCAGCACAGAACACGGGCAATGATGCGCAGCAAATCAGAGACTGGCTACGGCAAGGGTAAGTTCACCTGTTCTACTACTGACAGTGACTGATCCTCTTAATCTACTGAGGATAAAGCTACTATCAGCCAATCAGATACTCACATACTAACCTGTTCAGTCGCTGCCTTCAGTCACATACATGTGAATATGGCAATCACGGCAGTTTCTTTAAAAGGTTATGGGATGTAACGTAGGACTTCATCTTGATACAGAAAGTGCTTTTAATGAAACTCAGTATATTTAGAATATCCTGTGCTATGTATCATCTATTTGCCAGTGTGTGTGTCAGCATTATATAGCCAGATCTTACAAATTGTAAGCAGTAGTTAACCTCTGTATTCTCTGTGCCCTCTAATCTTGTGTTGTTTACATTACATCATGCACGTGGCTACTGTGAATAAAAGGAAAGGTGTGGTCATCTGTATTAGTATTTGGCATGACAACCCAGTAAACAGTGGTTGTCCGTGGACGTCTAAAATGTGCTTAAACATAGTCAGATGATTTCAACGCTGTTTCAGCGGTTCAAAGGTTTACTGGGAAAAGCTTTTGGAATGATACCATAGAAGAACCACTTTCAGTTCCCTAAGTAACATTTCAGTAGATAAAATGTAAAAGAACATTAAAAGAACACTTTTAATGAACACTTTAAAGCAGTATTTACCTTTTTAAAGAATCACATGCCCATGCAGAGAACCATTTATGATATACCTTGTGATATAGGATCATATCAGTACTGGCACATACCTACTTAATACAGATGTTTAAATATGACCAGTATTTCAAAACAATATCTGATGACATGAATTGTGCACCTGAAGAGCAGATTGTTCAGGTGATGCTGGGCTAAAGGATTAGCTGCAGTATGTTCGTTTTACTGCATTTGTAACCCTGTAGAAATATGTGTTACATCTTAAGGATAATGAGATTGCAGGTAGACCCAGCGTCTCTCTTTTATTTCATATGTTAATTTAATGTACAGTACCAGTAGAAGTTTAGACACACCCAGCTGAATGGATATTCTATTATCTTAAAGACATCTACAGGCTCACACTTAACAGTTTCAACTGATGAGATGAGTAAAGAAATATTGTGATAAAACACATATACTCTTGATGCATCACAGTATTAGATTTCTGTCATGTTATATATCATATATTTATAAAAAATCTTTTTTTCACAATTTAAAAGCTCTTGTTATCCTTTTAGGTTTATGAAAGATTCATAATAAACGGACCAATATTGCCTGAAATTGTTCGTAATATAAATCTTGTTACAGTATATGACTTATTGCAGGTTAAGAAATCTGTTTGATCCTCTTGTAACTTTCCATTTGGGAACCTTGCATAGGTGGACTGCATAATTCAATGAGTTCTATTTTATGGTTTGGCTATCTTCGCTTTTATTCCAAAGGAAAGCACTAAGATAAAACATAAAGAAACCCACTATAAGTAGCTGTGTCTCAGCTTTGGCTGGTACTGTACATTTAAAATATTGTAAATTGACCACAGTTCTCACATGTTTAAGCATTACTTATTAAAAATCACACGAATATTTAAGCATATATGATACTTTTGCGATACTCTCAGGACAACTCAATCACTTCAATGACAGTAAAGAGCTAAGATCATTTTAGGGCCATTGTGAGATTAGAGGGGAAATTAACATTTGCTTTTTATGCAGTTACATCCAACAGCTTCATTATTCCAGTGCAAGAGGCTTCAGAGGAAAGCTCTTATTATACCTGAGCATTTTCTCTTGTTCATCACATACCTGTCAGTCTGCCTTAAATTTATTGTTTTTAGCTCAGATAGCCAAGATTATGTGCACAGGCCTTTTATCGGTGTCCCTATTGTCATGGTGCAGGCCAGGAGTTTGACGTGACTGAGTTTGAACTGTTGAGTAGGGAGCAGTGCGGTACTGCTGAGCCTCCTAGCCCTCTGATCCCCAAACCCACTTCTACTTCATCACCATCCTTCACGCTCCCAAGCCAGCCTCTTGTACCCCCTGAGGCCTTCCAGGATGATCTAACTCCACCCACTGCCCCAGAGGCGCCAGAGGATAATGGAACAGAGGAGGTCATTCCAGCCGCCTCAGCCCAACTCAGACTGCTTAAAAGGCGTGCCCCAGAGGTAGCCCTTGCTTTTAGAAGAGCTGGTTGGTGATGTGCCTGGTTGTGGTTGAAGTGCCCTTGGCCTGGTTCGTATCACTAACGCACTGAATCGCTAATCAACATGGCTCATCAACCAGTGGCTGCTGTGTGCAGTGGCGTTTTTGACTGGGATACAAGAGAGACTGTGATCTGTGTGTTTATGGATGTCTCGAAGTATCCCAGCGATTGCACAGCATTGATGGAGGATTATAGCAGGCATGAGTCATCGAAGGAGAGAGCTTCCTGTCTAATGAAGCTTTGAAAGATGATCTTGGGATCTGTGGCCTTATAAGAATTTGTAAATGACTGATCATTTATCAGAAATAAGTATTAATGTGTGCTTAGAACTGCGCAGACAGGAGCAAGAAAAAGCCTTTTATGTGGTTGATATTCTGAATTTGGAGAGCCAGCTAATACACAATTGGCTTCTTTAGATTTAAAAGTAAACAGGACTAAAATGTAATTTGGTGTATATTAGCTAAAGCTAGCTATCTGAAACCTGACAGCCACAAACAGCCACTCCCTTCATTGTTCCCTCTAAAGCCTGCATTGCCTAAGCTACCATGCCTGAATGCTGGTGCTAATTTTGTTGTTTTTGTTGCCATAAATGATACCATGATGTGACAATGACACAGCTAATTATCTAATTGTTAGTGTTACCTAGCTAAATAGCTAACGTTATACCTAGCTAAATAGCTAACATTATACCTAGCTAAATAGCTAACATTATACCTAGCTAAATAGATAACGTTATGTGTGGTAACACACGCCTCTCAGAGCTCTTTGTTAGCTTTAGATGTGCTATGGGAAATAATTAGCTTCCCAGTGCGGCAGATATACAGGAAAACTGTTTCTCTACAGTAAACTGACCATATCCTTTCTGGTTCAGTTTCTCTTTTTATGTCTCTGGGTTTGTTCGGCAGTGTTTGTGCAGCGTTAGTGTTATTTTTTCTGCTATTTCTTAGAAGAACCAGCTAGCAATCAAAGGTGGCATCATCACAGTTCAGGTTTATAGCCAACTAAACAAAACAGGGCTCAGCATGACTGACAGGAAGATAGTTGCATGTCTTGATTGGGTGGATGTTGGTTGTCCTCATCATTTGTTTTTTCCCCTCTGGTTTGCAGAGCCTGTAGAAGTAACAGAGAAGTTTCTTCCACCTTTAACTGCTAGAATTTGAGGACAAAATAGCAAATTTAGTCAGTTCATATAGCTGACTAGTGTACTTCACAAGTATTGCAGCATTACTGTCCACACCACTGTGTCAAAATTGTATGATGAATGGAAAAATGGAATTGGTCCAAATGTACTTATTGTTTGAGAATAAAAACATTTTTGCCTTCTCCTGTGAAGGTACTATTTTGCAGATAATATTTTAATATATAATATATATATATTTGTAAAGAGATGACATGCTACTATAAGACAGTACTACAAGAATAATATAGGGAGGTGTTTTATACACACACAGAAGGTCGATACAATGCACATCTCAATGCACTGCCAAGCATCTGATAAATTAAGGATAAATATGAAGCAACTGCAATATGATACAATGGGATTCACCCCTTCTGGAATGTAGTGTTATTTAAGATGATTTGAGCACAATGCGTTCCAATGCAATGCTTAGCAAATATATATGATACCATGTAATTTAATATAGTACAGATTTTTATTTCTGTAAATATATTCTTAAGCAGACAACAAATCATAAATTAATCAAAGTGGGGTTTTTACTTCTGTGGTAATTGGTATGTGCATGCGTATCAGCTCAATTTACCATATAGATGCACTTTGTTGTCCTACAATTAGAGACTGTAGTCCATCTATTTCTTTGCATACTTTGACTGTTTTTAGTGATCAGAACCCTCACTGCTGGACTGAGAACAGTCCACCAACCAAAACCATCCAGCCAACAGCATCCGATGAGGAGCATCTTGTGGCCACTGATTAAAGACAAGAGCATGACTAAAACTATCCCTGCAGCAGCAGATGAGCTATCATCTCTGACTTCACATCTACAAGATGGAACTGCAAGGTTGGAGTGGACAGCGAGAGGACATAGTGTGTATAAACTCGAGCCTCACTGCTGAGTCTGATCCACATGTACCAGCGCAACACACACAAACACACCACCCCCATGTCAGGGTCACTTCTGTTGTAAGAACAGAGTGAAAGGGGGCTATTAAAGTATGAAGAGAAATAGATGAACTACAGTATATATAGTAAACGGATAATGGATAATGTGTAAATTTGCTGTCTCGTCAAAATAACACAGCTATTCATGTCTAAACCGCTCGTAACGAAATTGAGTATACCCCTAAATGAAAATGGCCAAATTGTGCCCAGTGTGTCAGCATTTTGTGTGGCAAGCATTATTTTTCAGAACTGCCTTAACTCTTTTGGGCACGTAGTTCACTAGAGCTTTACATCATGCCACTGGAATCCTTTTCCACTCCTCCATGATGACATCACAGAGCTGGTGGATGTTAGAGACCTTGTGCTCCTCCACCTTCTATTTGAGGATAACCCTTAGATGCTCAATAGGGTTTAGGTCTGGAGACATGCTTGAACAGTCCAGTACCTTTACCCTCACCATCTTTAGCAAGGCATTGGTGTGTTCGGGGTCATTATCATGTTGGAATATGGCTCTGTGCCCCAGTTTCCGAAGGGAGGGGATTATGCTCTGCTTCAGTATGTCACACTACATGTTGGCATTCATGGTTCCCTCTATGAACTGTAGCTCCCCACAGCCGGCAGCACTCATGCAGCCCCAAACCATGACACTCCCACCACCGGGCTTGACTGTAGACAAAGACACACTTGTCTTTGTACTCCTTACCTGGTTGCTGCCACACACGCTTGACCCCATTTGAACCAAATAAGTTTATCTTGGTCTCATCAGACCACATGGTTCCAGTAATCCATGCCCTTAGTCTTGTCTTCAGCAAACAGTTTGCAGGCATTCTTGTGCATCATCTTTAGAAGAGGCTTCCTTCTGGGACGAGAGGCATGAAGACCAATTTGATAGTGTGTGGCGTATGGTCTGAGCACTGACAGGCTGACCCTCCACCCCTTTAACCACTGCAGCAATGCTGGCAGCACTCCTACATCTATATTCAAAAAACAACCTCTGGATATGACGCTGAGCATGTACACTTCTTTGGTCGACGATTGCGCGGCCTGTTCTGAGTGGAACCTGTCCTGTTAAACTGCGGTTTGGTCTTGGCCACGTGCTGCAGCTCAGTTTTAGGGTGGTGATCTTCTTATAGCCTAGTCCATCTTTATGTAGAGCAACTATTCTTTTTTTCAGATCCTCAGAGAGTTCTTTGCTATGAGGTCCCATTCTGAACTTCCAGTGACCAGTATGAGAGAGTGTGATAACACCAAATTTAACACACCTGCTCCCCATTCACACCTGAGAGCTTGTGACACTAACGGTGGACATGACATGGGGAGGGAAAATGGCTAATTGGGCACAATTTGGCCATGTTCACATAGGGGTGTACTCACTTTCGTTGCCAGCGGTTTAGACATTAATGGCTGTGTGTTGAGTTATTTTAAGGGCACAGTAAATTTACCCTGTTATACAAGCTGTACACTGACTACTTTACATTGTATCAAAGTGTCATATCTTCAGTGTTGTCCCATGAAAAGATGTGTGAGGGGTGTATCTCACTTTTGTGAGAAACTGTATACATAAACATAGTGTGTATATATACATACAGTATATATACATATAGTATTATGATAGTATGTAAGGTGGCTTTATGTAATCTTATGTAATTTATGTATAGCTTTTTTCCAGATTTAAAGTGCATGTTCTGTCTTTTCAGCAGGTCATTAGACACATTTGTTTTACTGTAAATAGATAATGTGGTATGTGCACACACACACACACACACGCCTGTTCTTAGTCACAGCCTTGATGAAACTTGTGTTCATGTGCAGAGTAAACAAGTGAGATGTGCCTAACTTCACAGTGAAAGCTTTTGCCTCTGCGGTGGTCAGAATTTTTTCTTTCATTTCTGTTTGTCTTTCCTTTTTATTTATCCTTGCCTAAACCCTTCCTTCTCTCGATCTCTTTCTTTCTCTCTCAGCCTCCTCCTAGAGTCTTAAGGCCTGTCACCAGATCCAGATCAAAGAACGCCCTATCTCCAAACCCTGAGGCCATGTGACTGTGCGTACGCTGCGAGAGTGCTTTAGCTGCCTTAGCTGCAACATGAGGACATGGAACAAAAGAGGAGACAGAGGGGGGAAATAAAACGCATGGGGACACAGCCAAAAAGATCAAATATTTAAAGCAGCCTTGTTCTCGAACGAGGTAACCAAAGCGATGTGCAACCTTTTCGCTTCTGATCTTTGACACTGGAGGGGAGGGAGGGGGTGTGCTGAGGTAACTTGTGTATGCAGCACCATTTAAAGACTCTTGAACACTTTAAACCTTTTTTGTTGTACATATTTACCATATGTGAGAGTGTTGTCTTTAATTTGTATTACTTTGAGACATAAGCATGCATATCTCTCTGTCGGTCCGTCATAAAAACCACACCAGAATGTATCGTCTGTCAGCACCAAGCCATTGTACAGTAGCTAGTATGATCACCCATGGAGGCATGGCCCTCTCCGTGTCTTCAAGGGCTACACTCCACTGGGTTTTCTAACACTCTGTCCGTGCACATGTCCAGAGCACAGAGTGGTGGTCATAGTAAATTAGGTGCACCAGTTAAGGTTGTGGCTCTTACTTGTTTATTATTATTTGGAAAGATCTCTGTTGAGATGTAGCAAGGCCTAAGAGCAACTCCATCAACAAACTCAAATATTACAAAGAGTGGTTTTATATACAGGCAACAAAAAAGCAGATGTAATTAGCGACGATGCAAAGTAGGCCTTCATACTCATACTAATTTAACATTCTGCTACCACACACGAAGAAACACACACCGAACAGCATGGTATCACACATTGGCCCTTAATCATCAAAGTTCTGCACAGTCTGTATTGATCGTAAAATGGGTGCACATACAATTTTGCTATTTATTAATTTTATGTTTGCCGTATCTGTACCAAATTCATGTCTGGTAGATTAACAAACACACACCAGCATCACATTAGTCTTAAAAAAAAAAAATTCATTTATGTTAAACATTTAACTGTTTCCAGTTGTAATTTTAACACTATAGTGTTTGATCAGGTTTCAGGATAAGCTTGATGTGACTAGGTATGTCACTACAGATGGTCAAACCTGCACTCATCTTATCGTATGCAACTTTGATGAAAAAGGGCTACCGTGAGTTTCTTAGAGGGGTTGAGAGTTTTTCTTTTTTCCCTCCAGCATTTTCTGCTGCTATCGGTCCGTTTGCATACACCACCGGTGGTTCGATATTAGTTTAGATTGCGAGTCTAACTATGATCGAATGTAAACAACACTGATTAAGATCAAACGTGATCCAGGAAGATGTTGGATGGAATATTAGAGATTTATTTAGAGATGTAAACACTTCAAAATCCAGGTCACTATAAAGAACACTATTAAAGGGAGCAGAATTTGAACACTAATGTAATACGGGTTTGTTCAATATTTATAGACTACGCCATGCATAGTGGGCATCCCGTATCTAATAGGATGCACTGGTGGTGCACTACTTTTTGCAGTGCATTGTGGGATTGTTGCCCAAAACAGTTCACTGTATAGTGAATAGGGAACAGTTTCAGACATTGCTTTAGAGGTTTCCAATGACTCCTGTGTGAGGTCTTGTTTTTGCTGTACATGTAATTAATGAAAATATCAATCTTATGTGTGTGTGCATACTAATCAAGAAAGGACAATGTGCAATGTTAAACTTTACAGCTGACCCAATGAAATATTGGAGTATAATATCTAAATAACACTGAATAATTCCAATTTCAGTCCTCTTTATTAGCCATGTTTATAGATTATAAATGATAACTAAAGTAAGAACAATGCCTCAAATAGCTAATAACAGTACCTTCTTCAAGGAAATTCATTACCATTTTGCTGAAAAATGTCATTTCACAGTAGCAATTATGAATGATTTACTAACCTCATTTAAATAATCTGTTTGATTAGAGCAAACAGACTAAATGTCACAACACTTTCTGTTTCCATGTTAATTCAATATTCACTTTTCTAAATCTTGGTGTTGCATGGATTCACGTCATATGTGGGCAGTCTGTTTTTAGCTCTTCATACATGTTTCGAGGTCCTCAGTATTAACACGTTTATGTACTATATTAGACTTTGAATAAGCATTAGTGGTGCTGTGAGCTCTGTGGTGGTCATCGTTATATACATTTGTGAGCATGGTACAGAATCAGCACATCAGCACTTCACTTACTGAGTGTAGTTTAGTTCTCGTAGCACTCACACATTTAGCCATAAGTGGGGGCCAAAGAGTCAGGCCCATTAAATGTCTCAACACACTGTTACACTTCAAACTGAACATCTCTCAAAGTTACGTTACTTAATCTTAATGCTAGTATTAAATGTATATTGGAGCTGTACATTCCCCAATAAGTAATGAACAAGTGAGGTCAGCTGCAGTGCTTTAAAGCCTCCTGAGGGCATGAACACCACTGTTCACCCCTGGCCCATGTCAAAGAGACTTTCTAACAACATATCTGTTGAGTTCAGAGTACGATGACAATCACAGTTTACTTCAACCTCTTGTGTTTCTTTAAAAATCAGGTAGCAAATGCTTGTGTGTGTTTGCAGCTATACCAACAAACCTTTTTTCAGTAGTGTGGCTAGATGTAACTATGACTGCCTTAGGTACAGTTTGTTTTATTTTAAAGAGGAATTCCATCAGGTTTACATACTATGGGATTTAATCATTCTGATGTGGGCAAAGTCATTCAGAGTGGGTTGATAGGAAACTTTCGTTGTAGAGAAATGTACCAACTCGGATTCATATATAGGGATGGTCATAAGAACTATTGGTACGCAATATCCACAACACGAACATAGCCAATTTATTTACTATCCAAAATGACCATGTGTATACAGTTGCACAGGCACCATTTCACCTTATAACGACCTGCATATACCACTTTGAACGTGAATGGGTTTAAAAATAACAAGGCTATTGAGGATTAGATTGTATTATTGATATTGCTATTAGGCTGCAATATAACCATTACCTGTAATAACATTCCAGGATGTAGTTTTAGAGGCGCCAAACCCCTCAGATGTCTGGTTCCTATCATAACCCCTTTGAACAATTCTGACTCTGTTTTTTGAGAATGGTGCATTTCACATCAAACTACTCTGACTTTTGTTGACATCTTAATAACTGGATTATGTAGAACATCATTATAAATTGGTGGAATTCAACTTTAACACAACTGCTGTATGTTTACACAAATTAATCTACTGACAGGGAGGGAGAAGGGCAGAATCAAACTGAGTATTGTAGGGAAAGGCAGCAGACATGCAATTAGAAAGACAAGGTTCCCAAATGCTGTTTCAGAACCATTTTGATAGTCGTCTTTAGCATCCAGTGTGCATCATTTTTGACTTCATATATCAACATAGAAAAAACCTGCACGAAATATTTTTACCAATCATGTAAGTTCTCTGTGTGAAATCATCGTTGGCCTCATCTGATGCTACACTGAAAGTAGTAGTCTTAGATTGCTTGAATGTTGTTTTTTATATTTATATATAAAAGCAAGTTATTAAAGGCACAATCTTTCCTACTGCCTGAAGACCAGGCTAACGGCTAAAATGCATCTATTCTATCTGCATCTGTCGAGCTTAGACCACCTTTAAGCCTTCAATGTACTGTTTAAATCTGAGAAATGTGGTGTCCTTGTGCTTTATTATATAAGTAATATACTCGAACAGAAGTCATGCTTAAAGTGAAGGCTGTGCCTTTAAAGACTAATATGCCTTTCATTGATTTTATTTGGTGTATTATGACTTTGAAATACTTTTCATTTTTGTCTGTTTGTTAAAGCTCCCTGTACTTGAGCCAGATTGTTTGGATGAGGGAAAAGTAAATGTCATTGTGGTTAGGGCTGAAGAGCGACAGAACCTCACTTTCTTCTTAATGAACATAAAAGCTTGCTGCATCTCTGTAAAAAACAATATTATGTATTTCAGAAACACAGCTCTCGTGTCTGGCAGGCCAGAAGAATTCTCTCATGCTTTTAAATAATAGTCTTGTGTGGGAAAAGAATCTGATGTAAAATGGTAGACTGATCTCAGTCAGAAACCCTTCAAATGTATCTGATGGTGTGTTGACCTCAGCTATTAAAAGGGAGACAGAATATCAACCTAAGACTCCTCTGATTTAATTTCCTCCACTGCATAAACATTTAATAGGTATCAAGGACAATCAGTTTGTGTGAAACAGATTTATTTTTTGACTCATGTCTATTTACATTGATCACTATGGATGTACATACGCTTAAGTATATTTTAAGTTTAACAGTGCGACATCTTTAATAGTCATTCCTGTAGATTTAGCCTGTAAGCATTTTCTTCATATACAAGGAGAAGACTAACATGTAATGGTTTTACACTTAGAGGTTGACCCTATCGTGATATTTCAGGTAAGGGTCATTAAGGTACCAGTTTCTTCTTTTCCAAAAGGCCGTGGTCATTTTGTCTAGTTTTTTGCACTGAGTCTTATTGCAGAATACATGTTCCCTTAAACGCTTTTTCCGTACAGCTGCCTTCTTCCAAAGCTTCTTCTTGTATCCAGCCTGAAAAGCAGTCACAACAAAAAAAATATATATACATTGAATCTTGTATTTTGGTTGACCAAATAGCCTGAGTTTTGATATTAAATTTACTAATCATACTATTATAAAATTCTAACTAATTACTTATTAATGCACCTTTTAAATTTCCTTTAATTAACAACAAGTATTGCCCTAAAATATTCTGTAATTGAGACTACACCTGTACTTTAATTAAGAGGAAACTACACAAAGCCATGAAGATGACTAGATAGACTACTGTTTAAAGTTCATCCTCTTAAAATCATCTTTAGAAATATTGAGAATCTTCAGTCTTGAGTCTGCTAATGAGTGATGCACATGTGCAATAAATTTAGTAAATTGAAACAATGTTCAGAAACTAGCTTTGGGCTCATAACACAGGGAATATGGTTTAAATAATTGCGTACATTGTGCAAATAATTATGTGCACACACATGCTTCTCACACCACCTGGAAAGATCTTAATATAGATTTTCAGTCTGGTATAAAAATGGTGGGGAGCATGCAAATGACAAGGAGAAACCCCAGTGCATGAGATCTACCCTCCTGCAGACAGTAAAATAGACAAGCTTGTCCAGAAGAGGAATGGTAGGTGCTTTTGCGCACACACACCCTCCTAACACAATTTAGTAGACTGAGATGGATAATGTATCCAGAGATAAGCTTTCCATGAGCTACATTTATTGAGGTAATTCTGCAAACAGTAATCATTCGTCTTATTTTACATTACTGTCTAAGTTTATTAATAACTAAATAGTCCAAACTTAAATTTGTAGAAACATTTTTTTTAAAAACACACCAGTTTAAAATTAATTGTTACATGCAGATATTTTGGAATAAATATGTTCAATATTAAATACTTAACTGATGAAATCTTAGTCGATAAAGAATGCTGAGTGGTTATTTAATGTGATGTCTTAGAGAAGAAAGCCCTATTTAAATAATAATAACTTTAAAATAATTAAGAAATATTAAACATTTCTAAATTTTATTAAACAGATGAAGTTCAATATTAACAGGTCCCTGCTCTACAGTGAGCTCACAAACAGTTCATTGAAAGTTAAGGAAAAAAAATTAAAAAAAGCGAAATCACAAGGAACAGCTGGAACTCTGGCTCACTGGTTCGACAGCCACACTGTACTAAAATACTGTAGATCCTACAGGTGCGAAACTTTAGTTGTGTTATATTAAAATGTAAGCCATGTTAAAAATGAATGTGGTGTTTCGCCTTACCTTTCTCCTCACCCACAGACCACAGTGCAGTCTGAGGAACCTCTTTACCACAGACCTCACTGTCTTCCTCTTGCCTTTCTTCAAACTGCAATATGTTAGATTTCTACTAGGCTGAAGCATCAGTGATGGGATGAAGGGAGTGACGCTAAACAAGACAAGCAAGAATAGGAAATTAAAGGAGAGGTGGTGCAGTATGATGTACTTTACAATACATATCAGTATGTATCAGTGCTGCCATGAACTGATATGGACAAGATCATACTGGATATCTCAGAATTCACATTTTCGTGCATCCTTCCTCTTTTCTGAAAAGCTTCTGATTAACCTACCGATGAAGTACAGTGTGCTGCTGAAAGCCACAGCCAGCAACAGCAGGCAGAGGTTTAAAGCATGTCTGTCTCTGGACGAGGGTGGAGAAGCGAGGAGGCAGTTGGGTCACTCCTGCTGCATGGTGAAGGCTACTTCTTCCCAGCACTGCCAGGGGCCTCAACAGTCCTGTCAAAGACGGGCAGAACTTGTTACGGTATGATGTAGCCAGAACAGCCAAAACCTGAGGAAGATAACTTCTGCACTGCCTGTCTCTAGAACTGAATGGTCCCGAGTGTAGCCGTGGCTTGTTAGAAAGCTTATATTCAGCTGAGAATTGCGCACACATCACATGTCATCAAGAACTGCAAATTCATTCATTAATTGCTACAGCCTCTAGTGAAGCTAATTCAACACAGAGCCGCTACCTGGTGAAGTCACCGCTCATTTAGCTAATGCTAACGGTAAGCACAAGAGCTAACACGCTAGATAATGTTTAGAAAAGCCCGCGAAGAAATAAGAGCACCTGCTCCGATAACTGAACAGCGGGCACACATGCATTAAAGCTGAATAAAAGATGAGGTGAGAATAGCTGCTCTTTAAATGAAAACGTATAAAAGTTAATACAACTACCTGAGAGACCTCTAGCCAAGGTGGCCGCCATCATGGAGCTGTACGGCGACCCTGAGCTACAGTGTGCAGCTTGGACAAAAAGGACGGTGCGCAAAAAAAATATTTGAGGAAAAAGCTCCAACCAAAGCTCCTCCAAATGAGATCCGAGAGAGTGATGCATCTAAAAGCTTCTGTCTTTAGATTATCATTTCGTTTTTCATTGTTTACATTTCTGTACCATGTCCACTTTACTGCACTTGCTATTTTTTATTTTTAAGCCATATTCTCCCATACAAAAAAGAAATCTGTTTGTGCACTGTTTAGAATTTTCTATTTTTACATTTATGCTTAAATACAATCTAAAACATAATCAGATTTTGTTTACATACATAATCACAAATCCTAAAAATCGATTAAGAAAAAATGACATAAATAAAACCAAAACATTATATTCTTCTTTAATTATTCATTGTTGGATTGACTTGCATGTTTTAGGTTGTCTTGCTGCATGGCCCCTAGAGATTTAATTCACAGATAGAAGTCCTGACATTTCTTTTAGAATTAGCTGTCTAATTTAGAATTTATTGTTCCATCGATAAAGGCAAGCCATCCTGCCTCAGATGCAGCAAAACAGGTCCTAACTGACACCACGTTTCACAGAAGGAAAAATGTTTTTATGCTGGAATGCTTTTTTTCTTCTTCAAACAGAACACTTCTCATTTGAACCTAAAAGATATTTAATTCGCCAATAGCCTTCTGGCATGCTCACATAATCTTTAGCAAATTGCAGATGGAGAATAATGTTCATTTTGCAGAATTGTGGCTTTCACCTTGCAACCCTGTCTAGACTAAGGGTGGACTCATGAACATTAACATTAGATACTCTGAGAGACGCCTGGAGTTGCTTAGAGGTTACATCAATGTACAGTTCCCCTGTACATCAATGGAGCTAAAGTGGAGAGGGTCAGCAGTGTTAGGTTCCTCGGGGTACACCTCACAGATGACCTCTCCTGGTCATTCCACACCAACAAAGTAGTGAGGTCTGCCCGTCAGCGCCTCTTCTTCCTGAGAAGGCTCAGGAAGTTTGGTCTGCCTCCTGACATTCTAACCAACTTCTGCAGATGCACCACAGAGAGCATCCTCACGGCCTGCATCACTGTCTGGTACGGCAGCTGTACTGCCTATGACCGCAAGGCCCTGAAGAGAGTGGTGAGGACAGTGGAGTCCATCATAGGCAGCAAACTTCCAGACCTGCAGGACATCCAGAAGATCCGGTTGGACTGCAGCCACCCAGCACACGACCTGTTCACCTTGCTGCCATCAGGCAGGAGGTACCGCAGCATCCAGGTCAGAACAAACCGGCTAATGAACAGCTTTTACCCACAAGCCATCAGGTTCCTGAACAAGCTGTGAACCTTTCACCAACACCACTACACTTGGACACTTTATTATTAATACTCTATATAGCACTGCTATAGACAACACCACTAAGTCACTTCATACAACAGGAAAAGACATAAACATACATATTTATATTTATATTAGCTCCACTCTCTCTCAGACTATACCTGTCTCATAAATGTACATATCAGAATTTCTACAGACCCCTCCTGTCTTTGTATATTCTGTATTTTGTGTTTATTTTGTATTTATTTAATATAACGTTTATATATCTTTATTTTAATGTTTAGTATGTATATAGTTTTGTCCTCCTGTAGAGCACCAACCTGAGCCTCACCACAAGCATTTCAAAGCATAAATGTCCTGACATGTTGTGCATATGACAAATAAACCTGAAACTTGAACTTGAATTAGCTAAAAACAATTATTATACTATTTATAATAATTATTTTATTACTGTATAATATTAATTATTTAATAAGCGTTTTAAAGAAATTGATGTACAGAATAAAAATAATGATATCTTACATACATGTTAAATTATTCTGTTCATTTGCAACAACCGATAACTTAACAACTTGTTCAAACACTTTAGATGGAAGGTAAGGTAAGACTGAATGATAAAAACAAAAGATCATGATGAATTATATTTATACATATATGGTGGCAGTGTGCCTTACAAGATATTTATACGGTACTAGCCTACACTTAATGGTCAAAGACTGGCATTTTAATTATTAATTTATACAAATAACCCATGTGAGAACATCAGAGCTCAATCATTATGAACAACAAAAAGGCATATTTATTTATAACACCATAATAACAAGTACACAACATCACTGTTAATCTAACTTACAAAAACAATAAAATCAAATACACAAGCAGTTACTTGAAAATTGTGCAAAGCCTTTTATTCCAGCACCTGCCCTGGAACGATCATCAAGTGTGCTTCTTTTTAAAATTAAATACAAGAAAACAATAACAATAACAACTTACAGAATACACAACTTCTTTAGTACCATAGGTAGTAAAATCCAATTGGCACCAGTGAATAAATACAATATATGGGCAACACAGGTAGAATCCAGGGGGTAATCAAAATCTTGACCACACTGTAATGTAACGTCCAGTGCAATATGTAAACACCTACAAAAACAAAATGACAAGTAACAGTGTCTCCTGCTCATTTGCATTTACAGTCAACTTTACGTGAACTAGAGAAATGTAAAATGCCTCTACAAGTAGAGTTGTAACTTTGATGCAATCAAACTTTTGGTACCACACAGCAGAACAGCATAGTAAAAGAAACACTTTGAGTTGTCTGGGTAAACACTGAGAAACAAAACCTCTACAGCATCCAAGAACATCTGAGAACAGCCAGTGAAGCCCCTTGTTTTTCATCTCTCCTGTTCATTTCAGAAGAAGTTCTGGCTTGTCAGATTCTGGTGTTTGTTTTGTCACCAACCAGCATACACAGGCTCTGCATCGCATGGGACTCCATACAAACGGTTAGGTGGACGGTCCTTTCGCAAAAGTGGGGCACGAGAGAGAGACAGTTCACTGTCTGTATCCCTCCTCCTCCGCAAAACAAGAAGAATAATAAACAGGAGAGCCACTGGAGAGATGGTAGAGAGAGGATAAAAAGAAGGTGCATGGGTTTCAATGTGTTAAATATTGTGTTCATTTCTTACTATAAAGGTCTTCAGGAAATTAGGAGCATACCTCCTCCGCCGATGACTAGCAGAGCTATGGTGACGGGTGCTAGCTCACACGTATCTCCAGCCTTTCTGAAGAACGTCTCCATGCAGTAACCTGGCGCAGTGCTGCCCTCTGGGCAGAAAGCATCACTGGGGCACTGGATTGGATTCACATCTGGACTCTGGAAGAGGAAGAGAACATAGGGGCACTTCAGTCATAGGCTAAACCACCTTTTCTTGTTTTAAATGCCTACATAAAGTAAACTATTCCAGCAGAAGCAACACAAACCTATGTTCTGGATGTTAGAGGTTAGGTCACAGTGAAACAGCCTGTGTGTTTGGGTGTATTGGTTATTATTAGGGCAAATTTAATATAATAATTTATTATGAGAATTTTTTTTTTAAACCTCAGGAAAACCAGTAGTTACATGCTTTGTCTGGATAAACAAATCTTTTTTAAAGCTACTTTTTAAAGCTAGAGAGAGAGAGAGAGAGAGAGAGAGAGAGAGAGAGAGAGAGAGAGAGAGAGAGAGAGAGATTTTATGTTAAGTGTACTAATGACTCACAGGGCAGTAATGGTCTTCAGGGCAGATGTCACAGTCCTTCTGGCCCCAGCTGATCTGATAGAAGCCACTGCTACAGATCTGACACACTGTTTGATGGGAGGGCTTGTGCATGCCTGCCCAACATGTAACACAAACAGGCAAACGCAGAATAATGACATATTACCATGTTGCTACATTCAGTACTGAAACAAAGCTTTATGAATATAGTGCATGATTCTGCTGGTTTGGCCAATTAAGCCAAATTTAGCCGTAAACGGTAAAATCACACAGTATTTCTGCTCAAATGCAAAACTAAAGAATTAAATTCAGACGCCAAAGTCTTCCTTTGCAAAATCGTCCCTTTACTAAGGTTCAGTAATCAGACTAAAAGCCCAGAACACTTGGCAAAAGCAGTAATATCTTCCACAGTAGACTAGATTTATATGGACAGGTGGGGTTATGCAATTTTACCACAGGACGGCTCTGTATGGGCAAGAAGCTGGTGACGTAATAAAATGCATATCATGATAGGGCTATCGTTATTTGCAGTACTGGAAGCAAAATAGTATATTGTGATACTATGACATATTAAACTAAACTAATCCCATCTAAAAAGTAAATACAATCCAAAAGGTTGGGAATAGAGGTCAGAGATTACCTGGGCGACAGAGGGTGCACTCTTTAGCACCAATTTGTAAGGCTTCGGAGCCAGCAGGACAGATTTGACACTGAGTGCATCTAGAGGAGCTGTAACACAGGCAAAGACAGACACAGAACATGCCACTTAATTCAAAGACACAAATACACTGTTCTGCTTATTATAATATTATACCAGTTTAGGGCATTATAACTTCAGTCTTATGACCGCCAGAATTCCTAAGGGAAAGTAAATGAATCAGGGCCTTTACTGTGCCTCAGGTTTGGCCATTTAATATCCCAGAGTATGAGGCATGTGACACTGCTTTGCAGTCTGAGAGAGCTTTAGGGAAAAGAACCAAGCATTATAATAGAATTCAGCACTATAATAAGCAGTGTTACTTATCCTATCGCATTCCTGTCCACTATTATTGCTTTAAATAAATCATGGTATATAAAGCCAGCTTGCAGATCTTAAAGTACAATGAAAGCTAGTCATTAAGGATGTTATTACATTTTGAAGAAAATACAGTCTTCTTTTGTCTGGCTTAACACAAATGTGAATGGGGCCATTAATAATTATACAATTGTCCACAAAATAGCACTTACTTGCAGTATGTGCCTTCAGGGCATGGGTTACAGAAGGTGGCATTCTGCTCTGATGTATAAAAACCTACAAAAAAGAAAAGCAATGTGTTTATGTTTTATAAATATAGATTAAACACAATCCAACGCCATTTTAATACTCCAGTAACTGTCACTATGAACCATTTCAACAGACCCATACCAAACCCGGGACCCACCCTAAGACTAGTGTAAACTAAATGTGGTTTTAAAGGTAATACACTACTAGCATTACAATGTAGGCCAAAACTAGGATTAATCTAGGCCCAGGTAAGTCTAATTATAAAAATTGTGTGTTATTTAGTAACATCCTAAATGGTCACCTGATGCACAGGCCCTACAGGAGAAGGAACCAGTGTTATTGTTGTAGGAACCAGGAGGACATGCTTGGCACACAGGGCTACCCGTGAAGCTGAGGAACAGACAAATAACGGAGATGAGCAAGATGATGTGATATGCAGATTCACTGAGCTATTCTGTCGGTATATACTGTCAGTGATGACTCACTTGGTGTAGAAGCCTGGTAAACAGGGCAGACATGTCTGCTGGCCTGCTAGCGGTTGGTAAAAGCCCTGAAAGCAGGGAAGACAGGCCCCAGGAAACATACACAGCCCTTTCTCTGGACAGCACGAACAGAGCAAAGTCTCTGGCAGAGAAAATACAAAAGATTAGATGTTTGTTTTTCCTGGTTTATTTTTTTAGCTACCTCACAGCTGCCTAACCTAAATGTATGACGCTTGTGACTAAAAGAATTGTGTTTGTTTTACCAACTGAATCTCAATTCTGCAAATGGATGTTTGGACCATGTGGCTACTGAGATTCCACATGAATCTTAGCATTGCTACATTTTACTGAACATAATGCTGAAAGTCTATCAGGTTTTATATAATCATTCTATAATCCAGTGTTTCCTGACAATGTCTTATGTATTTGCTAATTGTGTTTTAGGTGTAGTCGCCTCATGGTACAGCCCACCAACAGCATAATATTTCTTACTTTGTATTATGTTTTTTATAAGGCAGCAATCTCACTGCATGACTGGTTACTCACCATTGTCGTAGTAAAAGCCTGGAGCACACGCCTCGCATGTGGATGTGTTGAGGGCAGAGCAGCCAGGCGCAGTAGTGCTGAGCATGGTGGGGGTGGTGGTGGGAGTGAGGGTGGGGGTGGTCACATTCTCACTGACTGTGGTGGCCTTCACAGCAGGGGTGAGGGTGGTCTGGCTCCTCACCACTCCTACATACAAGCACACAGGAAAATAAAGGAGAAGGGAGAAAAAGAAGTGACTCAGTGACTGAGATAACGTAACATGTACAACACATGATGCTGCTAATTTAGTAGTGTGATGTATTGCAATCCACCCAACAATGTCAGTCATATTTGTACATGATTGTTATTTATCTTTCCATAAGCAGACTGACAAAATTCAGCAGAGACAGCATTTATTCAGGCAGATCTGAGCTCCAGTGGTTTCAATGTCCGAATATTTCTTTGGTTTAAGGATTGAGTAGGCTGACAGGGATCACTTTACATGTTGGAATAAAATACAAGTTCGGCATAATGCCCAGTGTATTAGCTTGTAGAGAATTAAGGCTTTTTCCTAATGCCTTGACCTAGAAAGTGCATCTATTAAACCCTGCAGGAGCCACTACAATAACTGATCGCAACAAGCTTAAAATGAATATATATAATATATAATAATATGGTAATATAAGACCAAGTGATATACATTTAAATATGCATTTCACAGCAGTCTGAGGCAACTCTAGGAACAAGTTCCAGGGGTTTTCCATCTATTACTATAAAATAATAATTCCAGTCAGGAGGTTCAATCAGTCGGATGGCAAACAGGAGCAAGTATGGCTGACCTAACCCTGTTTGAAAATACAACCTGAACTTCATCATCAAAATCAGGTCTTTTGCTTGTCTTTTCCTCGCTGGCTAATGTTAGTATTCATAATTCCACAATCAGCCAAACACTAAAAAAAAGCAGGAATGGAATGATAGCACATACTCTCCTGGAATATCATTTCTGCCTATGTAAAGTTTTCTAAAAGCCACCTGGATGAACTAGAAGACTACTGAAACAATGGACATGTAAGGCAAAAATGAAACTTCAACCATGATGGTGTCAGCATAATGGTATAGAGCCATTTTGTGCTATTGGACGAAAACAGCTTGGCATCACTTGATGGAGCTAAAGATTTAGCATTCAAATGTATTCAAAGTCCAAATCTTAATCCAATAGAAATGTTAAGGCAGAACCCAAGTGGTGGCATTCACGTAAGAAAGTCCGCCAACCTAAGCAGAGTTTAAGCACAGAAAGGGTACCACAGAAAGGGCTGCTGATCAACAGCTATGAGAACCGTTTGTTGACACTTTTGCTGCTCAAGGGGGTTACACTAGCGGTTTACATACTTTTACATTTAAAGAGACCTGTTTTATTGGGTTCTCTTATTGTTATCAATCGAAGTGTCGAAGGAAGAACTGATCCTGTTTTTGTAGAGAATTTCACCATTAATAAAGAGTTCACAAACGTTTACAGCACTGCATGTCTGTTGTTTATGGTGTTGGTGGACTAGGCTGTAAATGGCAAAAACACAGGTTTTCTGAGGGTCAGCAGAGAGGAAAACAGAGTCTTTATTGTGAGAGTAATCACATTAAGCATGTGGTTGGCTGCTCTCCTGAGTTAGAGAGACACCCACTTCAGATATGCTGGATTTCTGAGAGGTTGGTCATATGACTTTATCAGCCTCCACAGATGCTAAGAACAGGGAGAGAGAGAGAGAGAGAGAGCGAGCGCGAGAGAGAGAGAGAGAAAGAGAGAGCGAGAGAGAGAGAGAAAGAGAGAAGTGGGCCATTTCTCCGTTTTTCATAAGGTTCCCCTAAACGCCCTGGAAATTTTTAGTAGAGTTTCCATTGTAAAATTAACCTCTCTGAATTTGCCCTCCACAAATCAGTTGTCTTAGATAACCAATATCTCAGGCTGAAAAGTTCAGTCTTCAAGACGTAATAGAAGTCATTAGCTTATTCCGGCAGGAAAAGGTTTATTTGTAGAGAACCGGACAGACTCAGAGTTCTTTGCAGTGGTGGGGATGGGAACCAGGAGTCATGAAGTCCAACCAGTGAACCTACATCTGCCTTCTGAGCTGTTTTATGGAATGTTGATGGTGGTGAAATGATCCTAAACATGAACATTTTTTAAAAACCTTTTGTTTAGACTATTCAACCTGACAGCACCCTGCATGTACACCCACCCACCATGAACAGAATAAAATTAATACCTTACAATGTATGTTTACTGTCTACAACAAAGCAGTGCCCCAGACATCAGGCAGCATATATCCAACTATTTCATATGGTAACTTTCTGTGAGGGAGATTTTAGAGGCATGTTAAGAGGAACATTAAGATATCTGGTACCCATCACGACCACTGTCAACAATTCTGATTATTTTTTTAAAGAACTGAGCATTTCACCACAAACCACTCTGAAAGATCTACACTCAACCTCAACCACAACGATGCTGTGTTTTTACAAATCGGTGTAGTTTCCCTTTAAGCCGGTTTCATACTTCAGCAAAGAGCTTTTAGTCCTGCACAGCACGATAAGAGGATGATTCCTAATGAATGCTGGAAACGCATCAACAGAAAGGGCCGAGATTTGCAACTCATTCCCTTTAACTCCGAGAGATCTGATATAGATCGGATATAGGTTTCTCTCTCGCAGCTCGGACACTGTTCACTGTTCAAACTCAGAGCAGGCGCTTAAATAAAGACACTCAACTCCTCATTCTTTAGTGCAGCTCAGCCCACAAGCCCAACACAGTGTAAACAGCGAGAGACCAGCCGGAAAACCTGGCAAACTGTCTTCACGAGCCACACTGACTGAACAGGAGGGGAACTGAAGAGCCGAGGTTTCAGTTACCTCATCATGGAAATTCAACAGACATAAACACAGTAACACACAGACTGGACTCACCCAGCAAACAAGCGACGGTCACGGCAGCCCGGACTCCCCAGTGTGCCATGTCTCGGTGATTCCTGCTTTATGGAGCTAAATTCATGGCTGAGCCTGCAGAATTGACCAGAGCAGTTCAGATCAGCCGAGAGTCGCTCGGGGATATCCACTCATTCCTCTGGTCGATGGCTCATCAATGTCATATGACAATAGAGTAATCATGTGATTTTGTTTCCTGACGAAACTAACAGAGAGGATTCCCGACACGCGCGACTCCGAGCTGTTTATGAAAAGTCAAATCAGCTGTAATGAAACGCAAACCGCCGTGAAGAGAAAGTTTAGAGGTGAGTCTGAGAGTTTGAGTTAAAGAGCGCTAAACTAAAAGGTGCAACCAAACTTTCGGGAACAAGTTGACCTGCTCTCACGATGTAAGCTCCACCCCCAGCGTCAAACCACGCCCCGTCCATACAACTTGCTCATTCGGAGGCGAGCTCCATTCATATGTGCTGACCTGGACTTCGAGGAAAAGATTACACGTTTCATAATTATTTGTTTCTGTTCTTAAGGGTTCTTACGGACATCAGTTCATCACAGTGTTAAATGTTAACTGCATGCTACACTTTGCAGTAAGCATACTTCAACAACAGGTGTTTAAAAAGTAGAGTAGTGTACGTGTAGAACTTTAGAGATGGTTTGACTACAAAGGCAGGTAAATAGTTCACACATGTTCTGATCTTTCCATACACTACTTATTGTCAAACAGTCAGGAGACAAACAGTTATTCTTAAAGCTATTGGGACAGTAGGCCCAGTACCTACAGGGAAACACTTATGATCCAAATGTTTTTATAAAATCTATTTTTGGAATGTATAAAAATAGACAGTTAATGTATTTGTTAAATATATATATATAATATATAATATATATATAATATATAAATATATATATATTAATTGCACTAAATTGTGATTAATAGTAATTTAACTGTGTTGTTTCAACAAATGTTACATATATAACTAAGTATGCATGAACTGAATGAATACTGATGTCTGTGTTTTGCATTGTAGAAATAAACAATATACAAAATCCTTGAGCTGCCTTTTCATAGTGTATCAGTACCTAAGTATCGAAAGGTATTTCATATGTTTTAGACAGGCATTCTGGCAAAGTGCATTAAAGTATTTTAGCTATGTATTATATTTTACATTTTCAAATGTATTTGATAAATACATTTACATATATACATTTTTGTATGTTACATATCTATGTGTAATACGTCCACTTCTAGTTTAAAATACATGTATTGGTTAACAGGGTAATATATTCATATATATATTCAGAATATTCTGCAATGCTAGACTGCAATGCGTTTGAAATTGTTTTAAATATACACATTTTTATATGTGTCCATATATATGTATATATATATATATATTTCGAAATGGGTAAAGAAGTTTTGAAAGCCACCAATAGGTTCACCAGGGTGACTGCGTTATTATACTATTTAGGAAAAATATTTTTGGGCTGCCTTTTCTCCAGTCACACGAATGGAATTCCCTTCTTTATGACTGAAGAGTTTTATCAATAAATTTACACAACAATCAATCAATCAATCAATCAATCAATCAATCAATCAATGTTTTTTATACTTTGAAACTTTTTTTTGCCAACCTATGTGATAAACCTTACTCATATTCTAAACATCGACCTGCCCAGGAAATAAAGATGTAAATCTGACATGTTTATATCAAAGAAATAACAATGCTGATTAATGTGTACTGTCCCTGATAAGTCAAAATACAAAACGAAGAACAACAAAATATTTCAAAATAATTAGTCAAATACTGAATAACAAAGTACCTCATATCACACAGAACACACAACAAAGTTAAGTTGACTATAAATGCAATTATATTTCTCTTAAACAAATACAATAAATATAATCATATGTGAAACAATTTGTAGCATTATCCCTTTAAAATACATGTATAGGATTTTATGGAAGTGGTACACTAAAAAAAAAACCCACACGTACATACACAGACACACGCACATATATATATATATTTCACAATCTTTAACAATAAATAATATCCTTTTTTGATATGGCAGTGGCCTTTCAGGAGACAAGCTGGAAACACATTGAATCAAACAATAATTTATCACATCAACACAGAGATGAAGATTAATGCATATGATAAAGGAACATGCAGACCATTACATTTTTCACAAATTAGACTCACATGCTCCTCACAGTAATCCAAAACACCAGGATAAGAAGGTACAGCACATTCAGACACCAACTGTTCAACCAGTGTTTACCGCCAACAACATGAGCGAAATTGGAACTGTTAAAATTTGCTAATCTGCATGTGTCAACAATCTACATGTGTCATAATCTTAACTTGAACCTATGAAATGAGAGGCACAAACTGTTTATTATTCTATTTTTGCTTACAATTATATGGTACCTGAAAAGTGTGTACAGCCATTACAAGCCCTTAGTGAGTGTACCATGCTCAGCGAGGAGACTGTAAATATAGTCAGACTCTATAGCTCCCTAATATAGTGGACAAAGTGTGAATACAGCACAGCTGAAAACAAGCCCAACAGCGGCTGTTATTCTTAACACGTCTGTCCCGGCTATAACATTCAATACATGAGCTCAAATTCTTTCCTCATCATCATCTGTCCTCGTGGAAGAGCATAATACATACATGTGTTTCAGTTCCGTCATACTGTTTATCAAAACAACCTCTGAGGTCACTTGGAGGGTGAGTCAGTCTCTTTTCCATCCTTCAATTTCTTTGGTGGTACCTTCTGTGCGATTCCATATGGAACATGAGCTGCCACAGTGCCAAGCTCCGCAGCCCCCTCTATATGGAACATTTGGTCATCAAAGAAGATATGAGGCTTGATTTTTGCCAGCATGGGGCCTTTTGGGGCTCCAGCCAGGAAAAGGGCTTCATCTGTCTCCAAACCCCAAGCACGAAGAGTCTTCAGTGCTCGGGAGCCTGAGCTAGCTGCACTACGAGCCGTCACCAGATAGGTTCGGATGGGACAGTCCATACGATGGCCTTTGGCATAGAATTTCCTCTGCAGTTTTCCCAGAACTTCCAAGAATCCTTTCAGTGGCCCCTGTTGTAAGGAGATCATTGCTGAGCAAAGAAGGAGTAAAACAGAGCAGCTACGCCACAACACAAGAGTAATTTACTGTATATCATACTGCAGTAGTATATAACCTAATATTCCTATTATATTCATGTTAGCCAAAAGGTGGCCAAACACATTCTAGAGCCTTCCAAGTCCAGTCCTGACATGATGATGTCCAAAGGAGTTTGGTAATTTCCCTTCTCAAACATACCTACTAAACCTCACAAGTAACAGATGAGTTCAACCAAATATGTGTTTGCACAGGTAAATCATCCAGGACTGGAACGGAAGAGTCCTGCTCTAGAGAAGAAGCACAGCCACAGTTTTTTCCACTACTGATATGCAATGTGAAACAGCAACTCACCATCAGTGAAGCAGTCAGAATGCTTTATGCTGTATACACTAAACTTCAAAGCTCATATTCAATAATCACAGTGAGCGGCTATTATAAATAAAAGGGTCAGCAATCACAGACTAAAGCTTCAATATCATTTTTTACTTGACATTCAATCAAGACTGGCTTTTTTATTTTACACTGAAGCTACAAAAGACTTTGTTACTTGTTAGCCATATTAGCATCCTTAGCTCCAGTACAAAACTAAAGAAGCTACCTTGGAACATCAAACAATTCCTGGCCGATGGTTTGGGCTAAGGAGAGGTGCAAATTTGACTCTATTTCTTTAACCTTGTTCGTTTAGCTAATGGAGGCCACTAAGACACAGAAGATCTCCTTCTGGAAATGCCCTTTAATAGTTTGGTAATGTGGATTTCTCCACAACTGAGTTCTTACATGTTTCCTTTTGGCTCTGGCATACTGAAAGTTTTTCAGGGGTATCATGGCCATGATTACCAGTGCTGCATATCGTCGCTGTCCAAAGAAAAACAGGTATCTCCAAAATGGCAGCTTTACAGGAGAGGCCAAAAACCTCATTTAATTTAAATGGAAGTGAATGGAACCAGACATCTTTCCAAGCTGTTTTGGGCCATTTCTGTTGATCCATTTTTCATGAAATTTCCACACAGTGTAAACAGCAGGTCGCATGTTCAAATGGGGCCTTTGGACAGCGACGATATCTACTCACTTGATAACAGAGGGTAATCGGGTAAACAATGACCTATGTTTTATTGTATATGTTACTCTACTGAATGTCCAAATGTCATGAAACCCCCCCCCACACCCCCGATTTTAGATTTTCAGACATTCAGTGGGTCCAAGAACCTAATAAAACCTCATTACCTCATTATTATTGCTTCTAAGATACAGATTCAGCCCCTGTTTGCTCTGCAATGTTAATTTCCATATTACAAACTCACTGTAGCTTCCACCATTGTTTTCCTTTATGGAAAGACACCACAAATAAATTAATGAATTTTTACTATACAACTTTATTTATCGTTTTCTAGTAGTTTGTAAAACTGCCCATTATAAAAGGTCTAATTTTGACCCTGTTCAGAATCGACTTACATGATCAAGTGGCTTGTTTTCATGGGTCTTTTCATGTTCGAAGAATTTGTCCAGTCCTTGGGTTTTATAGATCCTCTCTGACTCATCCGAGAACAGTACTGCATCTCCATCGAAGGCCACTCGGAGCTGTGTCTCTGACACCTGCGTCACTTTCTCTGGTGAGAACATGGTGGCTGCTGCAATGCCTTAAGGAGCACAGGAGCAGGAGTCTCAGTTAAAACAATTCATGGGATCTGTAGAAGATGCACAGCAGAAGATCCACAGACGATCCTTCAGCACACTTCTCCACCTTCACAGAGTTTCCATTCTCACCTTCGTCTATGGCCTCTCTCACTTTCATAGAGTCAGCCGACAGGTACAGGTTGGTGTGGTAGGCTTTCAGATACCCAATTGGACTGTTACCTCCAGTCATGCAGAAACGCTCGATGAACAGCTCTAAGAGAGACAGAAATGAAGTGTGATGTCCCTGTAACCGTGCTATCTGATTAGCACTTATACTAGAGACTGGGTCAGATCTTTTAGCCAGTGTGAGAAACTAAGCAGCTACTGTCCAGTCCAGTTAGAGGCAGACAGTTCTGAGGTATTAGGCAGCATGTCCAGCCCTCCCCCTGAGCTCTCCACTTACTGTGGTGGTTGATTGAGTTGATGAGCCTGATTCCGACATGGGCATGATTGTTGGTCATCAGAACCACATCAAAGAGCTCTTCACTCTCCGGGTAGAGAGTTCGCAATTGCTCATTGACCGCTTCCAGAGCCTGGAGGTGACCCACAAACAAAACACATCACTCATTCCCTCTCCTCTGTATGTCCTTCCTTTTTCATGCTGCACTCTCAGTAGTAAATGTTTCTAAGTCTTTCTTGGTGCAGGTACGCTTTCTTCCTTTGATGTCTTCTTATGATATTAGCGCAGAAATGACATGCCTCAATATTAGAATGCCTGTTTTGTTATTTTGCCTTAAAAGGCTCATGTAATGAAAGAAATAGAGATTTTTTTTTGCTTTTTTTTTTTAATTTAGTGTTGCACATAAATGCTGTTAGGATTTCTTAATGTACCTTTCACGCATATATTTACATGGATCAGTCTACAGAGGTTTAGCCCTCAGATTTAAGTTACAATGAGTATTTAACCTGGCCTGTTTTTTTTTAATAAGACACAGTGCTATGCAATGTTTACAAAACAGACTCTTCAAAGTTAGTCCACATCCTTACTGTAACCTGATGACCAGGTTTAAGTGTGCTGGGAACCAGGACAGAACAAAAATGTAGACCATCTGGGAGGCCCTGAGGACAAGGCTATGTTCCACATAAAAGGCAATGCTCCAAATAACCCTTTTACTCATTTATAGGATGTAGCAATCTCCCTGTGTGAATCTTTTCACTGGCAGTCGGACTCCATAAAAGACGCATCACCATGTGGCAGATAGTTTGTAAAATACATGCTGTGTGAGGGACCATAGCTGTGTGGCTGTTGGATTTGAACCTTAATGAAGGGGAAAGCAGGTCCTGGTGCAAACGGCTCGGTCTCGTGATCAAGCTGGTACTTCAGGTATTCCTCCAGTCCCTTCCGCTCAAATATCTGCTGCTCAACATCCATGTTGAAGAGGACTCGTGATGACACAGCAATGGTGATGGCATTTTCAGGTTTGGGCTGATAACAGAAACAAAAAGACACACACAGTTCCAGAACAATACTTCAACTAAAGTTCAGTAATGCTTAAATATGAGATCAAAGTGTTGAGAAGGTCTTGGGCCTGTGGTAACACAAAATGAATGAGTGGTTACACCAATCACATTGCAGTCTTGACATAACCTGGACTCTAACCTCCTGACGGACCTGAGAGCACCTGAGTGCACTGTCTGCAATGTCTGAAGTAAACTGAATGTTTTCTAATATTATTGAATATTGACCATCACCGACTTCATTGAGGACAAAACGGTTCTTCTGTACTTCTTCTGTTGTCAGTTAAGGGTCTAATTGATGTTTTTATAATGGCTTAATTGAGTTAAGTTCCTGATCAGATCGCTATTATAATTAATAGCTGTATTATTGTTATTATTATATTGTTATCATTGTATTACAGTGCTATTCTTTATCAGACTTAACTGCTTTACATAATGGCTTTGACTACAACACTGTCAGATGGTATGTCTGAGTAAGAATGCTGATATAGGATCAGTTTCTGCAGCTGAGCTCCCTATAAACAATGCAACAATACACACATCCCATGGTTCAGTTTGAGCTGATTGTTTACAAACTATGGTTTGTAAACAGCACAGCTGCAGTAGATGAAATAAATAATAGGACATCAATTTACCATGTTGCAGACTGTCACAGATGACCATTGAAATATCATAACTTTATGATGCTTTAAATTATTAACACAACAATAGACATGCAGACAGACAGACAGACAGACAGACAGACAGATAGATAGATAGATAGATAGATAGATAGATAGATAGATAGATAGATAGATGTGTTAAAGCAACACCAAAGTTTTACACTGTATTATTTGAGTAAATAAACAGAAACTACAGTATTGTAATTTGACCTGGAGTACACTACACAGCTCAACCCTTACCCACCCGCACAGTAAGCTGAGAAACGGGTTAATGACGCGGATATAAATAATTCATACTGGTTTAAAGCAACAGTAGGCCTGAACAATAAGCAGCGAACACATCTCGATTTCAGCTCACACTTTACCAGAGCAGCATTTCTAATTACAGCACACATCTGCCCAATTCATACTCCTTACGTTTTCCAGTGAACGCAAAGGAAACATTTCCATACAGCCGATTAAAGCGACCACAGTCTGCCCTAGACGGGCTTTCCGCTGCGGGAGGAACTTACGAAGAAGACTCCTCTGTCCACATTCCGAGTGTCCGTGCTGCGGCTCATGGTCGCTCCGCTGAGCGCGAGCTGTGCAGAGGAGTGGACGGGGCCTCTGGCGGGTCTAGGATGTTGTTATGACGCTCTTTGGTTTCAAATAATAATTATATAAATAAACAAATACATAAATAAACATTACAATGTGGAGTTCTCGCGGGTCCTCAACACGCGCCCTTAGCTCATCTGCTCCATCAGCCTGTAGCGCTTTCTCGGCACTGTCCAGCAGGTCTGGCGTCAGCAGCGCTCTCCTCTGCTCTTCATCACCACCTGCCTCTCCACCGCGTCCTGCAGTAAGTGGCTCTAATTTTATGAGGCGTTATCAGACATAACGAGTGTGTGGCGACCATGTACAGCTGCAGCTCAGTGGGAGCTACAGGCTGACCCTACAGTCCAGCCCAGTTTGATTTATACGGTTCAAAAGGAAGCAAATGAAAGTCAAGCACTTCATCTCATCACAGCGTGCTTCCTACAAGCGGCTGTCAATCTTTAGGCCACGCAACAGTTCCTAATGACGCAGGTTTATTACAGCTACTGAACACGCAGCTATGTAAATAAAAAGACACCAGGAATGGAAATGAGCTCTACATCCCTTCTCTCCTACATTTTTACATTTGAAGTGATCAGAAGCGTAACTGCATGCAAACACAGCCCTGGTGTAATGCATGGCTCAGACTTACAGATTTCGGCTTCTTGGTGGGAGTTGATTGATCTCTAGCCCTCATCCCGTCCAAACAGTAAGCATCACCTTTACAGGCTGTGGACTGATGGTTGAGATTCATTTCTGCAGCCGCTCCTGGCTTACAGCAGAGAGACTGGAACCTCGTCTTCTGCTGATCTCATCAACAACAACCACAACCATCTGGCGTAGCATAGATGGAGTCCGTGGTGCAGGGTGGATGGAGGGACGGCGCAGCAATCAATAGAGAAAGCATGCGTAGAAAGGTCGGAGGAGTGGATACGATATACCGGTAAGCCTGCTGGTGATGACTTCATTTCCAGTCCTTCCGCAAGCCAAGGCATTCCCTTTTAGCGTGAGATGCATCAGGAGGATCCTTCATCTCACTGGCCATGCCACTCTGCTGGCTGATCACCCCACTCGCTCGTTGGCTTGCTTGGGATGGGTGGGATTTCTGCAGTGGCTCTATACTGGAGGAAGAAGCCTCTGTTTATTTTTAGACTCAGAAGACCTTTGCCAGATCAATGCGGATACCACACAAGGTTGCCATGACGACCACTGATGTCAGCTTGCCGCATCACCGCCTGTCATGTACTTCCAACCAGCTCTGTGCTGATGGTGCTTCAGGGAAACAGTCGCAAAGAGTGCCCTGATCATCTAAGTTTCAGCTATAGACAAGCACAATCAAACAAACCCAATTACACAGACGCACTCGTACCCTTCAAGCCATTAATTAAGCAAACTGAGTAACATCCACAGTGCAGGTTAGAAGTAAGTAAATGCTTGAATTTAATAACTTGTAAATCTACCTTTTAGCAGCCATCACCTCCACCTAACCTCACGTCATGTCTGCAAATAAGGCTCTACATAAGCCTGGTCCAGAATACAGCTGCTAGAGTCCAAAAAAATTATCATATATCCCCAATATTGTCCTCATTACACTGGCTACCTGTTAAATTTCATGTTGAGGAGAGGATTCTACTCTTAACGTATAAATCAATAAATGGCCTGGCCCCGCAGTATCTAGTGAATTACTTCAGTCATACAAACCCACACGTGCGCTCACAAACTCACAAAATAATGGCCTGCTGACAATTCCTAGAATTAGAAGAACCACAACAGGTGGTCGAGCCTTCTCTTGTGCATCCCCAAAACTGTGGAATCTCTTTCTCCGTTCGGGACTCAGAGACACTCTCTACATTTAAAACTAGACTCAAAACTTACTGGTTTGCACAAGCATTTAGCTAATATCACCTGTTTACCACTACTATTTGCATTTCTTCATGAATAAACTGAATATACAAACTGCCCTCTCATTTGTCTTCTCTATGAGCTGACCCTGAGGGATAACACTGAGGAGCTACCATCACAGAGGAACTTCCTTCAGGATGCTCAGAATTACATGCACTCATTTATACAACAATTTGCAATGTCTCTCCACACTGCCTTTTTCTTCTTTGTTGAGCCCGGAACGACTTTTCTTGAGTGATCACGTTAGCCCCCAGAGAATCATCTCCACCGTGGGTCTCCTGCCCTGGACTCTCCAGCTCGTCATCAAACATGACCACAACTACTACAATGACTGCAATAGAGCATCTGGCTCTGATCATGAACTTTATCTCTCCCTTAAACAGAGGACCTATGGGTTGGCTCCACCATTGCTATTACTACCTCCTGGATTAATCAGACTGTATCTAATAGACGCTCCAAGCTCCTTTTCCTGTTAGTTCTCTCTTTCTCTCCTCAACTTGGATCGACCTGAGGAGGACGGGTCCCTCTCAAAGATTCTTGCTTACTAAGGGAAGCTTTCCTTTCCACTGATGCCTCTGGATTGCTCACGGGGTGTTTGGAGCCGGACTTCCTTTCCTATGTCTGTACATGGAGTCTTTCCCTTTGTATAAACTCCTTTTATGTGAAGCTGCTTTGAGACAACATTAGTTGTAAAAGCGCAATACAAATAAATATTGATTAAATGAAATACGATTTGCAAGTGTTTCAGCTCATCCATATTTCTTGTTTTACGTGCGCAGTTCTCTTCAAGTCACACCACATTATCTCCACAGGGTTAAAGCCATTTTAAAACATCTTCATTTGTCCAACTTTTCTTTAGTTGATTTACCTGTGCGCTTTGTGCCATTGTCTAGCTTCATTGCCCAATGACTCTTTAGCTTGAGGTCATGGATATGACCATCAAATGTTCTAATGCATCTTTAAATTCATTGTTCCCTCAATGATTGCAACTCCCAAAACTTTGTCCTGATAAGGCACCCACTACATCACATCCCACAAAAACTAGCATAAAACATGAAAAAAAAAGAACAAGCTCTCGGTTTTCGAAAGAAAAAGAATGTAATTTATTACTCTCATGGCATGACATAAATACTCAATTTCAGACTTCAGAAAAGTTCTCATGTCTTATCGGATTGAAACAGCCATTACAAAATAAAAACAAGCTTTGAATAAATAGTGTGTACAATTCTGTCACTGTGATTTTATTTATACAGAGAAAAAAAGTTATTTTATACATTTTTATATATATATTCATTATTTTTGCTTTTTGTAAAATAAAACATTTGTATAGTTCTTTAAATCTGACAGTTCTTTAACTTAAAATGCAAAATAAAACTGCAGCGATATATTGACGCCTGAGGATTGGCAGCAGATTTTAAAAAACAAACAAAAAACAAACAAACAAACAAAAAAAAACAGCAGGCCCAAAGAGGAGTTTGCAAAGACAATCAGCCTAAGGAAGGTCAACTTGTGGCTGATTCCTTGGCTTGCATCACCAAATCTGAACTAACCCACATTTGGAGGTTAGCATCGTGCCCAAAGTACAAACACGGCCCTGATAGTAAAAAAGGAAGCAGTGCGACAAAAGGAAGTCAGTACACATCTACCAGACAAACCACCTTGTGATCATTGTCTGACAGATGTGTGGAGTCATTCAGATGATGTGGAGAGAAAATCTTGTTTTTACTTCTTAGAGTCTACCATACATGAGTTTCTTACATTATAGTTTCTACAAACGTGAACAAGTGTATGCTGTTCTAACAACGGTCTGGGTGTTCCCCATGGACTCCAACAGCAGACATGTCCACTTCTATGACAATGTGAACAAAAAAAAAGTTGAGAACACAACATGTTCAATAATACAAGGGTGAAGACTGAGCAGTAGAGAGGTACTGTGTTTTTAAAGCTTAGCATTAGCAGACACTGATGTACTACGTACATTAAGTACTGCTGTTAGAGGACCTCAAACATTGAGGATACCAGAAAAAGGTGTTTGACAAAGGAGGACTGATTTATGGGCAAACATTAACCATTAACAGCAAGCACACTGTATTGTTAAGACCATTACATTAGCTTTCTAGGAAGAAGGAATATTAACAACCTGATTTAAAAAGGGTAAACGATGGGACAGAAAGAAGGCGCGATCATCGTCCTGAGGTGCGTACACAACTTCATAGCCTGTCTGCAAGAACAATGTCCAATGTCTACTTGGTGAAATCTCCAAACCTTATGTGAACGCAGCAGTCTTAATGCAGAGCTTTGGGCAATGAGGTAAGGTCTCAACGAGCAAGGGGAGGACATGAAGGCGAGTGGTATTTGTAAGGATACAGAATGAAGTAGTGAAATTCACAGAATGTCCACAAGGGTGTGTTATTGATCATGAAGAGCAGGTCTCAACTCCATGAGATGCAACAACAAAAAAAAGCTAGCCATGAATTTATTTCTTTTCAATCAGAGGACTTAAATCCAGTTCTCAGGGACCTTCAGTACATTTGCTCTGACTAGTTAGGAGTCACGGGGGCTGGAGAGAACCCTCCCCGACCCCCCCCCAACCCATCCCCTCGCTACAGTAAACATCAGATTATACATACACAGCAAAATAAAGCATGCACAACACAACTCGGATGATACTGTACATGATCATCTGTTTGAGGCCGTTATCCATCATCCGTCCAAGGTGTGTTTGAGAATTTCAGTTACAGGTAAAGGTGGTGGTGATCAATTGCTTACCACCGAGACTAGTCATCATTCAACTACAATATAGGCAGCCTCTACTATTAAATAACAGTTTAACTCTCATTTGGATGAAGGAATCATAAAAAAAGAAATTAAAGTTAAAACATTATTTAAATAAATATGAAGGCATATTTTTAATATGTTTTTCATTAGTACCTATTAGGATTTAACATGAACACAGGGGAATTCATGTTAAACTTTCTGGACATAACGGAACTTTATAGCTTACAGTCCATTAATAAACATAAATTATTTGATTGGGTATGTGTAGAGGTAGTCACGATCACAGGATAAACAAATTGCACATCATTTTAGTAATCAAGTCCAGAACTACTATGCAGCGTTGATCTAATGAGTAAAATTAATGTAGTTGTTGTGTTGGGTCGGAGTTTGTATTAAGGTTTATTTTTGTACTTATTTGCCAAATCATTTAAGCAGATTTTTGTCAAACAAGAATACATACAATAAATCCCAGTCAAATGTAATTGCTGTAAACAATTTATAATAAGGTTTGACCACAGCTCTAGGCTACAACACTGCATCGTTTTGTTCTTTTTTTTTTTTTTTAGCTAAAAACACAGCAAATAAATACATCCTAGTCATTAAACCTTGCCAAGGTTGATCATGGTTTGTCATGAACCCATAAAAGTAAGAAAAATCAACACTGATGACTGATGGTGGTCATAATCATGATCTATTTGTCCATGTGAGCGGTACATACAGCATAGACAGAATGGACTGAAAGTAGGCCTGTCACAATAATTACATAACCGCCTGACAGCAAACGCTGCCTGTGACTGTCAGTTGTACACGCCGACTGTGTAAAATTGAACCTGCTGGGTTGAGCCAAATATCTATAAACGAAAGCTGGAATAAAAAAAAGATTTATATGTTGTCTAGTTTCTGTCTCAGCTGTGAGTACTGTTTAAATTTGATGTTTGTTAATAACACCGTCAGCTAGGAGTGGTGAATACTGTTTGTTTATTTGATGTTAGTTAACAATGCCTTAAAAGGACTGTGATGAGTAAAGTTTATTGATGTTTGTTAATATCCTCCTTTAGAAGGCGATGGTTAATAACACCTTTACTGGGTGGCGGTGAGTAATGTTTGTTTATATGACGTTAATTACGCCTTTAAAGACTGCGATGAGTACAATTTGTTTATTTAAGAATCTTAATATTCACCTTTAGAGTAATATTTGTTTGTTGATATTTGTTAATAACGCCTTTACAGGATGGCAGTGAGTAATGTTTGTTTATTTGATGTTGGTTATTAATGCCTTTAGAGGGCAGTAGTCAGTAATGTTTGTTAATACCACCTTTAAAAGTCATTTGTATTTGTTTCGTAATGGACATCTTTAGGGGAGTGGTGAATTTGAGCGTGAACTGCGAGGCATCATTGGGGAGCAACTAGGGATGGGTGCATGGAAACTAGATGGCCAATCAGCCAGTTTGAAACTATTAAAAGTACTAGTCTGAAGTGTCCAGTCAACTAAAATGACAATTTGTTAAATTAGAATTGTTTATATATTAATTATTCTTCAGGACAAATGTCATGATTGTGACAGGTCTAGTTTAGGAGGTGAGTATATGGAAAATATTCTTTTAGTCTTTTAGTCTTTTTAGACGACAGGCAGATTACTGTGGCTAGTGGTAAAATACTGAGTGGAATTAAGAGTACTTGGGGAATGAATAAGGGGGGTTAAATGTTCTTTTGTACTAAAGATAGTAAAGCAGGACTATATTTAGACAGCACCATGTTATGCCCAAATCAAATTTGTATTCCCACATCCATTTCGTTTTTACCTGGTCAGATGGGCATGTTTAGACAGGCTGGTGCCTTGCAAACAATTGCTGAATGCGAAAGTGGTCAGAACTGATAAAATGATATCCTTCAAGAAAATGTCAGGCCATATTAGATATGGAGGAGATTAAATCTGATTTGACTGCATGTCTAAATGTAGTCTAGAAGCAGGTGAGGGATCAGACACTGCTGTAAAAGACAATTACCTTCCAGTTCAGTAAAAGTTGTAAAAGCATCCAAATCTACAATGTTGCACATTCATTGCCATTAAGAGCACGAAAGAATCTTCACTTTTATCAGATACATAAAATCACTTTATGGAGTTCAGCATATATACATATATCTTTTTTGGCCATTCCATGTATCCAAAAGGCTCACTTCTATATTACAGAGAGCAGCATCATTTGTTAAATAAAAACATCTGGATTAAAAAAAAACCCCAAAAAACAAAAACAAAACAAAAAACTCAGTGTGCTATGATGACCACACAGGCATAATCAATGGTGCAGATAGTGTTAATATTATTGTCTTCATACTTGTCACAGTTGCTGACATGTTTGTCTTTGTTTACATTCAGTAAGGAAATCTGAGCCCTATGGAACAAAGTTTTACAAAAACACCTCTGTTAACAGGTGAAAGCAATTTGTAATTCACGTCTATGCGCTTCCCAAGCGTCAAGCGAGTGAAATTCGCCAAGGCTAGATCTGGAATGCACTAAAATCACCTGAAACCACCAGTTTGTTTCACGCTCTTTTACAGCAAAATAAGACTTCAGGTTCAAAAGGGAAGCCCTATAACAAACACTTCGGCTCCCAATCTGGAGCAACAGAAGGGTCTCTGTCTGTGCTTGACAAGTTGTATTTAGTGTTATTGAGTCATTTTGTTAAATCAGTAATTTAAACCTGAATTGTTCCTTGCTCATGGGTTCTTATGTTGTAGTGTATCAGTATTTACATCGATGCATGAGTTTTTATGTTAAATAAATGTGCATGTTTGTGCATATGCACAATGGGGTGGGGGGCGCGACATGTGCAACTCTCCCAAAACAATCCCAGCTCTTGGTGTTGTAATGTGCTTATGTCTATGGGTGATGGTGCTAGGGTGGAACAGGGGAAGGTTACTGTCAGACACCAGTCCTGTCACTGTAGAATGGAGTGACGTGGAACATGTAGCAGTGAGTGCACACTCTCACAGGTTTCATCTGACCGTATCGGGGCAATGGAGCCGAGTGTGAGGAGCAGCGAGAGCAAAATATCTGCAACAAACATGGGGAAAAAAACCAACAACACACACACACACAGTACTTGTAACTACACATATCATATGCATTCATCATGATACACTGACACAGATATAAATGTTCAAATACAGCTTTTCAGCTGAAATATACTGTGATATAGGTGAAGAATGATTTAAAAAGAGACAGTTTGTCATTCCTGATGTGCTGTGCCCTGACGTACCTTTCCACAGCTCCTACAATGGTGCTTCCTCCGGATGACTGTGAAGGGGGCCTTGCAGGCAATGCAGGAGTTACACACCTCGTCTGGAACCCACTCAGGAGGGTCTGTGGGGCATTGCCATGAAATACTAACTACACTGAATCCCCAGGATGGGGCATACAATTGCATTTGCTGGTGATTACAATAAAATGCATTTTTGATCAAAGAAAGCTTACAGATTTCATGATGACTGACTAGCTTCCTAAAGAATCAAATAGATTTTAATCTTTGTAATGGGAGGAATGTATTGTTTAGTAGGGCAACATATTTTCTTTTAGGTCTAAAATGATTTTACCAAGTTTGCAATGCTAAACATGCAGACTGAGAAGGTGCGCACTAACCTTCAAACTGTCCATCGCGTGCCTTGGCAGCCAGTTCTGTTGAGGAGATAGTCTCTTGGCAGAGAGCACAGTCTTCTAATCCACCACTTCCCAGACTTGGGCCTACAAAAAAGGGCAAGACATTATTAATGTTAAAAAAAAAAAAAATGTAAAAATGCATCAAGCACATGAGAAACCCAAGTTTCATATTCCAAAGACCACTTGCCTTTCTTCTGCTTCTCATTATCCCCCTGCTCAGATTTTGTTGCCATGACCTCAAACAATGTCTTCAGGATGCTCCGCAAGTCGCTTGCATAGTTTGTTTGCAACTGATCAGCCACACCTAAGAGTTACAGAGATCAGACTTTAGCAGAACGATGGCACAATATAAAAGGCTTTTAAGTAACAGTAGTGATATGCAACAGTGATGAGCTGTTAAGAAATCATGCCTACATTTAGTAGTAGTTAGTGGGACAAAACACCTACACATGCAGTATTAAGCAAGGTTTAATAGCATTAATTAAATAAGCAATTCATTTCTATTTACCATTTTTTTTAAGGATTTAACACAAATAAAAGGAACGCTAATTACTGAAGTAAAAAGAAAAAAAGCTTCCTTCCTTCCTCAGAATGAATTCATTACTTCCAATTTAACAACAATAACAATCTTCATGTTTCATGTGACACAGACAGGGTCAACGCAGTTCACAATTTCCACAGCAGCATCTTGTGAGAGCTGTCGTAATGGCATGTTTCAACATATAACAGCATATGGCAACTAGGGCTCTTGTAGTTTGGTCATTTGGGGTCCTTAAAGGGAACTTCAGCTGTACTATTGCTTCAACCTGTACTAATATGGATGGTTAATTAAAAGAAGAATAGCAATAATGTTAATACTTGAGTTTACTAACATTTTAACTCTGTTTGGCTCAGAATGGAAACTATTTCACTGATCTATCAGGGAGGAAAAAAAATAATACAATAATTATATGTATGTATGTATGTATGTATGTATGTATGTATGTATGTATATATATATATATATATATATATATATATATATATATATATATATATATATATATATATATATATATATATAAATTTTGTTTTTTTTTTTTTACTCACTGATAGATCAGTGAAATAGTTTCCATTCTGAGCCAAACAGAGTTAAAATGTTAGTAAACTCAAGTATTAACATCATTATATATATATATATATACACACACACACACACACACACACACATACACATACACACATATATATATATATATATGTATATATACACACACACACAGGCAGACTGCAAGATTGTTTCCCCCACAATATATGTAGTCTGGTGAGCATGCACGCAAAGACACTGCAACCACAAGCCAGAGGTTATACCGCAGTGACCAAATATTAAAATTATAAAATTGTGAGCTTTTTCTGGTATTACTGTGAATGGACACAGCAAGCAAACTGGGCAAGTCCATCTTTAAATAAATTAGTGCATGAAACTACACTGAAATATAAAGCTCATTTCATTCAAATGTGTACATCAGTTCCACAAGAATAACCTAATATGTATTACATCAACTCCACTCCTGCCAATATTGAGCTAACTGAAAGGGAAAAAAAAAATAAACACTGATTAATGTAGAACCAATGTACAAATCAGAATAAAGTAAAAAATCTGTGCACGTTTTCAGTGCAATCTGGCCCTTAATGTCAGTTCACTCGTAATTGTCTTTAATTCATATGTAACTAAAAGTGACTTCAAAATCCATGCATACTTCTACAAGAGAATTCCGAAATCTAATGCGTGGATGCAAATGATAAGGTGTACAGTGAGTACATACCTGATATGCAGACAAACAGGCGATGGATGAGGTCACTACTGCTATGAAAACGTGAACGTATTTTGTTATGAGATGCCAGTTTGGCAGCTTGCAGGGCCAGCTGGATCTCGTGGTGATCAAGATCCTCCGATAACTCTGAGCTGGTGGTCAGACTGCTGACGGAGCTAATGAATGGACAGAAGTAAAACAGTAAACAGTCAATAGAAAATACAATTAACTAATTTTATATGTCTTTTGATTATTTTATTACATATGTTTTGGAAACAGAAAAAAGTGGTTGAGAGAGAAAAAAAAAATCTCATGGTCTCATTATCAAGCAAGATACATAGCACATGATACTAGGACTCATTGCAAGCTGCAAATTCTAATACAGAACAAATTTTGCAATCGCTCTGAGCTCTGTAGATGTGAACTGTCTGACCAGAGGTCAGAAGCATGTATACAGTGGGGAAAATAAGTATTTCATACAATGCCAATTTTGCACTTTTCCCCCTACAAAGAATGGAGAGGTCTGTCTCTCTCTCTTTTTTTAATCATATATGATTTTTAAATAACTAATTTGCATTTTATTGCATTAAATATATATTTGATCACCAACCAACCAGCAAGAATTCTGGCGCTCACAGACCTGTGATTTAATTTTTTTTGATGTGATTAAAATTTTTTTTAAATTAAGCCTTCCTATTCTGCACTCATTACCTATATTAATTGCACCTGTTTGAACTTGTTACCTGTATACAAGAGACCTATCCACACACTCAATGAACCACACTCCAACCTCTCCAACAAAGAGGTGTCTAAGGACAACAGAGACAAAACTGTAGACCTGCACAGGACTGGGATGTGCTACAGGACAGTAGGCAAGCAGCTTGGTGAGAAGTCAACGCTGCACTGTTGGTGGAATTATTTGAAAATGGAAGAAACACAAGATGACTGTCAATCTTCCTCTGTCTGTGGCTCCATGCAAGACCTCACCTTGTGGGGTAAGGATGATTCTGAGAAAGGTGTAGGTGGGGAAACCTTGCAAAATTGTCAGTGTATCAAATACTTATTTTCCCCACTGTATGTTCTGTATATATGACAACTAACTGGTTGTCTGACACAGTCAGTATTGAAAATTCATGTCAGTTAAAGCTGATATTTTGGTCTTCATGGGCAAAACAAAGCCCAGGAAATTTCTTGACAATTATTGCATTTAAATTGCAATTGCAATATTGGTCAGAAAATCTACTATTATACATTTACCTCATACTGTTTAGCCATAAACGATATGTGGTGTTTTATATAAAGCATTTAAATAGAAAAGAAAAAAAAAACACCACAACAACAGAGCGGTCCAAAAGTCCAAAACATTAACAGGGAAGCAAAAAATATAAACAGTGATAAGTGAAAGTACAGTAACTCTTGCACAATGGTCCAAAAGTCATAGTGCTTTACCTGGGAGTGTATGCACTGGACAGACTGCAAGTTGTGACAGACACACTCTCACAGTCACTGCTGGTGCCTGAACTTAGAGGGGACTCTTGTAAACTGTAGCCCATTAACCAAAGGAAACAGAAAAAAGGAGGAACAAAAAGAAAATGAATAAAGGCTCAAAACACAACAGAAGGCAACTAGAAAGTACACTTAAACAAAAGACAACCAAAAAGATTAGGGACACACTGATAAAGAATTGTAGGGCTGATAAGATAATTGGTTATTAACCTCACTGCAGGAGTGGGAATCATTGTAAAATCTACTGAGCTAAAGTTTTCACGCTGTTCAAGCATTATTACTGCTGCAAAACATGACCGTCAAGCAGACTAACACCGTATTCCCTCTTTTTATTTACATCACCTATCAGTAAGAGGACTGTCTATCAGTCTGATTAAGCAATTAGATTTTTCCAAAATCGTACATAACCTTTAAGAACCTCCTTCTTAAAAAAAAAAAAATTCTCGTTTTCAATGCCCAAGCATGTTTGGTTATTCTAAATATATTACATGTATATACAATAAACTTGTTTCTAAAATTCTGTCCACAACACTAAATGCTTATTTATATCCGTATAGTTCTAGATGAATTATTGATTAGTTCTATATAGTTTTGGCACAGCTAAATTAAAGAGGACAATTACTCTAAACAGTTTCATGTTTACAGCCACGCTTATTTTGAAAGACTAATAGTAGCAGTTGAGTAGAAGTAGCCTGAAAACTTCAGGTCTATGATGTTATACACTATGCTATCCATTTCAGGAAGTTTGAAAAAAAATCTTCACTCTAGCAACTTATCGTGTGTCAGTGCATGCGTGAGGGCATAAAACTGATTATGGGATGCAATTGTAACACTGAAGATACTACTACTATGACTAATAATAATAATAATAATAATAATAATAATAATAATAATAACACTACATTTCCATTTGTGACTAATATACCACTTAAAAAGAAAAAAAAAAACATTTCCCCCATCTTTCTCTTAAGAAATATATCCACACAAACCTAGACATCTTTTTGTTGTCTTCTTTGGACTGTTTCTCCTGTATCTCCTTTGCTGCAGTGCTGAGTACTCCCTTGCAGGCTCTGTCCTGATGGGTGCAACTAACTTCTAGGTCCCCTGAGTCTTTGTCCTGGGATAGTGTGCCACTCGAGCTGCTGACAAGGCACTTCTCACAGCATGGGGACAGGGAAAGGACCCCTCCCTCCTGCTCCTCATCTTCCTCCCTCACTCCATCGTGCAGAGCAGGAGGAGGGGGAAGAGGCAGAGGGGTGTCTCCTTTCCCTGCACTGCCAACCCCCACCGCTGAATGGATAACAGAGCTGGTAATAGTGAGCTTGTGCTTGTCAAAGCCCAGAGCCCCTCCCCCTTCAGCAGTCTCCGTAGCAACAGGATCATCGTGGCCATCGACGCAACCAGCAGTGCAGCAAACGCAAGAGTTTAGCAGGCAGTGGGTCGCCACCAGAGCACTGCCCTGTGCTGCTGTGGAAACTTCGGCTGAGCGAGGCAAGACCACAGTGAGGTCAGACAAACTCGGTGAGCGTGGGTTAAAAATGACTGTGGCAGACAGCTTCATTCCACCTGTCCGATGAGCGATCACCTCTGCTGTTTCCACCCCCTCTTCATCCAGTGGCCCCTCCCAGCCATTCACTAATGGTAACGTGTCTGATGTTGCTATGGTTTCAGAGGAGAGACTGTGTCCATCTTGGTCACTCTGATTGACCGGTTCATTTGACTGACAAACTGCCTTCCAACCATTACAAGTGGGGTCAGATGAAGGGGTGGGCCTGGTATGTATATTGGGACTGGCTTGCTGTCCCTGACGGACTCCACCTGCTCTGGTCACAAGACCTCCCCCATTGGATACTCCTTCCAGGTCATCCATGAAGAAAACACGTTCATCTTCCTCCTGAAAGGAGCCAGGGGCTCGGTGAGGTGAGTTCTCGGTGCTGGAGGGCACACTGGAACCTGCCAGGCTGGGCTGGTATGCCCGTGGCTTGTGGGCCGGAGACGGCCTCTGGCTTGGAGGGGAGAGCAGAGTAGACATTTGGTCACCTACCCGATGCACCATCATATTAAGCTGTTCAATCTCCTCTTCATCATACTGCATGGAGCAGGCCAGGTCTGTCTCTGTATCCTCCTCTCCCTCGCTTGGGACGTCCTGCTGCCCCTCACTATCGTCCCACACACTGTCCTCCTCCTCACACTGGGAGGTACACAAAGTGAGGTCCACTGCTTTCTCCACTTCCTTCTGCTCCTCTCTTATTACTACCTCTTCCGCCTGGCTCTCGGTGCTGGTGGAGGTGGCTGGCTCCCGAGTGGAAGAAACATCGGGGCCGACGGGGAACTCACCATCCTGGGAGATGCACAGACTCCTCTCCAGAGTCATCAGCTCCTCCTCCGTCAGAGTCTGCAGCAGATCCCTTTGTCAACAACACAAAAACATAATTTAGAGGTCTGTATGTTGGTAATGTATCATTAGCCATACACAGTATTATTAGCAGCATGACAACTGTAACCCACAGGTGGATATTTTCTTGCTTTCTTATAATGGTCTGGTTATGAGACCATGGAACAGAAAGAAAACAGTCAGAGAGAGTTAACTATGGGCTCCAAACTTAGACACTGAAGAGAAAAAATCAGCATGCCTTAATACGTGGTTAGAAATGTGAAGACTATGAACACAAGAGATACCTTATTTTCTTTAGTAAAGTGCGAAAGGGTCGGAAGAGTTCAGACATGTCCTCTGGTTTGTTGTCCAGATTGAGAGGTCCATCAGGATACACCACAAGTCCACTAATAACACACAACATTGAAAGAGTTAAGCGCTAACAGAACACTGTTTTCTTCTGAAGCAATGCTTCAAATGACATATTAAAGCATTTAGATAACCATCTAGAACTGATACATAAAGTAAATAAATTGCAGTTGCTGAAAAGTGAGATGACTCACATACCATACAATGGCCAGCCGAGGGATTGTAAACATGAGAGCAGGTTCGTAGTCATCAATCATGTCTTGAGTGAGATAGCCAAGTTTCAGGGCCCTTAAAGTTAATGTCACACATTGTAATATTGCATTCACATAGTGAATTATTTTTTACCCAGTGGTCAAGAAGAGAAGTTAATAGTTAGGGATAAAAAAAATAATTCTTTCCAGAAACATTCTTGTGATGGAAGAGAACACTTTTACTAACAAAGAATACAAAAAAGCAGACTAAAAATTTCTGAAGGATATGCTGATGTTTTAGTAGACCTGGCATCAACTGAAATTGCTTTGAACAACCTCTAATTTGTACAGAGATATCTTTTCTTTAGGAAGATCAGCTAGAATAATGGAGTAAATGTTTCATACAAATCTCCACAGGCATCTTTTTAAACACCTTGCTGTGTTGATTAATAAAAAAGGCAATAATCAAATGGTAGTTCATGGAAAAAGACTAGACATGCACAGACCCTATAAAATAAATCTAATTCTGACCAAAGTGAGCATAGCCTGTGCCTGGCTGCAATTTACAATAACTTGTAAAATCGTAGGAGGTACAAGTAACTTTGAGATCTTTGGCTCGAGTTCTGTGTGGCTTCTGCTTTGCACTACAAAGACAGCCCTTGCGATAGAACTGAGAGAGGGCTGTGGGAGTCATAGAAAACAATAAGGAGACAGAAGGTGGCGTGGTGTAAAAAAGTAGAGAAGTAGTGAGGAGACAAGAATATATTAGCTAACAAAAACTACACCAGGGAAATCCAACTGTAGTTTAGACTTACATCCGAAACCTCATCTGTGAGTAGAGAAAACATTTAGTGAAAAGTCATGTCTAATGATCTCTAAATAGGAACACTGCAAACATGTATGCCTTGCACCAGTAAAATGGGTCAAGCACAAGGTCATACAGTATAGCTATAGTCAAATTACATGGTTTGTTGATTTTCTAAGTGAAAATAAGTGAACCCTCATCTTTATGCCTTCAGGCATTAAGCTTCTTGCTTCTTACACAAATATACATATCGCTGCTGTCTGAACAAAACCCTGTATCTCAAAAATGCTATCATTGGACTGCTGAAAAAAAAACTAACGTGATATAAATACGTGCTATTTTTATGTTTATGTTAAACTTCGCAAATAAACAGTAATAGTTCATTAAAATATACTGACTATGTTCTCTGTAGAGAATGTGTTCATTTAAAATATCATCAAGACATGTCAACCAGGGATGCTCAAACCTCAGCATATAAACTGTACAAGATATGCCTCACTGTAAACAGACCATCAAACCTGATCAATGTATATTGCTTTAGCCCTCTGTGTGCTACTCACCTCTCTACAGTCTCACAAAAGAGCACAATCACTTCCTGCTGAATGTAGTACTCTTTAGGAGACTTCACAGGCACCATGGCCGACACGTAACTGCAACACAAACAGCAAAAATAAAAATAGAAACACAGGCTCCTGTAGTTAATAGAAAACCATAATGTTTTTTTTGGTGTCTAGAACTATACTTTTACTGTAATATGAGTATACCTGAGCTCAAACTCAGCAAAAAGGCTGTCAAACTGGCGCAGAGCTTCCCTCATGCGCTCTGTGTAGAAGTTGAGGTCTCGCAGCGCTTGATCTCGTGTGATGTTGCGCACCTCTTCCAGACTGCGCGTCAGATCTTTGGCCAGTGGCCGCATTGCCATGCTCTCGATCTCCCGGTTCATGATGATTGAGCCTGCTGCCAAGCACTGGACACAGACCCGAAGGTTAAAACAGTGTTATTTACTCTAGCTCATTCAAGAAAACTTTTATTTAGCTTGTATATGAAAGCAATGACTAATACTCTACAGCAGTGTTTCTCAATCCTGTTCAAGGAGACGAACTGCCCTGCATTATTTCGTGTTTTCCTGGCTCCCAACACACCTGACCCAACTAATCTGCTCACTTACAGCACATTATTGAGTTAAAGTGGCAGAAAAAGCATTAGAATGTGCCAGACAGGGGGCCTCTAGGACCAAAGTCAAGAAATACAGCTCTACTGCGTGCTTTACAACTTACACTCAGTTCAATTTCATTTGTACAACACATTTCCAAACAGACACAACTTCAAAAGAATTAGTCAAGACCCCTGACAAAACACTTTTGAGGGGACAGTTACATGCCAGATTAAACTATTTTGTGGGCCTAGGCTATGAAATATCCAGAGGCTTTATTTATATTATATAAAAAAGATAAAAGCATCATGACGTGAGCCAACTTTTAAGTTTTCGTGAAAATTGTTATTTTTTGTGATTTTATTGTCATTTTGCTAATAAATAAAGGTATAAACTGTCTTTGATCCATGTACCATGTCTAAAAGGAGATGAAATTAAACCAACTAAGAAATGGAACTTTCTAGATGAGCTGAAAAACTTCACTGTAGTGTGAAGCAAAAGTTTTATTGGTGCAGTGAATTTTGTGAGAGCTGGCAACCCTACATAACAAAAAATGAATATAGAATACCATGAACCAAAAAAGACATCTTGTGAGATTACATGGACATAGCAAATACAGTGGGGAAAATAAGTATTTAGTCAGTCACCAATTGTGCAAGTTGTCCCACTTAAAAAGATGAGATTACAATTGACATCATAGGACATAGACAAAAAATATCCAAAAAATTGAGAAAGTGATTTATATTTTTATTTTTAATGAGTTATTTCAATAAACAAACAAGCAAGATTTCAGTTACCCCATGAAAAGCACAATATAATTGTTTAATTATAAATAATACTTTTACTTAATACTTAATTTTAAATAAATAGCAGAAACAAAATGTGGGACAAAAAAAGGACTATAATCTCCCTCACTTAACACCTCCTCACAAGAACGGTAAGGAAAAATATGAATATACAGAAGCTACCAACGTTCGTTACAAAGGCTACCATCAGCAACACACTACGACGCCAGGGGACTCAGATCTTGCAGTGCTTAAGTTTCAAGTAGCGATTTTTTTTTTAATTCAAACTGCTGTCACAATATCTTATATTATATCTTATATAATATTTTGTCAAACAAAAACACAATTAGATAATTTCCCTAAATCATTCACCCCTACACTTTACTACTCAGACCAGAAACCGTGAATACCGTGAATTTTAAATGTACAAAAATATGTGAAACTATTCATATTCTGCCCTAATGGCTTAGTAATTCACTAAGTGCGCATCTTGGGAGAAGTCACACTAGTTCATGCTGAAATACTCTGCTGGGACCCCAGTTGACAACCCCTGGCCTATGCGATTTTTCCAGTCATGGTTACAGGGAAGATCTGTTTAAGTCATATGATCATACCTCTGCCCCAAACCACAGCTGTCCCGCAAGGTTGTCATGACGAATCTCCTCTGGGAATTTCACACAGAAGTCTCTGTTTGCTCGATCTTCTGGTATGCACTCATCCATGATCTGATTTATGATATTCAGCACATTATCCTGGACAGGAAGCAATACATTCCATTTGAGATCATTGTTTACACATTCTAACTCATCAGTGATCCTCCTGCAAGCAATATCAGGCAGACTCATGAAGACTAACCTGGCAGGAGCGGAACTGGTTGACCAGGAGTGTGCACCTCTGAGGGTCCTTCCTGCCATCCAGACTGTCCAGCTCTGAGGCCACCTGGTTTAGCTCCTCGTCAGCATAGTAGAACTGGGCCAGTAGCTGGGGGTCCGATCTCTGCAACACATTAAAGAGCAGGAATGCAGGGCTGTTAAAAGGCATTTAACGGTCCCACTTCGGCTGAAAACAATCCAATGTTTGTTTGTACGTGCATGACTTTCCACACTGGGCAGTACTACACTATGGCACAACACTGCCTATTGTGTATGTTAATGTGATAAAGCCAAGAAGGAGCATTCTTGTGGAACAAAGGCCACACATATAATGTGATTACCAAAAACGCAGGCTACTGTATGACTGTAGCAGAAGGATGCCACCACCGGATTCAAAAAGGGCACTGATCCAGAAGCAGACCTTTGGCCTCCTTCTGCCGCATTCCACACTCCAGAGGGAACATTCTCCAGGCAGTGCATCATGGGTTTGGGAGGAAGGCGTTCCAGAGAGGATTCCAAAAACTTTTTTTTCTTCACATCACTGTGCCTCCCTCCAACCGCTGGAGTCCACCACAATATGTTATGTAGAATTATGAATCACGCTTGTTTGTGTTTTTATGGTGTTCCTGAACTAACAATCATGGGTAATGGTTCATAGAGGTGTGCATAAAAAAAAAAAAGGAGACAATAATCACTCTTCAGAATTTAGGCAGCTTGATCATTTAAGAAAACAGATTAACACCAGTCAGATTAATACCAGCATACGTATCCTCACCTGTGTAAATGCATTTCTTGAAATGTCTTTTATTATATTATTAATTATCCTATAATTTGGGGAGAATTTTGAGAAACAAAGTCTCTGTTTTTATGCATCCATTTTGTCATATCTAACAAATGGGTTTTTATTTATATTATTAAAATGATTCATTAAACAAGCAGTGATGCATCTAAATTTGGCAGTTAAACATTTTCCTATATTTTTATTATGTGCCATTAATGCTAAGAAGTTAATCTGACACAGCAAAAAATTAATTACTGAAGGGCTCTTCAATGGCAATATAAAAGCTTTTTGTATTTTGACACATCCAGAAAAGCCCACCTCATTTCCTTATCTTAAGGATTTGCTGTGGCAAACTGGGATGCTCCACTTTTGTCATTTAGACAGAATTAAGTTAAATTTAAATCTTTCATCCTTGCAACTGTGAAAGAAATAGCCAGAGGAATTAATCTCTGGGTCCAGTATTTTTCCACAAGTCAAGCTTGACAGCATTTGGATGTTTGAGAGTTTATGCATTTGTAATCCATTCATCATGTGTGTTATGAACTGGGGCTTGGTTATGACACGTGTCTGGCACACAGACCAGTGGACGGAGTAAGCCGATTTGTGCACCCAAAAGACCCCCAGATCCGAGATGCTCACTCAGCCAATATACACACTGAGAGAACTAACCACCTGAGAATAATTGCTATTCTCTAGTTAATGCATTTGATAGAAGTTGCAGTGTGCTGTGAATGGTTTTCACATAGAGAAGGTGACATTTAATCATCTCTTATCACTTGGAGTGTTAAGCTACACCTCTAGCTGGATGTTGGAGCTCTATCCCAAGTTGTGCATACAAACATAATTTAACCTGATATGAAGAAGAAAATCGGAAGAGGTGTGGCTGATTGTTAGATGGCACGGTGAAACAGTAGCCTTTGTAAGGCAACTACTCAACAACGTTTATTCTTAAGCTCGATGACACATCACGTTTTAAATGCCATTGTGTCGGTAAACATGACTATTTCCATCTCAAGTGGCCTATTCCACAGCCTATCAATAAGACTGCACTACTGAACCTTTGCAAAATGACTGTGGTTTCCTCCATCCTGCCAGTAAGGTGCACTATGCATGGTTCACCATAACAGCCAACCATAACATTATTAGAAGCAGGAAGCAGGACAGACACTGGAGAGTCATTTTACCAAATAAACGATAAAAAATATGAATAATGACATAAGGCCCACAAATATAAAGATGCATAATAGAACATGGATAAATAAGTACAATTAAATACACTTATTTTTATTTTGTTGCAATAGTAGCCTTCTACAGTATAGAACATAAGTTTTGAATACCTTTTAGTCCAGACAAATGAAGTCCCAATTTCTAGGCTTTTATAATATATACAGTGGTGTAAAAAGTGTTTGCCCCTTTCATGATTTCTTATTTTTTGCATGTTTGTCACTTAAATGTTTCAGATCAACAAACAAATTTAAATATTAGTCAAAGACAACACAAGTAATTATAAAATGCAGTTTTTTTAAATGAAGGTTTTAATTATTAAGGGAGAAAAAAAAAATCCAAACCTACATGGCACTGTGTGAAAACGTGTTTGCCCCCTAAACCTAATAACTGGTTGAGCCACCCTTAGCAGCAACAACTGCAATCAAGCATTTTTGCGGTAACTTACAATGAGTCTTTCACAGCGCTGCGAAGTAATTTTGGCCCACTCATCTTTGCAGAATTGTTGTAATTCAGGCACACTGGAGGCTTTTCGAGCATGAACCGTCCGATGCCACAGCATCTCAATAGGATTCAGGTCAGGACTTTGACTAGGCCACTCCAAAGTCTTCACTTTGTTTGTCTTCAGCCATTCAGAGGTGGACTTGCTGGTGTGTTTTGGATCATTGTCCTGCTGCAGAACCCAAGTTCGTTTTAGCTTGAGGTCACAAACAGATGGCCGGACATTCTCCTTCAGGATCTTTTGGTAGACAGTGGCATTCATGGTTTCATTTATCACAGCAAGTCTTCCAGGTTCTGAAGCACCAAAACAGCCGCAGACCATCACACTACCACCACCATATTTTACTGTAGGTATGATGTTCTTTTTCTGAAATGCGGCGTTACTTTTACGCCAGATGTAATGGGACACACACCTTCCAAAAAGTTCACCTTTTGTCTCATCCAAAAGTCTTGGGGATCATCAAGATGTTTTCTGGCAAAATTGAGATGAGCCTCAATGTTCTTTTTGCTCAGCGGTGGTTTTGGTCATGGCACTCTGCCATGCAGGCCATTTTCTGCCCAGTCTCTTTCTTATGGTGGAGTCATGAATGCTAACCTTAACTGAGGCAGGTGAGGCCTGCAGTTCCTTGGATGTTGTTGTGGGGTCTTTTGTGACCTCTTGGATGAGTCGTTGCTGTGATCTTGGAGTAATTCCCACTCCTGGGAAGGTTCTACGTTTTTGCCATTTGTGGATAATGGCTCTCAATGTGGTTCGCTGGAGTCCCAAAACTTTAGAAATGGCTTTATAACCTTTTCCAGACTGACAGATCTCAATTACTTTTTTTTCATTTGTTCCTGAATTACTTTGGATCTTGGTATGACGCCTAGCTTTTGAGTATCTTTTGGTCTACTTCACTTTGTCAGGCAGGTCCTATTTAAGTGATTTCTTGATTGAGAACAGGTGTGGCAGTAATCAGACCTGGGTGTGGCCAGAGAAATTGAAATTGAATGTTTTAACATGCAAAAAAAATAAAAAATCATGAAGGGGCAAACACTTTTTTCACACCACTGTATATATCAATTAAATATACAATTTCAGGACCTGCAAGCCAGTACGTTTCATATTGCAGGGTACTACAGTGATGCTGTGGTCTAACTGGCTATTTTGAGTATATGCTGTGATGAGATCTGTTAACTTGATGAGGATAAAACAACAACAGGAAGTGTGAACAATCCAAGCGTCTGGAAAGCTGCTCAGTGCCAGATTTAAAAAACAGAACCAGTGTCCTTACCTTCCTTCAACGGATATAGGCAAAATGACTTGCTAAATTCAACTGACACAGTTAAGCAGTTCACTTCCTTGATCTTGCTGCCTGGACTATAGTGGTATTCATCCTCAAGATGTGCAGTGCTCATCAGTTTACTCCCACATGCTTACACACACACACACCTCATTCACAGTCATTATTTAACCAAGGACTCTGGTCAGCTTGCTTCACTGTGCCACACTTTCATGAAAAGTCTAAAGCTGAATAACAGGAATAGGTTTTGTTGTCATCACCTACTGTACCTCCTCATTTCAGTAGGAAAACAACTACAGGTGACCATATGAAATAAGCAGGGGCAGCTAGACATGCAAACTATGCTGGTCAGTCTGATCTGTTGTTTTATGGGTCAAGCTCACAACTATGGTTAATAGCAGAGAATTATTTTTTTTAACCAGCGTTAAACACAATGATGTTTCCTAATGATCCCATCATTAGAAAAAATAAAACATCACTTTTTTTTTTTTACAAATTTCCATGAACACTGTACAATATTGTAGCAGCAATAATAATAATAGTAATAATAGTAATAATAATAATAATAATAAACAGACTCATGTCTCATGTCTCTACTGAAAGAGGTTGCATCTTTGCGCAAAACTGGTCTGTGGTTTAAAATTAATTAGATGTGCTTTATTTTAGGGCTTTACTGAAGGCAGGTCATGTTGATTATACAGAATATAAAAGACTACATAACACTAAAACGCACCCAGGCAGGACGGTGCTGGTACAGACCTGGCCTTTCCTGCTTCTGGTTAATTTAATGACTGTCGATAATGACGATGTGATGAACTGTACGTGCAGGTGGGACGCGCTGATGTGGTGCAACTGCACGTCCCTAGCAAATAAACCACCTCAGAAATTTATGGAGACTGAATAGAAGTAAAGATCTCTTCCAGCGCTTCTCGCGCTCCTTGGCTGACTTGCTCGAGCGAGGCTGTCCAGCGCTAGCCTCTGTAAGTTAACCGTACCTGTCCAGCGGGACGACACGGTTCATCACCAATCCTACATAATACAGAACTTAATCTTAATTTAATACCCGGAATAAAAAACGGAAAGCAGTCATATCTCCAGGGTTATCAAAACCGTGAACAAACAGAGGTTCTCTTGTCAGCTGAACAGACACTGACGGAGCAGAGAAATGACTAGACACTCAGCAGCACAGCAAACAAACACAAAAAGCGGCGGCTATGTGAAGTTAGCTGTATTGTTAGCCAGATACATACAGTGCATTATACAGACGTTCGGTTAAAAAATAATTTAAAAATCATATCAAACTTACCTTTGGCTTATACAGCCACTTTCGGAAGCGATTCATCATTGGCTACCTCGCCAGCTTACCGGCCCTTTGTCACTTCCAACACCCAGGTTGCCAACGCTGACGAGTTACCTGAAGCAGCAGCTTCCTAATGTACCGCAGCTGTTAGCAAACCTACCCGGGCACAATCCTTTAGCCAACAATGCTAACGGGCTACCTAGCTTTAAACAATTCTGATTAAGCTGCTGTCAACAGTGACTGTAAACAAAGTCAGCTAGTATTATTCCACTGTACACATACAGAGGCTTTGACTTCGGTCCGTATCGCCGCTTGTCCTAATGCCGTTTCGCACCGAAAACACTCCTTTCTCATGACTGAGCTGAGCAGGTATTTAGCTCGCTAGCAGAGACGTCTGATTCGTCCTTTCGAACCGATTTGCTCCATTCAACCGATTCACAGGTCCATCTGAGTCGAACTTTTGATCTGCGGTTTAGGAAGGCCGTGAAGGCTGAAAACTTGTAACCACAGGAAAAAAACATTAAATAAAGCAACAAATTTATTTAACTCAGAATTTTTCTATGTGAACTACGACTGGTACTATCACTCAGCAGTGATTTTGTGCTCTGTTAACCTGATTTGTGTAGACAAAGCAGACACCAGACTCGTTCGCTAAGTTGGTCGTTATTATGTATAGAAAAGATCAGAAGAAGAATCTCATTGGCTTGTGAATAAACAAATCATATCATCACAAATACGATTCATTTAAACGAATTTTATAGAGTCGGTTCAGTAAAGTGACTCGAACGGGACCATCACTGCTCGCTAGCGCAAGAGCGTAGCGCCAGGCTGCGGAAGTAGCCTTAGACTGAAACGAGTGGGTTTGGACTGGGTTGCCAAATGCTTTTTTATGAATCCTCTTTTCATTGTGTCAGAGTTTATTTTTGTTTTCGTGAATCGACCAGCCCCATCTACGCGCCTGTGAAGGAGTCAATACGTTTTATTATTATTATTATAATTATTATAATTATTATTATTATTATTGTTGTTGTTGTTGTTGTTGTTGTTGTTGTTGTTGTTGATGATGATGATGATGATGATGATGATGATGATGATGTTGTTTCTCTCCACGAAATCATTTTGCTTTTGTCAATGTATTTAAACGCCAAAGCGGGTTAATCAAATAAGTATGACATCTTATGAGGAAGTGCCGAACTTGGGAAACGCCCCACTGTTGCTCGGCAACAGGAAAACATTGCACCTTTGACGGCGGGTCTGGTGCAGAAAATGGAAAGTGCTTCTGGCAGTATTTCAGCAGTTGTAGAAGCGGTGACTCAGACTTAGCCTGCACAACCTGGAAGGTGAGTAAAACATTTGTTCTTGCAGAATTGTGCAGAAATTATTAATACCTAAATATGTAAGTTTGGTTCACATTGTGTCGGTCTCCTTTAGAAACTCAGGTCTCAGGATGAACTGTAAACAGCTCGTGGTAGAGGTCAGCAGGCTGCTGGACAACTATGAGCCAGACAAACTGAGTGTGGACAGTTTTGTAGAGGACTCTGCCAGGACTCTTGGGGTATTCTTACACCTAAAGCATAAACTTGTATGATATGTAAAGTGTCATGAATGCATACCCGTGTTTTCAATGGAAGCACATTCCCACCACTTAAATCCAGCACGTATTTATTATTATTTTTCATTGTTAAGGGGATTGCTATGTTTGAGATGTTAAGTCATAGTTTTGAAATGCTAAGCCATTATTTTGAGATACTAACTCAATTTGAGACACAGAGTCATTATTTTGAAATCCTTAGTCATTATTTTGAGATACTAAATGTAAGTGAAATGACAATATAAATCTAAACTAAATGTTAATATTTATATACGTTCTCAAAATATCAATAAGATTTCGTAAAACTGTGACTTTGCATCTCAAGCTATTGAGACAGTATTTTAAAATAATGACTTAGCATCTAAACATAATGACACAGTGTCTCAAAATAATGAATTGGCATCTCAAAATAATGACTTAAGATCTCAAAATATAAATTTTAATGATGTGACATTAAACCATTATGTGTTATAATAAATATAAAACTAACGAAACAATGGCTTAAAATAACAATAACAATGACTTCTCAAAACACCTAAAAATAATGACTTAGTATCTCAAAATAAGGAAATAGTATTTTAATTTGACAACCTAGCCTCTCAAAGTAATGACATAACAAGCCATGAAATATGTGTATATATGATATGATCATACGTTGCATTATTGCTTTTCTGCACTCTAGAACCAAGCCTCCAGTGGTGAAAAGTTCATCTGTGATGCTGTTTATGGATGTATTGTGCACAAAAGGCTTTTGGACATCGTGGTCAATGTCTTTTATGATCAGAATGAAAAAACTTTACTCAAAGCTGATCGGAACCAATTTGTTGGTAAGTTTTGTCATACTTACAGGAAAATGATTTATATATTATTTTTTGTGCCATCTGCCATAGAGCAGTTATAGAAAACAATAAGTTTGCCTGAGTTTTGATCTTTATACTCTTTTTTTGCATTACAGTGGTGTGTTATCTTGCTATGTTCCACCTAGAAGACCTGGGATTAGAGCAGTTCAGCAGAATAATCAAGTCCCTGGACAGCTCCAAAATGCACAAAGTAAGACACTACACACTAACAGCATTATCACAAAGCAGGGCATGTGCATTAGAACAACGTGACCTTTATTTCTTTACAGCAAGGTTAGGATTCATTTCATCTTAGTCTTTCTTACATTTTAACAGATGTTTATACTATTATACAGGTTTAATTTTGCTCATTGTTATGTGTAGCAAATAGAACATTCCATCTAAATAGTAAATATAGTGGTAAAATAAGTTTTCCTCATTTTTAAAAATGTATTTGATATGTAAACAAATTTTGTTTGTATTTTGTTTCAAAGTATCCCTGTTCTATACTGTTGACAGAGACTTATTCTGAATTATTGATGTAGTGATTATTACTTTAAAGGACAGTAAATATGCTATAGTTGCTTAGCATACTGTGTTTTTTGCCCAGTTCCTCAGGTTTTTCTTTAATGTCACCAACCTTACCACCTGGATTCAAGGGGAGTGGAGTCAGATATATGATGCTGCCTATGTGGAGCACAAGTGGATAGCTCCATTACTGAGGTAATACATGGCTACTTATCTGCTAGCTTCATGTAGGTTAATTAAACCTACTTTGTGCTAAATGGAAGGTTTTTGACAGAATTCTAACATAAAGATATATGTGTATATAACCTAAATAGAATCAAGAATGTAGGCAACTTAAAATAGTGCCTGTACTGCAGAGGACCAGCAGCATGATAGGACTGATGCAATCTGTTCTTGTTAATGCTGATTACAGTTTCTTGATGTTTTCCCCAATAGATGGCGAACTGAGATTGAAGGACTGTTAGATTACCTAAGCAAGAAAACCACCAAAGGCAGACTGCCAAGGAAATCCCCTAAGAAGTGCACACAACCTCAGGAGTTTGATCTGACAAAGCCCAAACCACGTCCACTCCCAGCTCCTGAGGCTATTCCACAGCAGGAGAAAACCAAGCCAGTCAGCATCAACACCCTAAAGGGGAATTATACCATTTTGGTTAAAAAATTAAGCATTTCTAAAAAGTTAGAATGCAAATAAAATCATGTACAGTGGCTTGATGAAAAAAGTTCTAGAGAAACTTAAGTGACAGAAATGTTTACAGTCGTGGTGATAGGAATATACTTGCATCACATGGTTACATTGTTTTGTGATAGTTTTTCAGCCTAAACCATTTTTAATACATTCATAATGGAAAGGTACACGCAGAGGGTTGTAAAGCGAAGTAGTACTTACCACTTTAAACTGACCACTATTTCACCCATATCAGCATTACACATAGAAGACACGCATGGATTCACTGTGTTTGCATAATAAATCTCTAACCCCTGAGCTCAGTCACCACAACTGTAGACAACTCTGAATGGCTTTACATCTCAACAGTTGAATTATGCAGAATATTTGGTAGAATTCCCCTTAAAACTAAGAGTCTAACAATCTATGATGGATATAATATTATGGATAATATGATGAATGCATGTAATTACTATTACTGCCTGTAAATTGTCATTTTACATGCAATGATTTTTGTTCAGGTACCAGCAAGCACTCACAGAGCACCAAAAGACCAGCAACGTCTGGAGGAGCTCAAACAGAAGAATCATCTGAAAGCACAGGTCAGATCTGAAGACAGGGGCTGCTATTTAAGCTACTGTATACCACTGTGTTATAATACAATCAAATAATGGTGACAGGGAATTCCACTCATTTCTGCATTTAGACATGGTCATGCAGAATGGTCTGATGTGAAATTTCCAACTTAGATTTATTTTGCAGTGGTGGAACCAGGGGTTGCCATGTCTGCAACACAAAAACAGACAGTTTCTTTACTGACTAAACGTATCTAAACAAGCTTTTCTATGTAATAGTGTTTTTCCTTAGAAAGTCCTGCATGCCCCCCTTCACCATAAAGGTGAAATTAATACATGAAAACAAATAAATATGTATTGTTTTAAAAATGCATAAATAAAAATGTAAAAGCATTGTGGCTCTTGTAAACATTTAACTCTCTTCATGTCTGGTTCTTGTCACCTCTACTGTGAACAGTGGAATTCCCTTAACTTTCTGTAGTACTGGTTTTGATATATGTATTTTCTTGGTATATATGTGTGTTTCTTCCACTCATAGCAAGGTTTGTATGAGGCAAATATTCAGCAGTTCCGATGTGCAAACCCACAGAAGTCTGAAAAAACACAGGTAAGAGTGTCTCTGAGTTCACACTGAGGTGCTATTAATAAAACATTCAGTGATAATCAGTTTCTGATACACAGAGATGATGTGTACCTTCTGTTGATAGAACACGATGTCCCTGATTCAGCAAAACTTTGATGCCAAACTCAAATTTGACACCGTTTACTCCTCTGGGACCCCAGTCACCCAAAAGGTAAAAAGAACACAGTGTTAAAGAGCAACCTGTCCTTACAGTAGTTACAGTAGTTCTGCCCTGTACTGTATCTAATACTGTGTTCACCTTTGTATTTGTGTCAAAATTACCCAGATGAACAACATACCTATCAGACTGAACACAACAGCTATCCTGCGGGAGGGAGCACTGTATAATCGGCAGATGGAAGATGAGCTTAATAGGTACTGTCATCAACTCATTTTAAGAGAAGATGTGATAATACACATCCAACTACGCAACTCATCAGTTGAGAAGAGTTTATTATTTGTACTGTGCTTGAAGAAGACATATTGGAGAAAATGAGTTACATAGGATGAAAGCAATGTTAGGTTAGCACATGCAGTCCATATAACCTACAGAAATTTAGCAGTTTTGTGTAGTTACTAATTATTTCCATAATTTGAACTGCTTTTTGAACTTAGTGTGCCTCGCTCTACCTGTAAAGGGGTCAGCTGTTTAGAATAGAGCAGCCTTAAAAAAAGAGATGTTAAAACAATAATCTAATGATAAATTATGATTGTTTTTGTTAACATAATAAGTGGACATCAGCGGTAAATAGGCGTAGCATTTGGACGTTTAATACTTGTGTTATGAGTAATATTGCTTGTGTGTTTGCAGGCTTGAGCGTCTGATGCAGGGGTCAAATGAGCCCTCTGCGTTCCTGCAGTGGCAGAAGGAGATGAGGGAGAAGGACCTTCAGAAAGAGTTGGCCCAAGTGGAGCGCAGAAGATTGGAGGGGAAGATTAGTTATGAAGAGGCTCTACTGGCACGGCAACGTGTGCTGGAGCTCAACCAGCACAAAGCCCAGCTCAAAAAGGAGGAGGTGAATGCCTTCTAGTCAGTATGATAGTATCATATTATAGGTACAGTATAAAACACATTTGAATGTAACATGGAAACGTGTTTTTGTCTTTACCATTTTATTTGTACGTTTCACAGGAAAATTGTAGAGCTTTAATAATTTATCATTGATCTCTGATTATATATATATATATAATCTAGCAAAATATGATATATACAATAGTAATATAGTTATTCCCAGCAATAGAACTTAGTCCTGGATGAGAAATGAGAGTTCATATTGGTATTTTTGTCTTAAGCGGTATATGAACACGAACATTATTATCTAAATCTGGGCAGAATGTGTTAATATACCTCCATTCCTGGATTTCAGGCTTGTAACACATTTTTGAGGTAAAGATTATTATTAAATATTATCAGATTTGGCTATCATTAGCTTTTTCATATTAGAAAACAGGCAGACTTATGGCAAATGAAAGGTATTTTTTGTTTTGTTTACACCAGTCAGCAAGGGGACCACTGTCGGGAGGAGTGAATTTTGTTGCAAAAATGAACAAGGCTGCTTATGTGCACATTGTTTACAGGCACGGTGCTTGTATGTTTATGCATTAACAATGGAAAACATTTAATATTTCCTTTTCTATCAAGTCAAGCATATATTATCACAGATTTTATGACAAAGTGCCATCACCAGCTCAATGTGAACCACTGCCCCACCTCTGGGCCAAAAAAGGATGCTTTATACTCCATTTGTGGTGAAACCCTGGATTAGGAGAAACTCTTGAGATACAAAGACATTCCTGATGTGGATATTTTTCACTATTAGTCTTTTTGGATGCTGAATAATATCTTCATGAGTAAGTTCTTGTGGGCTGGGTCAAACTGTTCATGTCCATCCCAAGGCTAACCTGCAAAGATCCAGGTATAATGCTATTGAGGGTTTAGTTCTGACTGGATCTTGGGGTGGGTTTTGACTTTCCAGACTGAATATTTCACCTGTGGCTAACTTTAAAGCAGCGTATATATGTCTGTAATTTGTATAGACTGCAGAGCTGATGCGCAAATATGCAGAGAAACGTCTGAGGGAGGAGGAGGAGATGAAGGAGCTGGTGCAGCAAGTGGCTAGTGGCCACAAAAACTCCAAAGCTGCCAAAATCAAACTGCACGAGCTCAAGCAACGTATTGGTAAGTAAAAACAATAGAAGCATCTAAGAAACGTCTGTAATACTTTACCTGGACCCTGCTGCATGATATTGACTTAACGTTTTTTTGTTCATTAGTATGGTAATGTTTTGTTACCATTAACAGTAAACGGCATGGCAGATAGCATGTTTTACTTTTTTATGTTTATTAGTAAACAGAAAGCAAGATGCACAACGGTATATAAACATAACTAGATAAACAGCCTAAATTAATGATCACTGTAGACACATGCACAAAAACCTACATAAGCATACAGTAGGGAAAATAAGTATTTGATACACTGCCGATTTTGCAAGTTTTCCCACCTACAAACAATGGACAGGACTGTAATTTCTATCGTAGGTAGAAGAAAATAATCCAGAAAGTCACATTGTATGATTTTCAAATAATTTATTTGAATTTAATTGCATGAAATAAATATTTGATACAATAGAAAAACAGAACTTAATATTTGTTACAGAAACATTTTTCTGCAATTACAGGGGCCAGACGTTTCCTGTAGTTCTTGACCAAGTTTGCACACACTGCAACAGGGATTTTGGCCCACATACAGATCTTCTCCAGATCTTTCAGGTTTTGTGGCTATCGCTGGGCAACATTGAGTTTCAGCTCCCTCCAAAGATTTTCTAGTGGGCTCAGGTCTGAAGACTGGCTAGGTCACTCCAGGACCTTGAAATGCTTCTTATGGAGCCACTCCTTAGTTGCCCTGACTGTGTGTTTCGGGTCATTGTCATGATGGAAGACCCAGCTACGACCCATCTTCAATGCTCTTACTGAAGGAAGGAGGTTGTTGGCCAAAATCTCACGATACATGACCCCATTAATTCTCCCTTCAGCACAATAATGAGTTCAAACAGGTGCAATTAATACAGGTAATGAGTGCAGAATAGGAGGGCTTCTTATAGAACTGATAAGTCTGTGATAGACAGAATTCTTGCTGGTTGGTAGGTGATCAAATATATAGTCGCTGTCCAATGATAAACATGTATCTCCAATTTTGTCCACTTTGACTTTTATATATCATCTGAACACAGCAGCTGCTGTTTACACTTTGTGAGAATTGCATGATGAATGGACCAACAGAAATGGCCCAATAGTGTTTGGAAAGACATCTGGTTCCATTGACTTGCATTAAAGTTTACTTAGTTTAGGTTTTTGGCCTCTCCTATAAAGTTGCCCTTTTGGAGATACTTGTTTTTTTTTGGACAGCGACCATATATTTTATGAAATAAAATGCAAATGAATTTTTTAAAAATCCTACAATGTGATTTTCTGGATTTCTCTCACAGTTGAAGTGTATCTTCAATTCTCTGTAGGTGGCAAAACTAGCAAAATTTGTGTTTTAAGTAGTTATTTTCACCACTGTATGTCAATAGGCAATAACACACACTTTTCTACAGATCTGAACAGACAGACTACCAACAATATTACCCATATGGAGATAAACAAAATAATCTCTGGAATAAACAAGAGTATTAAACACAACAAGAGGTCTGTTATCCAGTGCATCTGCTACAGTACACAGTACCTGTACCATAACGTTTGATGCCATGCTTATGTCCCTATTTTTGTCAGCATGACATCAAACATTATGACATAATATCATGGCAATGAATGATATTAGTAAAATGATGTTGTTACATTACTGAGCTAAAAACTCTTGCCCGCTTATGACATCTTCCATGACATATTTATGGTATGTTTATATCAATGTTGTGTAGTGGGGTTATTGAAAAGTCTGTTATAGTGATGATAGTGATATGGTGATAAGCTATTTACTGCTGTCATTAAAAAACATTTAAACTGTCAGCAGCCCTTTCTTTATGTTGTGTTTTATGATGAGCAGACCAGAAGAATCTTAAAGAATGTTCTTAGTCTTTCTTTTAGACTACCACTTTAGAATAATTAAGTTGTCTTACAACCTGTTCCTTGTGTGCTGCAGTGAAAGAGGTTTCTGAGCAGAGCAGGGAGCTGCTTCGGCAGGCGCTGGAAGAAGCCCAGGCCGAGCTGAGTCGCAAGTTCGAACTCATCCGTCAGATTCGAGCTATTGAGTCGGTGCCTCATAACAGACACAGGTTTCTGGATGATACAGAGGTGCTTACATTCTTACACATAACACAGTAATGCTGTTACATGATCTCTATGCTGGCTGAAAGAGCAAGGATGAAACTATCTGATTGGACGACCACTTGCTGTTTCCCTCTTGTTGCCATGTCTCAGGCAGGAGGCCATGAACTGCTGTGTGAGATGTCACTGGTGGAGCTACGGGAACGTTTGGCCAGGCTGAGGGAGGAGGAACAGCGGGAGCAGGAGGAGAAGAAGCACAGGATTCTGCATGAGAAACAAAGCAGACAGCAGCTACTGCTGGAGCAGCTGGACATCATTGCTGTGCGAAGGACTGCAGCGCAGCATGCCACTGCACAAAAGTAACTAGTTACTCTTCTTGAAGTTCAGGATCAGACAGCGGCTTAAATGGGATATGAATGACCCCACCAAAGGGAGCTCATTTTCACTTAATAAAAATAAATGACAGTCTAATTAGCTTATTTACTGTTAATTCATAGCACTGTATGGTCACATGTATGTAGACATCTGGCCTAAGTACAAGAGTACCAGCCACAATAATTGGCAACAGCTGTATAAAATCAAATCATGCAGTTTTCCTAGACATTGTCAATATAATTGGTAGCACCTTAAATGTGGCACCTGTCATAGGATGCCACCTTTGCAAAGGTTTGTGCAACTTGTGCCCTGCTAGATCTACCTTAATCAAATGTATGTGCTATTACTGTAAAATAGAAGATTCTGGGCACAACAGCTTAACCTATTCTCTTTATAGAGTTCTAAACTGCCTCTCAGAGCAACACTGGCACACAAACTATCCATCAGGAGATTCATCAAATGGGTTTCTGTGGCCAAGCAGGTGCACATATGCCTAAGATGACGAATGCCAAGCGCAGCTGTGATGTAAAGTACAACACCACTGGAGGCAATGTGTGATCTGGCAGTCTGACAGGAACGTTGGCTGCATGCATAGTGCCAGCAGTAAAGTTTGGTGGAGGAGGCATAATCAACTGAGGCTGTTTTCAGGGTTCGGTCTAGGCATCTTAATTTCAGTTAAGGGTTAAATTAATGCTACAGCATACAGACACATTTTAGACAACTATTTGCTTCCTGACCTCACTGAAAACCTTTGGGATGCAATGTGATGTCGGTTGCAAACCAGGTCTTCTGGTCCAGGATTGTCTGACCTCACAAATGCTTTGACTGAGTGGGCACAAATTCCCACAACCACACCACAAGATCTTTTGGAAAGCCTCTCTAGGATAAGCCTCTCGAGGATTTCCGACTAGCTCTTTTAGGTGTCACGGGTGTCCTAAGAATGTATGCCCTAGTCAAGTTGCTATAAATTAGGTAAATAATCTAAGGTATTTAGAAGTTAGTGCGTCTACCCATGAGTACTAGGTATAACATCAAATCGCAACATAAAACTCCCTGTAAAGAGGTTAGCGACCGGTTGGGACCAATAGGCTAGTCTGTCGCCAGTAGTTAATCAACTTTAGAAAAACTTCAAATTTCAGTTTAACATGTTCAATTGTCTCTGTATAAAACAGACAAGAGGAGAAGAAAAAAAGACTGAAGCTGCAAGAAGCAGCGACTATGGATGAAAGAGTAAAAGCCCTGCAGAAGACGCTGAAGTTGAAGCAGCAGGAGAGACAGAACAAGGAGAGTGAAAAGGCCAACGTGAACAGAAATAAAGAAATGGCCACTCAGAAAGTGAAGAGCTATATCCATGAAAAGGTGAGAAAGAGCTCTGATGCTCATTATAATGTTGTCAGTGTGATCATGTTCTACTCATGCATAAGATCACCTTTTATCATGACCACTGACAGACAGCGCGTTTGTTTTATAAGAATGTTACACAAGCACTCTTGGGGCCTGTGGTATAGACCCAGATTAAGTCCTAGGTTATAGGAATGTACCTAGGGTAAAAGGAATTTCTAGCATATCACCACTGGCATTGCAATTTAACCAAGACGCATGTCTTGCATATGTGGAAAACTTTTTTTTATGTTATATTTAAATATAACCACCCCCCACCCCCACTGAGCAGCAGGCATTGGAGGAGCAGCACTGGTTGGAACTGGAACAGGCTTTAGAGAGGCAAGTCCGAAGAGAAACATCCAGAAGAAACACTTCAAGCCAGATCTATGGAGTAACTACATAATACCTCCTTATCACTGCTACGCAAGATCCACACTATATAGACAATTATTGTTTGGATAAAAGAAACTAAATAAATAAATAAAACAATCTACCCTTGCACATTTATTTTAATATTTGAGCCTCATCCTGACATTGTTATGGTCAATTTGAAAGAACGGCTTATGAGAAGTTGTTTATTTTGTGGAAAGAAAGAGAAGAAAAAAAAAAGTTAAATGGTTAGAGTGGTTTATTCTGCACCAAAGAGATACAAAATTACACAACCTGCAAAAACACAAATACAAGTATATGAAAAGAAATTACAACAAAAATCTAATAGAAGGACAAACATATTGCACAATAACTACCACTATGAAATGAAAGGCTGTCAGCTGCATGACTTATGTGAGATATTCCACATCACTCAATCACTGTTTCTCACATGTGCCAAATCACTGACAACTATGATCATTCTTCTCTCATGGTCATGCAGGATTCCAGAGCAGGATTCCAGACCTCGAACCATTAAGTAATTTTTATCTTTCTTAAAAATTTAATCAGTCTACAGAAAGCTTATTTTTCCATCCCCATTCATTTAAGCTCCAAACTGCAAGTGCCACTTCTATTCTGCATTATTTAGCCTAGTAAGACATAATTAGCTTGGTAAATATTAAAAACATCTACAAAAGTAAAACAATTTTGCCTAAAAATGCATAAATCATTATTTTGTTACACAAAAACCTAATACTAAACCACTACCAGGAAAAAAATAAAAAAAATAAAAGTAAAGTATCTTAACGGTTTTTAAAAAAAGCAGGTGGCAAAATATTGTGAGCTTTATTACAAGCCTGAATTTCCATGTTTTATCTAATGCCTTTTTATTCACTTAGGAAACGATAAATGGCTATATGCCAATGAGGTCAACCACAGAAGAAACCACCTTATGTGCATCGTACAACTGGTACAACATGTGCCAGGCTTCTTATCGAAAGTGCATATAATTTAGTGATTCATTACATTATTCTGTCACCATTGGAAGTGTTTATATTAACAAACACACATTCACAGTTTGTTAGGTCAGCTAGACATGCAGGATATTAAATGTCAAGAGCTATGCTTCAGGTCTGCAATTCTTTCAACATTTAAGTCGTTGTTGTGCAGAAATTGTAAACTACTCAGTTTTAAACATAAACAAGTAATATCGTGTTAAAATGGCAAAAAAGGACAAGCATATGGTGTCTGTATGGTTGATATGCATCTGTGAGTAGTTTACCAAGCTTTGGGGTTCATCTTTTCTCTGAAAGACTTCCTCAGTTTATTTCTGGGGGCAGGAATAGGCGGCTGAGGAGCTTGGGTGATTATTTCTTCTGGGAGGTCAGCCAGGCCAAGCTCATTGTCTGAAATTTTAGGATTGTATGTGTTCTGAGATGGCTCAATCTGGGCCAAAGGTGGATTTTTGCGGGATGGGGCATGCGTCTTCTGTAACTGTTGAATGATGGCAGAGAATTTAGCATCCAAAGAAGGGCGTCCTGTGCGAGGCCTCGCTGTTGCTTTACAGGAGTTCTCCTTCTCCAGATGGCAAGGAATAGGTTGGACAAATGGTAATTTATCAGGGGGAGGTGGAGGGGCTCTTCTCTTCTTGTTACTGTTTAAGGTTGGACTGGAAGTGGACTGGACACTCTCTTTACCTGGTGACAAAACTGTTTTCTGCACTACGATTGAACGGGAGCCCTCAAACAGGGCTGCCCAATGAGGAGGTTCCCTTTCCTCTTCTTGACCAATAAGAAAGCGCCCATCAGTTTCCTCAATCTTATTGTGAATTATATCAGTCAAACCCTCAAATTTCTCTGGTGATCCAATGCCTGAAAAGCAAAAAAAAAAAAGAAAGAAAAAAAAAAGATAAAAAACACAGTTTAATTCAGACCACATGCGTGAGCTTTAGCCATCAAAATGTGTGAAATCTATTGTGCTCAGTGTAGGACAGTTACTTACTCAGGTCATTGTAAACAGAGTCTGCATGTTTGGTGAGGAAAAGTGGGGGCTTCCGTGGGGACAAAATCTGAATCTCCATTAGCCTGTTACAGGTGTGTTGCCACTGACCTTTTGCACAGGTAACAATGCCTTATTTTTATGAAACCGTGAAAACACAAAAAACAAGCTGATCTCATTCTTTGCTACTTACAAACAAGTATATCTCTCACTTACTCTTGTCATACAGGTGTTGCCAAAGGGCATTCAGCCAGTCCTGCAATAGGTCTGGTGTCTCAGCTGTGAATACATGGCTAGTAGGTTCACCCATTCCTGGATTAATGAGACTCAGCCTAGCGCCACTTTTCTGATGTCCTTCTACTACACGAATGCGGGTGTCCTACACATAAAAAGGGAATATTATCCAAAACAAACCAATAAAAGTACATTCTATCTAAACAGCTGACTCCAATCAACTCTAATGATCTTTATCATCAATGTATGGTTCAAATACGATAGATGTTACACTTTCAATCTGTTGTCGTACCTCGTTTATAGAAAGAACAACGCTGGGCTCCACCTTGGCCTGGATCTCCTCAGGAGTAAAGTAGCAGGAGAGCAAGCCGGCCTTCAGAACACAGTACAGTCTGCAGCAGCGCTGCAAACCCTCAATACTTTGCTAAACAGACAGATATACAATGTTTATCATTACCTCACACAGGTCTAATGGTGCATATCAAGAGCTTACTGATTTTTGGAAGGAACACACTAAAATAACATACATAAAAAGATATTTAAAAGGCTTGTGGCCCTTACCTGTTGGCTAAGATAGCCACTCATCATATCCTGTGTCATGCAGTCAGGTTGTGCCACCAACTGACAGCAAAGATTTCCATAGAGAGGCAGCCATGACGATGCCTCCACTGAACAAGCAGAAACAAGAGGCATTCAAAACAAGTACCTTTCATTTTACACACCTTCCCCATACAGTAATTATCCATCCATCTTTAAATTGCCAGGATTTAAATCACCCACGAGGTAACGCCTCCCACTCCCCAACCCATAGATAAAACAAAAAAAAAATAAATAAATAAAAATAAAAACACCACCAATGTGCACAGGACACTGAAAACAGTAATTTGGTTACTCCCTTTAGTTTTAAATTAGGAAAAGTCATTAAACACGAAGAAAAACTATTTAGAGATGTTAAACATGAGCCACACTGACCACAAAGACAACACAAGTCCCATATCGGTGCATTGCTAAAACCAGTTGAACAAATCAGACCACAAAAATCAGACTACAATATTGCACAGAAATATCAAATCCTAACTCACAGACAGCTCTAACCCTTAACATTATACATGATTATCACTTACCATTCTGTAAGACTATAAGTGAGTGAGACTGGAATGAGCCTTCTGCTTGCTCCAAACCCAGAGTTGTGTATGCCAACAGAGAATATTGCACCCCACTGAAATAAACAGAAAAATGACAAAATCACAAAACACTGTATTTTCCTGTCACACACAAATGTGTAGATTAGTCCTTACGGCGGCATTGGGTTGGACTGAAGAAAAACATCTGGATCACTTCCATCTGGGGTGGAGCAAAGTTTCTTCCCAGATACTTTGCCAAAAGAGGTACGAAATTTTCTGGCTAGTTTCTTTGGGGTGTTGACCAGAGCTACCTCCTCTTCTACAGCACAGCTGTAGAGTTCAACTGCAAGCTCAAAGTTCGGCTTAGCCTCAGAACTGTGACAAGTAATCAGACAGGGACAGTCTTTCATTCCAGTCCATTACACTGCATCACAATTTTATCACAAATAGTGCAGGACTGAATACTTACAAGATAGTTACACCCTCAAAGCAGACATCGGTCACTGATCGGTCTACAATAACCATCTCTGTATCAAATATCTCAGAGCCAATCTTCATTAGACAGAAGACTGCCACCCGATGAGAATCTGTTTGGCAAATTGAGTATGTGATTATGTACGAAAACAGAGTTTTTAATATGCATCTTAACACGTATTAATATAAAATCAACTACACTTCTGACTTGCAATACTTATTTCATTTCATTTCAATACAATTCATTTCATTATTTCTAATAAATAGAAAACAGAATGACCACAATTTTTGGAAATTTAATTCCAAAATTAATTTGGAAAATAATTAAAATAGTTAAAAGGCACCCACTCGCTTTATTGCTGAAGTGCTCAGAATCTTTCCAAAACAGTGGGATTCGAAGACCTAACACAGAGGAAAACAAATGAACAACAACAACAAAAAAAAAAACAAAATCAAGAAATTAGTAAGGATCTTAAATTTTATATGAACAACTATATATAACCATAATATCTTACCAGATATAGCTACTTTGCCTTTACAAGGCACTCGATTCTGAGAGTCTAACGACCTGTAAAGCAAAGCCATTTTACATTAATCAGTCTAACAGTCTTCGGACACATGTTTTTTTGTGTAAAAGGTGTCCATAGATTATATTCAGCAACAATGACTACATCAGACCTTCTCCTAAGACTCTCGACCATGTCCTGCTGTTCTTTCCTCCTCTGTGCCTCAGCCATGTAGGCTTTGATTCTTGCGTTGCAGGTTAACAGACTTTTGGCTGCATCGAGGATTTGTTCTCTCTTGGAGCTGGCAACCAGAAGCTTGTATGCACCTGCTCTCATTCGCATCTCAAAGTCCATCTTCTCTTGTATATCACAATCCTAAAGAAAATCTAAATGTCAGAGACGAGCAGACATTCTACAGGTTCTTTCAAACAAACAATGGAACACACTACAGGCACAGGACACAGGCAGAGAAATGGGGAAAGAAATCACTGCAACACGATTTTTGGGGAGACAAGAGACAATGAAAATGTGAAGAGGGTACAGAATCATCTGAATCACAGCTGGATGCTTGTGAATGGAACAAAAACTATTACAATGATGAGAGAGTCACTTCCAGCAGCTTTCACCGATCTTCCCATTTAATGGGCAGTGGCCATACGGCAGGCTGAAATAATACACCGAGACATGAATGAAAAGGGTCTTTTATGTTAGTGGGTGGAGTAGGATGAAATTTTGGTGAACAAAGACACAGAACGACCTCGACAATGGAACTCTAGCTAGCAAACCACTCTTAAGAGCTGTGTGGTGATGTTTCATAATAAAACTATTTTCAAATCAGTGCAAGAGACCAAAATAAGTGCTCTTTTATGATGACTTGAAAAATGAAGGAGACATCACCACAGGCCCTGTTACACATATAGTCTTTGGCTACCTGTAATTTCTTAGAAATTTGTCGTATATACAACAAATTCATGTCCTCGATTATCTGCTCAGTGTCATTCAGGCTTGTGCATCGTTTCATGCCTCTTGCTCTTGCCTGAAAAGGACAGTGAATAACCGTTAGGGGGCCAGAGAGTTTAGAACCAGCCCCAAAGGTGAGCCCAACATGAAGAGACAAACCCGGCTAACTTAGCTAATAAGGGAAAACATTCTCATAAATTTCAGTTCTTATTTACCACATGCAGTTTTCCTTGGAGTGATTTTGGCGTGACAATCATGCAATATAAACTTTCCTTTGGTTAAAATCATATAGCAACTCACATCAATAATGTTATAAACCTGACTTAGATTGACTTGTAAACAAAGTAATTTAGATAAATTGTGATGATGAAAAGAGCCTGGAGGGAGGAAACCTACAACACATATTTAAACAACTTATTTATTATCCAAACGCCTTAGTGAACCTACACGTCTTCTGGTTTTTTTTTTTTTAATGTATGAAGTAATCATGATGATAAAATAGTGAAACATCATACATACATACAGTTGTTGCGGGACTCTTACTGCCTGAATGCAAGTTAACCTTCTGCCATTAAATGATTATCAAGATAATTTAGAACACAACTTTATTGCAAAGCTCTTGTAAAACAAGGTCCTTATCATTAGACAGTATATTTATAACCATTTTGTGTAACATCTTTCTGCTTAGACGCTGTTAGACGCTTTGAGCTCTTCTGACGTCTGGTTCCCATCAGCAACACTGCGAACAATAGTGACTCAGTAAAGGTCTCTAAAACTAAACATTTCACATCACACCACTCTGAATGACTTTCTGTACATCTTAATCATTTAAATATGCAAACCTGTGGTGGAGACTTTAAGCTTTACTTCTGGTTAGCTTAGCATGTAGATTAACGTAACGTTAACCTGAAGCTAAATCACTACTACAGTAATGTGAACGGCCTTGAATCGGGAAGAATAAACATACCTCGTTTTGTAAAAACAATGTACTTTCTCTTATTTTCTTTCTTTTGACCTCCATGGCGAACGACGAACACGACGACACAGTGGACCTCGCACCGACATTTCGCCTAAACATTCGTCCTTCCCGCGGCAGTTCCATATTGGCTCCTTCCTGGAGAGACAGGCCCCTCTAGTTCAGCAAACCGACGCTCTCCGCGGCTGAGATACAACCAATAGTCTACCTTCAACGCTTACCGTTGTCTAAACAACCACTGGACCGTACCACTTTCAAATTTTGAAATGGACGAGCGAGGGTGTAAATTACTGAAATCTCTGAGTAAATATAATCACATTAAATAATAGTAATATTTTAATTCAGTAAATGTGTAGTAGTTTATTATTTCATTTTTGTGCTACACAAAATGTTTAAATTCAAAAACGTTTTTAGTAGAACTCTCCCGTCTGTGCTCGAATGGATCAGACCGATTGTCTGTCGCACTCTGCATCCTAATGAATTTTCAGTCATTCTTATCAAATCACTACAGTAAACCGGGACACTGAGGCTGCTTATGACTCCAGTTAGCGACAGCGGTTTGCTCTCATATTTATATCATTAGGCCATTTTAATGGAGGGCGCCGTCAGATGTCTCAGCAAAGATGTCAGTGACATTTATGTTGCTTTTCTTACAGCAGGTTAGATGTGTTCATCACATATGGAGCTAGCTATCGCACTGTCACGTGACAAGACGAACGTTGAGTAAAAAAACGGGAAGCTCAGTCAGTCGGCTACCTGTCGAGCGGATCCGAATGATCATCGTTTGAAAAGAGGTGCACGAACAGAGGCGTAGCCGATTATTGCGACTCGAGCCCTGGACGGTACCAGCACAGAACCTGCTTTTACGGAGGTACGCTTAGAAATACATATCCCCATTATTACTTGGGCTGCACGACTCAGTCCGACATCTAGCAGTAACAAGTGAACGCCTCCAGACAAAATCTTCCATAACGAACTCATATTCCTTTATGTAAGCCAGCTGAGCTAACCTTACTTCCAACTGATGACACTCACATCTTCATATTGATGGATTGGTGATCGTAGAGGCTCTGCACAAAGCTTCGTTCATTCAGTCTGAGTTATGTAATCTACGTCATACGAAATACTTTGTCGTGTAGGTTTGTTATGTGGTTTAAAATCGTGGTCATGTGGATCAAAACTGTGACCTAATCCATTCGATTAATTTTGGAGTTAATAATAATTTCTGAAATGAATCAGTTCCGGTGTTTAAGAGGAGCAGCATGTCACTGTAGTCATAACCTGTTAGAGCTGGCTGGGAGACCGTGGTTGTTGTTCCATCTAAATCCAGCTATTCAGGCTGTAGCTAATGCAATAGGCTTTGCCTGCTTGTGAATTGGCTTAACTGTCAAAGTTTGGGGGTGGGGGCAGGGGTGTTTGAACACAGGACCCTAAAGTTGTAATCAAAGCCTAGTAAACATTTGACCATCAGAGTCGAAGCCTTTACTGACATTTCAAGTAAATTATCTGAATTATCAAAATAGAGTTTTTGATTGAATTATCAGTCATTTTTATTCCGTATTTGGGATACTTGGGATAATCGAGTTAAACAAGGCTAATTTTACTCTCTTTATAATTTAACGAAATATGTTCAGGTAAGCATACTGCATTGGATTGCAACATCATTTATTGTAATAACAATGTACATTCATCATCTAAAAGAAAATTGCCCCCAGAAGGAATCAACCAACAGGAATTAAACTTGCCTCAGAGAAATGGAAAGCGATTCAAGCAGTTGCAAGCGTTGTAGAGGCTCCGGGAAGTGAGATGTTCTTATCTGTGTGTTGCGCTCCAGTTCCAGTTGCTCCAGTTGCTCCAGCTACAGTTGTTCAGATACTACCATAGCATGTTGTTGGTGGCAATGTATAGAGGAAGGCACACATCTGGGAGATCTACATGAACCTTGGAGAGGGTAGCATTGCAATCTGACACTTCCTTCTGGATGCAACAATTTTTTCAATGATGAGTGTATATAATCTCATTGACCAGACCTGATTTCTGCATTAATACGACCTAGATTTTCACAAGTCCTAAACGTAGATCAAGATATCCTACATAAACTTATAAATAATAATATTTCACATGGTGATTTATTTTTTGACGAAAGTGACCTTTGCTTTTAGTATGTGGTGCAACTTCCTTGTGCAGCCATAACTGCATCTTAACATTTCTTGTAACTGTTGATCAGTACTCCACATTGGCTTAAAGGAATTTTTGACCATTGCTCTGTACTTCCATAGAGCTGCTTACAACTTTAGCTCTGGAATTAATTGAGTTTACTCACATAAACTTCTTGCTTCCAGTCTTTCCACAACATTTGTATAGGACTATGGTCAGGACTTTTACATGGCCTTTTCAAAACATTAGCTTCATTCTTAACTATCCATTCCATGGTTAATCAACATGTGTGCTTAGGGTCTTCGTCTTCCTTCATGGTCCACATTCTCTAGAGATACAGTTGATTATTGTCCTTGAGAAATTGGTGGTATAATCCTGAACTAATGGTTTCATTACGGATGGCAAGTCACTCTGTGTTGGTCATCCACTTTTAGGAGGGTAATAGTGGTCTTGACTGTGGGTTGGTGGAGTCCAAACTGTTTAGAGATTATTTTGTAATCCTTTACAGCATGATTAACATTAGCAACTCATTTTCCTCAGCAATGTATTTTTTTCTTCCTGTAATACACTTTCACAAACACATGTTAAAGGTCTTTTGAAGACCTTGTTAATTGAAAACACCTGTAACTGTACCTGTAACAACTGTAATTTCACCTTCTAGCTAATCTTAGAGGTCTGCATACTTTTGCCACCCACATATATGCAATATTGGATCATTTACTTCAACAAATAAAGGACCAAGTATGTTTCGTTTTAGGTCATGCTTCTGTGGAAATATAGACAATTTGAAGGGTTCACAAACTTTAAAGGACCACTACGCATTGTTATTCACAGGCTGTCTTGTTTTATGAAACAGCTTGTCTGTATCCACATTCCACAGTCTAAATAATACCCAAGGAAAACTTGATCTGTATCTGTATCAGCACTTAGAAGACACACATGAATTCACTAGTCACCTTTTATGTAGCAAATAATATGCCAATATATGCGTTGTAGACATGGACCCTCTCACCAGGACTGTAAAGCAGTCTAATCTGCTGAGTCCTTGCCCCATTTCACATCAAGAAAGTAACCAACTTTGCTCAGTAATTGAATTCAGAAAGGTGTGGTGAGAGACTGATGTTACAAGATGTTACCCATTTCTTAAAACTTGATGCTAAGTGATTGTGATATTATGTTATCAGGTTATTTGTGACATGCAGCAGAAGTTGTGCACCCGCAACACAACCCTATTTGTGGAGAATGGCCAGGCGTGTGGAGCGGGGGCACCGTCTCAGCTCCCATTTCGTTGCCCTCGGTGCGGAGAGCATGAACGCTTCCACAGTCTGGCTGCACTGAGGGCCCACCTGGAGTACAGCCACACATACCACACACACTCCAGCAGGCATGACCTCAGCCTTCCAAACAGCATTGGCCACTCATACCCTGACTGCACTCAAGACTGCAAGAGGGCCACCGCAGAGACCCAAACGACAAAAGACGCAGGCACCGACACACACTCTCTTGGGAGGGGGGAGCACAAACTCCTGTTCAGCTCTGACCCTCCTCCATCTGAACAGTGTCTAGAGGGACCTCTGTCCCCAGAAAAAAGTGCAGCTTGTGGAGAGATGTCTGTTGGCACTGAACTCCTATCTGCCCCAGTGGCCTCGGTGGGGCAGAGACTGGAGGGCATGATGAGGACAGCCAATAGTAGCATGGAACGACGACTGTTGCGGCTCAGCTCCGAGCTGGCACAGACGGACACGGCACTACTGTGTGAGCGTGCTCACTCCCACCACCTGGCCCAGGAACGACAGGAAGTGCTAGAGCGCGAGCGGGCACTTAGCAGGCAGGTGGACGCCGCAGTCATGGTCATTGCCACCCTGAAGCAGCAGCTCACTATGTCTGAACATGAACTGGAGCGCAGGAAACAGTATGTATTGCCTAATGAACATTCTGCAGCAGGAAAAACACAGATAAATAATGCAGTACAGTTCTAATGAGAGCACAGACTTCACAAACATACAATACTTAATGCAACACATATACACAGTCAAGTCACTATTATTCATTATTATGACCACTTCCTACATTCCATGGCAGCACTCTGTCACTCATTAAGGAAGTCACCTTTTTGTGTCATTCTCTGGGCCTACTCATCCATGTTAAAGGCACTCCTAACCTATTTGGGTATGAATCCATCCTGGCAGATCACACACACGCACACATGCTAATTGTTATACCTGGGGCGGGTGGGATCTTCCAGCAAGACAATGTGACAGGAAGAGCATGATCAGAGCTTCCAAGTACTGACCCGGCTCCCTAATTCCCCAGACTTTAACCTAATTAAGCATCTGTGGGACTGCCTTGATTGTCGTGCTCACTTTATGAGTCTTCCTCCCCCACACCCTCCCGTAGCTGTGGGATGCACTGCAGTTACCATGTCTCCAGATACGTGTGACCTTATTGAGTCATCTAGCTGGTGTCCGTGCTGCATAAGGTGATTACTCTGGATATTAACCAGTGGTCATAATAAAGTGACTCAACTGTGTATACAATACAAGACACATAATACACACAAGGACATATGAATCTATGATTATGCCAGAATGCATAATATAAATTCACAAATGCATGCATAGCTCTGAAATTAAGGAACAATCTACAAAGTAATATTCAGATGAGAGTCTTTTCACATGAATTCATTTGCTGCATGTCACAGATTTTGTTAATTCTTTATTTTGTTGTTTTTCTTTTTTATTTAACAACAATATAGTACATATTCATACATTAGTACAGTGTTCATACATTAAACATATTTCACACAATTTTGCATGCTTTTAGTAATAAATCACTATGCGGGCACATCCAAACCATCAAAGATATTACCTTGTCTCTTATTGTTATAATCTCAAAATCTATCTATAGTTTCACGAACCTCAGGCTCTGATTATGAGGTTTGAACTGTGACTACTAGCATCTGTATCTATAAAATGTGGTGTCTACAAGCACCTTATAACACTTATGTGTGATGCCCTTTTTCCCATGTTTACTTATGGGACCAAACTTAGCCTTCTGTGCTCTCTTCTGAGTGTTTAGACAAAGACCCCTAGCATGTCCTCCAGGGAAGTCATATTGTTAGAATTCAGCTGGAATTCTGTTTTTTTGGTTTTAGGTAATAAGCAACATGTAAAAAAGAATTACGACAATTGACATATACAACCCAACATCCAGGAAATGTTTGAGCAATCCAAAATTCTAAATTTCTGTCATATGTGAATAGCTAAGCCAGTAAAAGATGACCTGATTTTCAAAAGACATATAATTCATGGATTATCTTGCATGCACTGCTCTTTTGAGGTCTGTCCACGCTTCTTGAGGTAGTCCATCGTGTGCTTAGGATCTTGATTATACTATTGTAGAAGCCATCCTCATTTCATATTCAGCTTTTCATCTGTCCACAGGACTTGTTTCAAAAATGTATGAGCCTTGTTTATATGTTTCTTTGCAAACGTCTGATGCTGACTGTTATGATTAAGATACAGGAAGAAAAGTTTTTTTGGATGGAGTTCACATTTTTTTTTTATTGAGTTCACGTTTGTGCAGGTGTTGCTGCACAGTAGAACCGTGCACCACCTCTAGAGTCTGCTAAATTTTCCTGATAGTGTTTGCGGTCATCAGGGGTTTTAACCTGTCTTTTTAGTGGTGCTGCCCTCTAGAAGTCGACGAGTCGAATCGGCAGTTGGAGACCCTTTAAGTCGACTCAGAACCTTCAAGTCGACTGACAACAGTGACTCGTAAAACAGACCAAAGCTCACAAAAATGCACAATAGCTTTAAAAATTTGAAAGTACATTTTAATACTTATTAAAGGGGAATAATAAATATATATTTAAGTTTTAGCCGGGCTATGACACATGCTTGCTAAAAAAATAAATCCATGTGACGACTTGCGCTGGCGGTTCACTGTTGAAGAAAGCTAAAGCTGTGAAGCTGAGAAACGTGAGCGGAACGTTGTGTCAGAAAAGTCTGGAGGAGCTTTTAAAGAAGAGAATCCTAATAAAGTAAACCTAATTCTGCTCTTCAGTTAGTCAGACATCGAACACTGCTTCAAACAAGCAAGGTGACTTTCGTTTTAGACATAACGGCTGTTTGCGGTGAAGGAAAAACGGGCCGAGGATGTTTGTTTTATTATAATTCCATCATTTTAGAATCTAAATTACAGATATTTATTAATTCCTCTACAGCTGAGATTATTTTTTTATTTAAAGATAGGTATAGTCACCTAATACGCCTGCCGATAAACAAGAAATAATTATTTATTATAATAATTAAACTGTTTTAGGTCTACCATTCTTCTTTTCTTCTAAGAAATAGTTTAAATATTGACCAAATTGGTTTTATTTAGCTGCTCGTTATTTATGAGAGATGAAAGACGAAGGGTCAACCTACTGAAGAAGCTGTTAGAAGTGAAATTAAAAAGACTATAAGCTATAGCTATAAGCTACCCTCCTATAAGCTAAGTGCTAATGTTTAGCATTGATACGAGCTGCTGCCCGACGCTATACTCTGTAATTAAATCAGGCTCCAATTCAGATCGATCATCATACGCCACATCTCTTTTAGTTCAGAAACATGTCCCTGTGACTCTGCTGTCTTTCTAAATGAGGAGGACATCAGATCGCAGGACGTTCAATGTTAGGTAAGACAAATGAAAGGAAACAGGCCATGCTACAATTTTTTGCTGCTTTATACAAAAGAAAAACTTGCACAGTTCCTGGACAGTTCCTGATTTTAGGCTTCTTGGACACACAGAGAGGAGTAGTCATGGTGTTTACCTGTTATTGTTTTAGGTGCACTGAAACCAATTACACAGCTTTAAAGTTTAAGAAAACACATTCACATTCACAAACATGTTAAAAAGTCATTTCTTAGCTGTTTTTTTTTTATTTTCACCTCAATCATTTAACAGTGAATAATGATTTAATAATTTTGTTCGAGTCAACTGGTGAAAAATACTGAATTTTTTTTTTTCATATCACAATACATATATTTGGTACAGTTGAATTGTCATTTTTCTCCAACATGGGGCAGGTGTAATTCACAGTAACAGAAGTTTTAATGAGGGGTGACCTAACATTTGCATGCCACTGTAATTGTAATGCAGTTATTTATAAATAAATGTGCAGTTGTGTGTACTTGGTTTTAGGGAGGTGATCACTATCCAGAAATTTCTGGAAGCTGCGGCGCAGCATGAAATGTGTGGAAAAGTGCGTTTGCGACGGTTCATCGAGAGCCTCCTGCGTCGCATCGCTTTGGCTGAAAGACTGCTTGAGTACTACCAGAGCACTCCACACGAGCACTACTGCACGGCTCACCCTGTATGTCACAGCGTTCACTATTGCAGTGGATTACAGTATACAGAGCATGCTTCACAGTTACAGTATTGGCTGTAATTAATTGTTCTTCTTTGTACGATAGATAAAATTCACTTTCACAACTCTGTTATTCATCTAGGGGCCTCCTTCAGCTGACAGTGGTCCCCAAAGAATAACCAAAAGCAGGTATTGTGTAAATCTCTCTCTCTCTCTCTCTCTCTCTCTCTCTCTCTCTCTATATATATATATATATATATATATATATATATATATATATATATATATATATATATATATATATACATAAAGAACATGTACTGTGGAGTTTTGTCCGCTACGCATGTGTTAGCCTGAAAGGGGCAGACTTTAAATCATGGCCCGATTTGCCTTATATGCCTTGCCCTGCAGACATTATTACTTATATATATATATATATATATATATATATATATATATATATATATATATTATATATATATATATATATATATATATATATATATATATATATATATAGGGATCACAGCAAGGCTAGTAAAGGATCGCATCGCCGTAGTTTATAAATAATGATCTCTTAGCATCATTTGCATTGTCTTCGTGTGTATTTGCATGTGCTATAGGGCTTTTCGCCATTTACCATGCTCTATAAATTTGATAAACAGGCAATAATCGTGTTTGGTAGTATTTTGTTTGTTTATGTATGTGTGTCACCCACAACAAATGTCCCATGTATTTGATAAATCCCTATCTTGCATAAAGCCTACTTGTTGTGATGTATACTACCAGGTCCACAGGAGAGCAGCTGGTCCATGATGAAGAGCAGACACATGCATGTCTTTCTGGCTGGGGAGCGTCCAGAGTGTCTGGGGGAAGACTGGGTCATCACGGCTGGCTCCAACGCAGCAGGTCAGATGGATATGAGGTTTAGGGAGCCAACCTGAACTTTGGACTGAATGTACTATGTAAGTTTAAAATGTAGCATATTAAAATTAAGCTAATATACAGACAGAAGAAAAAAAATCAACAGCAAAGTGAAGTAAAGATTCAATATGAGAGATCTTGTTCAGGATGTCGTTGAAAGGCAGGCCCACAGACCAAGCCCCAGGCTGGGCTTAGAGTGGATGAAGCCCCAGGTTGCACACCGAGGTTAGCCGGTTAGCTAGCGAGCTAAAGTGAGGAAACTAACATTATTTTTGCCATCCAAATGACAAACTGTTTGACTAATGCTGGTCCCCCCTCAAACCTTCCAAAAAATGTGTCCTTTATACAAGACTGATCTAGTTTTTAATTTTATACACAGATAATAAATGTATACAGCCTTATAAACTAAGACAAACAACTGAGTTTAGAAAAATAATGTCTGGGCCTAATATAAATGATATTGCTGAAAGCGTTGTTGCTAACACAAAAAATATTTAGTAAACTCATTTGCAAAGGATAATAAACTGTAAGGAATGAAGGAAGAATAATTAAATTGGAATGTGAGTGGAAAACTATGGATGAAAAATGCCATTTTGTCTAACATTCTCCTTAACAACAGACGAGCCGCCCAGAAATACTGAGCAAAACACCAGAGGCCCCCCAGCTTTTCCATTAATAGGGTGAACAATGGACCGCTATTCTTGTGCTAGTAACGTCTAACCCCTTTTATTTTGAAGGAACAATATTAGCTAATTTGATTGTGGAAGTAGTTAGCTTCAACAGTAAACCTGACCATAATACTTATTATTCCAAAGAAGATATTTACAGTAGCTAACGTGTGAGGAAGCTAACCCAAACACTGGCCTCAACCATTTTATAAAAGCCCAATCTGCATGAGCTTCTTCTAGCCTGCCTGGAGCTTCACATTATTGGTCTGTGTGGATGCAGCTAGATACAACTGAGTTAGTTTTGGTATCTCTGTTACTCTTATCAGCTCAAGTCTGGGCCCTGTAGGCTGTAGTGGTGTTCAACTATGGCATGTTAGTGTTTCGATAGTCGGTAAATTCACCCTGTGGAATGTCATTACACTCCATCTCTTGTGCTGCGAGAGCACATCGACAATATTATGGACATGTGATGAAACTGCCCTTTAAATCTGTTACACATAGCTACCTACGTTAGTGGTTTACATTCTGCAGAAACATATATTCTATCTTGTATACATCTTGTATACATCATATCTAACAAATACTCAGATCTTAGCAGTATGAATGTACTGTATACTATCCGAAACACAACCAACTCTGTTCAAATAGTTTTTAATCTGTAGTACTTTGAGCTTGCAATTAGTTTGTGTTTGATTATGTGTTAGTAGAAAAAAAACGATATTCAGATATTCTGTTTGTTGGTCTCCAGTATTTACTTTCGTCTGTATTTGAAGGTGCTGTTGCAAACTATGAATGTCTGAGATGATATCGGAACGCATTAATGCACATTACCTATATTTTAGTGGTGCTATTGCTTAGGGATGTAAACAAGCATCCTAAACAAGTAGTCAGTATTTTGTGAAATGCCTCCTAACAGTAGCCAGCCTTAAAAAAAACATTTTGGTTAAAGGGTAAAATATCTTTAATTGGCAATATTAGCTTGATTCTCTTTTCATATTATAAAATATACATGTTTGGGACATATTTATAGTGATCCTTGATGGGGATTTGTCCCCCACAGCCTGATAATTATCCATTGTACATGGCAGTTTGAAGTGGGTGGGCATCAAAGCTAAAATCTTGTGGATGTAACTAGAGCAATAGCACGTATTGTCTTAAATTTCATTTTGGCAAATCTATGTAGCAGTTTTAAAGATAATACAGTAGCCTACACTTTGTTACAGCAGTTCAATTTGAGCTTTACAAATATAAAAAGTTAGGTTTTAAGAATTTTTCAAAGTTTCAATAATTTACTTCCTGCTTCATAATTATTATTCACAAACTTAAAAACATTTGATTTTTGTGGTGTTGTATGCTTTAAATGGAGATGCATCCTTAAACAACTTATATTTGATAAGGCACACTGATCATACCTGGTTAGTTGATTGTGATGTAGCAGACACATTTATGGAATGTGGTCCTTCACAATGTTCTGTATCTGATTATGCAACCTCAGACTGAGAATGAAGGCGGTAGTAGTCTGAGACTGTAATACACAATAAGGCCCATAATCACAATGCATCCAGGTCTTAAGAAGCATAATCCTAAAGTCTGCTTACGAGATTCATATTAGAATTGCATTATTTGGATAAAACATTAATATTTGGTCATATTTTTATATTGCTATTACTTTAATGACATAAGAGCACCTCCAAACCTCAATGGTTGTTAAGAATGTGAAGATCTACAGTAATGCTTTAATTTTTTTATATTGCTGTGTAAATTTAACCTAAACCTTCATCAGATTTCAAACAGTAGATTGGAAGAACCACATATAACAAATGAGAAAAGTATGACTTGGCTTAGAAATTTATTAACTGAGGAAAAGGATCCAATATTGCATATCTGTGAGTGGCAAAAGAACATGAACTTCTGCTTTCAGTATCTGATGTGACCCCTCTTATGCAGCAATAACTACAACTTAGCGATTTTCAGTAACTGTTAATCAGTCCTGCACATTTAGCATTTTAGCATTTTAGAATTTTAGCATTACCTTTATACTTCATTAACTGTTCTTTGGTCGAACAACTCGTGTGCTTAGGGTTGTTGTCTTGCTGCATGGCCCAGGTTCAGCTCATGAAATTATCAATATTGTGATACTCAAGTGTACTGGTATTCTCTTTCTGAACTGCTAATGAACCATAGTCATCCAAGAAGAGTTAAACATGCACTAGTAAATCAGTGATGTGATCTGTTTAAAGACTGTTACTTTAATTCATCAGAAAACTCTCAGAAACAATTATCTGGGACTGTGATCAAAAATATTATGTTTGATTGATGGCTCATTTCCAGACTGCAGCCTTCTGTGCTATTAGTGATGCAAAGGCCAGTATCACAATAATAAACTATATATTGTGCAGCCTTTATTCATATTGTTGAAAAGAGACATATAATTTGACAATGTAGATTATGAAGTATATTGTTAACAGTGACACAGAATTAATGCAGATCAAATCGATGCTGAAACTCCAAATAGCTGTCAAAATAAAAGTACTGCTACTTTTTCTTATGAGTGACCATGATCTTCCAGTTCAATGCTTATATGTTATTAAAAGACACATGAACGAATGATGTAGTAGTAGGTCGGCAGTGTTACGCGTTGTGGTTCATATGTCAGCAGCTACACCATCTCAGCTCTGTACCGACACTGTTCTGCAGTGTTTTTATCAGGAAACTTACTGAACATTTAACTGTGTTCTGTGATTAGCCTACCAGAGTAAAGAAGAGACCCCTATAAACGTGCTGGGAGAGCATGAGGTCAGCCATTGTGTATTGTGAGTAAGCATGCTGTAGGTGTTCTGTAACTAGTGCAATGTGTGAAAATCTATTTCTAAGAGATGACTGAGCTGTGTTGTAAAAAATGAGGCCCAGGATGTCTGCAGGACATTGTGCAATCACTCTTGTACAGTATAAGCTAGATTAAGGTATACTATGAAGGACAATCAAAAAGTTATATAAATCTGAATAAGTTGTTGTTTTATTTATGTAATATTGTTTGACATGCCCTGATATAAGTCGTTCTCATTTGACTTACCGCTTTTGAATGTGCCATGTTGGTTTCTGCTTGAAATGTCAAGCTTTGTTTTTGCTAGATTCCATAGCCAACTTGTGTGTGCCTTTCTCTTCGGATCTCGTTGTCGTTATTACACATGCAACACTGTGAGGTCTTTCAGGATCTGTGCTGCTCTGTGTGACCTGAAAATTAAAAGTGTGTTTATTATTGTTATTGAAAGTATTGACATGTCATTGCTATCTATCTATATACAGTATATACATATATAAATATATATTACCCAGCACTGTGGCGATTACAGTTGGTTTATTAAAGTATTAACATCCTGCTAACAGACTGTGTCTTTCTCCAATTTTCTCTCTCTTTTTATTAGGGCTCCCTTACCTCTGTGCCACACTAACAATGTTTTTTTTAGATCTGTTTCCACTAGAGGGCATCCTTGCTCATGAACTGTGTACAGAACACTTTTAGGTTCATAGTATGAACCACTGAAATGCAAATTGCAGGTCACGTTGAAGCATTTAGCCTACTGTTTGTAAATGTGCACTTTCTGAATTATTTTTACTTCCAAAAAAGGTTTTATACCAACATGTAGTGTAACAACACGTGGATGCCATAACCTTTAACCTGCCTGAGTCAGATTCACCAGATGACTTATGATGATAATAATGATGATGGTGGTTATTTTAAGATAGGAGAAGGAAGAAAATCATGCTATTAGGAAGTTCAGAATATTTGACAAAGGCTTTAGCTTTGTACTCGGATATGCATGCAGATCTGCTGTGCCATACAATGAGATGTAAAAAAGCGTGTGCAGTGATACTGACATTTTAAGGCCTGCATTTAAAGGCGATCTTTATCAGATCTTCTGGGGAACTCAGTGGTTCAGGTGTATCCAGTAATCCACAGATGATGTGACATAATGCGACGTATTGACTCGGGAAACGGGTCATGATGTCTACAACACTAATATAGCAATATAATACACTTTTAAAAACAGCTAATGACCCTACACATCTACACATTATGCTGTCCAACGAAAAACATATCTCCATTTTTGCCTATTATCACTTTTATGAATCATTTAAACACAGCAGCTGCTGTTTACATTGTGTAAATATTTGATGACGAATTAACCAAGAGAAATTGTTCAAAATAGCTCGGAAAAACATTAAAATTTGTTTTTTTTCCCTTTCCTTTAAAATTGAGATTTTGGAGATTAAACTGTAACTTGAAACTAACTAAAACAACATCTAAGACATCAGGCATTGTTTAGAGGCTTTAAACAATACAGATGTCTGGTTCCCATCACCACCACTGTTAACAATTCTGACTGGATACGTTTCTCCTGAAGAGGGCATTTAAAATCACTGAAAGATTTTTTTTTTTTTACATCCTTACCATTTAGTAATGAATTAACCATTTAATTACTGGAACATTGATATTCCTCTTTAACTTTACCTCTTTAATTTTACCTGTATTCTAAATGTCAGTGTTTGAGTTTATTATCCATGTTATCCGAGATTAGTGTATGTCCTCTACAGTTATAAGTGCTGTTTCTTGGTATAAGCATGTAAGAATTTCTAACCACCAGGGCCCCTTGAGAATATGGTGTTACAAGATTTTATTATCTCTCGGTCCAATTGATCGACTTCACTTATTGTTGTCTAGTGTTGTGTTGCTGAAGATTTTAAACACCTCACTTTCACTGTTTGAATAACAATAATCCGCCAACCAAAACTATCCAGCCAGCAGTGTCTTGTGGGAAGCATCCTGTACACTGGTAAAAGGACTAGAAAATAACAAACACAAACTGTAAAGCAATATCTGAACTATCATCTCTGACTTTCATCTACAAGTTAGACCAGCAAGGTAAGAGTGTCTAATAGAGCGGACCGTGAGTGGACAAAAACTCCAGAACACTGATAATGAATTAAATATTGTTTCCATCACATTTAATTGGGGTTAATGTTCCACAGTTCTTCCCATAGTACATGTACATAAACATCTGTTGTTAGTTACAGTGCAGTGTTGCAGTTAAGTCAAGGCTAGGTCACTTTATCAAGGTCATATGAAAAAACCTTATTTTTTATTGGTTTTATTTTTTGTAACACCTTTGATAATAAGCATATAAAAAAGGATTTAAAGTCACCACCTAAAGGGAATAAGGTTTGCTTGTGATGCTGACGATCTGCCCTCTATCTGTTTCATTCTAACAAACGGCCATTCGCCACCAGCATCAAATGGAATCTAACCCGGCACCCTGAGCAAGCACCTCTAATAAAACCAGCTTGGTTTACGCTGAACTGAGCCGGCAAAATTTCTGTTCAGAGTGGAGACCCTTTAAGCCACAAAGATGGAGGACACATTTGGCAAAAGCAGAACTCTGTATTCCTCATTAAACAGAGATGTGAGAGGGATACATAGAAAGAGAGAAAGCAGACAGGGAAGGGTTGTGATAAGGGGCTATAATTGGCACCCACTGAAAAGAAGCAACAGTGGCCAGATTCACTATGGAAAACCTTCAGAGCTCGGAGCTTTCTGTGAGTCTGTGTAGAGCTCTTGAAGATCAGAGAATCTGTTGGGTGGGCTTTGGAGTGCTCCGCTCTCATTGTTTTCTTTGTTTTTTGCTGTAAGACCATTCGGAGCGCCGGCTAAGCAGCCTCTGAGGCCCATGCTGACGTCATGCATCACATTAAGCATGCCAGGACCATGACCTCTCACATTTACATTTTTCAGATGTTTACTGGATGACAGAGGCAATTATATCAACTGTTTTAGTTCTGCCCAATAAGGAATACAGTCTAAAACAGCTTTTCATATTTTGCACTTACTGCTAATTGAATGTACACAGTATTGTTCTGGACAAACAGAGGTGTTGCACTTCAAGGTCTTAAACTGCCTCTGGCCCGCTGTTTATGTCAGTGGTGATTCCAACTGTAGCTTTCTAAGAAAGTCTAAGAATTTGTAAGAGTTTTCAGGACCTTGTAGCATCCAGAGCTACAGCTGCAAATAAACAGAATCTCGCTGGGAGACCTTTGTTTGTTTTTAATGGCCGAGAAGAAAGCTTTAGGAGCTGCACTGAGATTATCAAGCAGAAGGAGACCAGGAGAGAGTCCCAAATCCCAAAATACTCATCAGATATCTTATATACTGCAGAAATTATTTGGCAGCTTGAAGCACTAATGACCAATGAAAATCAGCACTTATATATTACAAATACTAAAACATGCTCAAAAACGTCCAGACAGCAGATGGAGGGGCTCGATGTATTTGTGTCTCTAAAGTCTCTGGTAAGTAGATGCAAAACACATTTAACTGAAAGTAATTCTATTGTTTGACCCAGATGAGATTGGCACTCTAAATACATCAAAAATATTTACATTAGAGTGTGAAACATGGTACATTTATTGATGACCACAAAGCAGCAAATGTCTGTACAATAAAATTTTAATATAGTTGACATGAGATCTACAGTAATTTCTTATGAATGTATAAATAAAACCTTCCAAGAAAAGAGTTCTTTTACATGGACAGATATGAAAGGAAAAGGAAGCATGTAGACACCCATCCAGAGTCTGGCACAATGTGCTATACAAAAAACATTTCATGAAAAATAAAGACGAATGTCTGCACGTTTAAACAAAGCTCCCTGCCTTACTACAGCTGTGTTTTGACCACTATGCTCTTTAACAGGCAAAGCATCCATGTATAGGGACCAGGTAGTGGCATCATAACCTGCCCAGGTGTCACATGACTGAAAATGTATGTTTATGTCGTTAAAAAATTAACTTGTGTTTTAAAATATACCTTAAGATGTTTAGCACATAAAGAAATGGCAAAGGGATGTGACATCTTGCTGTCAGTTGGAGACCCCCTTTTGCAACAATAACTGGAACTAAATGTTTCTGGGAACTATTGATCAGTCCTGCACATCAGCTTGGAGTAATTGTGGCCCATTTCTACATTCAAAACAGCTTCAACTCCAAATGTTCATTGGTTTCCTCACATTACTCTCTTTTGGTCCTTCCATAGGAATACGATTAGACTTTGACTGACCATTTAAAAACAAGTTTTATCTTTAACCCTTCTATGGCAGAATGGCTTGTTTGAGTTGTCTTGCTGCATGACCCCTTTGAGATTGACTTCACAGACAGAAGTCCTGATTTTGTCCCAGTAGAGTTTGTTGGAGTAGTTGGTGTAATTCTGTTGATTCAGAATTCATTGTTCCATCAAAGATGGCAGGCTGTCCTTATGCAGATGCAGCAAAATAGGCCAAAATCATGACAAGATTCACAGATAGAATAAGGTTCTTATGCTGGAATGCAGTGTTCCACCTTCTTTAGACACAGCACTTGTCATTTTAATTTGGCTTGTCCACATGATCTTTTGCAAACTGCAAACTAAAACCTTGTAGACTATTACATGTCTTGATTTTATGGTCAGTCAGACGTCCTGTTGTAATCTTCTTTGTTCATGCAGTGATACACTTCCACAAATGTTCTATGAAGATCTGACTTTGACAGAACCCTAATTATTCAAATACACCAGGGTAGCCACTCACACCTGAAAGTTACCTCACTGACTGGACACACCTGTAATTTCAAATTACTGCTTATCCTAGAGGGTTTCCACTCAAACTTTCAAGTGCTACTGTAGAAGTGAATGCTGTGACTACAAATACAGTAACTAAAACACACAAAGGAAATGACTAATACGGTGTAAAGGTATTCTTTATGGTGAATCTTGACTAATATCTGTCAAACTGCTGTGAAAAACTGCAGATTTTGTGGCTGTATGAAAACAAAAACCATGCATTATATTTGAACCTGTTTAACGTTACATTAAACATTTAAGCTGCTCTGTTAGGTTGTCTTGCTTTCCCCATATCTAATATTATTCAAATTAAAATATATTAAAATATATCTTACTGAGATTTGTATATTAAAATGATCTCTTGACGAGTATATGAATTGATTTCACTGTGTACATGAGAAACCACGAGTCAACCTAAGTACAACAAACAGCCCACTTGCAATGAGACAAACAATCCCAGAGAGGTTTTAAACATGTGGGGTGAACAGTTATGATTGTGTTAGATACTTATTTTATCCTGTGTGTGTGTGCGTACATGTGGACTTCCTGCTACATATCTTTGCCTTTTTAAAGATGCAGTGTGTGCGCGCGCGTTTGTCTGTGAGTGTAAATAAATGACGATGGTTTGGAATGAAGCATACAAGAATGGCCGTGTGAACTGAGATGACTAAACTGTGAACATTTCTCTCCTGCTATAAATATGACAGCTTGGCTTAATAAGCACATGCAAACATGAGTCATCCCAGCATTGCTAAAGAACACTGTTTCTGTGATTTTAAAAACAATTGTGTTTAGTGTGTGGTGAATAGGGAAGACGGTCACTGTAAAGTAAATAGCTTGCATATTGTGCTTGTGAAGTTCTACATACCAGAAACTGATAATTCTTGATCCAACATGATTGACACGAGATTATGAAACACCGTCGCAGTGCTGCGTTTTTATCGTTTTATGTTGGACTGATTCCTCTTGACATTTCAGTGATTATTGGCTGTTGGTTACTGAGGTATTATGAGACATGACAGGTCATGGACATTCGCTAGCATGCTAAGCAAACATCTCCGCAATGCAATACACAGACGTGCTCGACACACCACCAAAGTGTTTTTTTCACATTCTGTTATATAAGACAGTCATATGTAAATAAGCTATGTTCTGATTGGCTGCGCTTTTTTGGCTGTGCTTTAATTGTGTCTCTTTTGAAAAGCCTTCAGGGTGAAGACGTCTTTAAAACTTCAGTATGAATGGGAGTTTCTGTAAACTGAGTAGACAGATATATGTATATTATTATTATTATTAATATTATTATTATTTATGTCATCACACTAACAATTTATTCAAAATGCCTTCTACCCAGTGTGTACCAGGACATGCTCTAGCACCATTCACAACCCCTCATGTGGTTTAGATGTTGCATGAATAAATGAATACATAAAACTATTAATTCAATTTGGAACGATTTTCTTAATCTGCACCGTATGCAGGGGGGAGTGAGTTGTACATTTTGAAACAACATGAAGTTATGTTTACAGACCACATCAAAACCTCATATTTTGAAAACGTGAGAAAAACATTTAGGGCCTTTAAAGAAACGGTACAGATGCGGTTATATTTGTTGTCTTGTGTTTGCTTTATTAGTGTTGCACTGTCTTGCAGGCTAGCCCAACTGTCACAGCGGTTTGTGGCGTAGACCTCCATTAGAATTAAGACGTAAACTTTCCTCAGTTTGCTCAGGCGGGCTGACCTTTGCTCTTAAACCGCGGAAGCACGTTTTGCTAAGTGCTTTCTGAGGATGATGATGAAGGCCCCTGCTGTTCAGTAATTCTGTTACCCTGGGGGTCTGTGCCCTGTGCTCTGTGCGTGAGAAGCCTGCTCTATATGTTCCCTCGCCTCATGCTATGCCGGCACTCTGGGCATTGTAGTATCACTCCTAGGGTAATTATGCCTCCCCGCGTTTAGTTTATTTCGGGACAGAACAGTTTTTGTCCTGAATTAAGACACTTTCACTGTAATAAATAAAAGCTGCGAGGCTGTATTGTTTTGTGTAACAAATGATTACATCGGCACGGGTTTCCAAGCAGGCGAGACTACGTTTCCCAGAATTCCGTGTCCTTCATGCTGCAGTGTCGTCACTGCGGACGTGTAAATCAGACCCCTGTATATGGGGAAGGTTTTCATATGGTTTGCGGTCGTATATTGTAGTTTTTGTGATAAATGGTCGCCGTCGCATTTGTCTCAGGCGGTCGGCTGTTTCGTTTAGGAGAGGAGAAGATTTTTGGCTGGTGTTTAGAGATCCGCTGGAGCTCCGCGCCGTACACTTGAACTCGCTGACGAACCGTCACTGCAAGAGTGGCTTCGGGCTTCCCTCTCTCGGTATGATGCCTCGGGACAACATGAGCTCCCTCGTCCAGAAACTAGCCAGGCAAGCCCTCGCCACATTCCACAACCACGCTGCTAATGCTGCGGCTGGAGAGACCAAAGCATTCCTGGAGAGCCAAAACAAGCTGAGGAGCCTGCTGGCTCAGGTGAAGGCGGCAGATTTGAAGATCGTACCCCGCTATGCGGAGAGCTCGACGGCGCCTCACACTCTAGGTCCTCCCGTCACTTACATGCACATATGCGAGACGGACGACTTCAGTATGGGGGTGTTCCTGCTCAAACACGGGACCTGCATTCCCCTTCACGACCACCCGGGAATGTACGGCATGCTGAAAGTTCTGTACGGCAAGGTCAGAATCAGCTGTTTTGACAGGCTGGACATATCATCTGAAAGTGCCAGCGGCGGGCAGTTCAACCCACCATTACTACCTTACCAGAAGAGCTCGGTACGGCCCTCTCTGCGTCGATCGGTCGGGGAATACACGGAGGAGAACGCGCCCTGTGTGTTATCGCCACACAAGGACAACATCCACCAAATCGAGGCCGTGGACGGGCCCACCGCCTTCCTTGACATTTTGGCACCCCCGTACGACCCGGATGACGGCAGGGACTGTCACTATTACAAAGTGCTTCAGCCGGGGTCAGAGGGGGCAGATAAGAGGGCAGAAGGTCAGGAGCAGACCCAGGTGTGGCTCATGGAGATCCCACAGCCCAGCGAGTTCTGGTGTGGTGGTGAAGCTTACCCTGGCCCAAAAGTTTCTCTGTGAAAGAGACCGTCTGCTTGCCTGAACTAGCACTTAAGAGTGAAGTGTGGAATTAACTCTGTTCTAATGTGTAGAAGATTTCTACATGACCAAAATAACACAACACAATTTTGTCAGTTATGTACTTGTGGCAATAGTTGTGCTAATATATATTTTATTAATGTGGAAATGATGGTATAAACATTAGAATCCAGAATCCCTCCAGTGTAATCGTTGGCCATACCAAACAGCTTTAACTGCTAGAAAGACTGGAAGACCAGGAAAGTCTGATTTCCCCTTATCTCGGCAGTATGTGTACGTGTGATCTCCTGACAACAACTTGGACTGTGGACTCGATGAGCAACCTAATTTTTTGGCTTCTAATAAGTCTGCTGCTGTTGTGATTTGGCCTGTCCGGCTATGAAGGCTCCTTTTTGCCTGTTTTGTTAATGTGTATAAATATTGATTATTTCAAAGCAAACTGCTACTCATGCTTTTCATTTCCAACGATGGCTTCCTCAAGTCTGAGTCTCTTGTGCTTTACATATATGGAGGTTAAGGGTGCACATGATTGTTTACATTGTTGGTAGTGCATTAACAACAATTTCCCAACCTTACCGTAAGAATGCATCCTTGTTTTAACTTTGTGGACTGACTGTCCTAGTTAGCAAGCTACATGTGAGCACATGAGGCAAGGCTACTGGGGCTAACGGCTTGCAGATGAGGGATATCTATGTGCAGCATGCCAGTAAAGGTCTTTCTAGCTCAGTGGTCTCCAACCCTGGTCCTGCAGAGCCTTCTTCGAACCACAACTCAGCACACCGTCTTTGGCTAATATATATTAAAGTTAAATAAGGTTTGGGGTAGCTTGTTGTATATGGGTTGGGGCTAGATTTGGGTCTCTGGGACTATTAAAGTCCACTGTCTCATATTCCTGTGTTTCTCATTCCAGATCCTGCAAGCCCACTGTCCTGCACGGTTTAGTGTTTTCTCTCAGCACACTTAATTCAACTAATCAGCTCATTACCAGTACATTGTTGAGTTAAAGTGGCTGTGTTAAAGCAAGGCAGGCACTAAAATGAGGAGGGGAGTAGGTCTCCAGGATCAGAGTTGGAAACCACTATCCCATATTTAATTCGCTGTAAGCTAAAATTCAAAATAGCATCTTCAGAGTAGCAAAAAAATAACAAGGTTAGCATTTTCTGGCTATCTGGAGGAAAAAGAGGCATTCCTCATGGAGACTTGTTACACTTTCAGAATGTGAATGTAAATTGGTGCCTGAATAGGGCTTTTTATAGAAGCGGGATGGACAGCACTGAAGAAATTCAGCTTGAAGAGCTGGCAAGCTGTAGTTTCTTAATAGTGAGTTCTGTGTTGTTTAGATATCACAGGTATTTGGACAGTTTGCCCAAATTTTCATACTTTTAACAGCTGTTTCCAGGATATTTTAGACTAAATGTCCTCACACTGTAGACCCTGTAAAGTGGTTTGGATTTGCTCACCACCCCAACATGCATTTCTCAACAAAGGATATGCCACCTATCAGTGTTTCTCAGTCTTGCTGTTGCAGTTCTCTTGCCCTGTGCATTTAAGGGTTGGTTTCCCAGACATGGATTAAACTGAGCCTTAGACTAAATTACAGGGCCAATTGTGAATCATCATTGGACATTCTTTTAGTCTGGTTTGGCCTTAATCTTGGTCTAGGAAGCAGGTCCTTGGAACCCATTGAACCTTTCCAATAATGACCCTTTGCTATGTTTAATGTGATGTGTCAGATCACGAGAATGCATGTAAGATTACAGTGCAGGACAAGACTAGAGGGTCTGTATTGTGTAATTTCTTTGACAAAGGGCCCCCTCTAGTGGTTGGAGCTTGTAGTGCACGACTACATAAATCTTTTCTTGCCAGAACCACTGGCTTCTGTGAAGAATCCAGGCTGTGTTTATTTGTCCGTTTACAACACAAGCAAATTAGTTGCAGGTTCACATCTTGTAACAGATCTTGCCACAGGTCTTTTGTGTACAGAACAAATGATATGGCACACTAGGAACAAATTAAAGTTCTTAATAAAGGCTCAGTTTCCCAAAACAAGTCAGCACAACTAAGCAAAAGCAAATAAGAGCGCACTGGCTGTTCAGAAGAGAATGAACATCTATTTCCTGCAGTGATCCGTCCACATCTGAGAACAGACATGGACATTAGCAGTGCTAAACTTTTTAAACAGTAGTTTTAAACAGCAGACTTGTAGACATTTTAGTTACAAGTACAACAACATAACGAGCTTAAAACTTTTAACAGAAGCTTCTGCAGTCCAGACCAGTACTTCTTAACACTCAGATAAAGAAAAATGTTGTGTAATGGTAATGTAATTACGGATCACTTTTTCATTCAAATGAAGTCAGTCTATTGCTGCTCTTTGAACAAAACCATGTATCTGCAAAATGCCTATAGATGCCTTATAAAAAAAATGCCTTATAGATGGAGAAACTTAGAATGGGAGTTAGTGGTACATAATGTTTTTCAAAGCTTCTTGGAGCTTTTCTGTTGGATTCATAATAAAATGTAACACATTTTAAGGACAGCTGTGTGTAATGTGTTTACACATAAAAAAAATACACATTTCTAAACAATAGAAACATGACGTTTTGTTCTGACTGCAGCAAAATAAAGGTTAAACCTACCTGACTGATAATATTGACCTCTTGGCAAAAACCTCCCTGATAGGCCACCAATATGTAACAGTGTTTGAATCTACTCTTTTTCATCCAGTAACTTTCCTCTTATTTACTTTGACATGTAAAGAACATGATCTGTGACTGCCACTTTGACTGTATAAACAAAGATTTCAGCTGCTCTTTTTATGTTACTCTGATTATACAAATAAAGGTTTCACATGCTAATGCAGTTTAGTGTGTCACAGGTAGACATTAACTTGTCAGACAATTCAAGCAGCAGATTTTAATGATGTTGCCAGAATCTTTGGATTCTTTGTATGAATCACCTGAGAAATAAGACAGGGCCAATTACAAAGTTGACATGTTTTCAGTTTGTTTTGGTTTTTTTGAGTGAATGCTGGTTCTGGAGGATCCCTGCCCTGCACAGGTGAGTGCTCTCCCTGCCGCGTCACACCTACAGGACCTCTTAATCAGTTTACTAGATAGAGTTTTATCAATGCAGAGAAAACACCACCATTAGCAGGGCGGGAGGTCCTCCAGCCTCAGGACTGAGAAGCACTGGTCCACACAAACAGTGGAAAAGGTAAACAGGCCCATAAGCAGAGCTCACGTTAAAGCTGCCTTCATGGCTCAGCGCAGCGCTGTCCCGTTCTTATGATAACGGAGGCTCGTGCCAAATGTGTCCAGAGGCAGCTGCCCCCTCACCTCGCGCCCTCGGCGGGCTGCTGCGGCTGCTGTTGCTGGCTCGCGCGCTCGCGCCTCTCGCTCTGTCTCTGGTGAATCCTTGTGTGGCGCCTGCGCTCGTCGCTTCTGGCGAACTTCCGGCCGCACAGGTCGCACGCGAACGGCTTTTCGCCTGTGTGTGTGCGGATGTGCGTGGTGAGGTGATCGCTCCGGCCGAAGCTGCGCATACAGATGCGGCACTGAAAGGGCTTGTGGCCCGTATGAACGCGCACGTGACGCGCCAGCTCGTCAGAGCGCGAGAAGCGGCGATCGCATCCCTCGGCCGGGCACGGGTACGGCCGCTCGTGCACAGGCGTCTTGCAAGCGCGTGGCGGGTACCTGCGTGGGCGCGCGATAGGGCGCAGTGGGGCGGCGTGCGCGAGAGGTGGCGGAGGCGGGAGGAGGAGGCGCGCGGGGGCACGCGGACCTTCCGCGAGTGTGAAGTTGCGTATCGTGTTGAGGGGCGTGAGGGGCGGTGGGGGAACTCTAACGGACTCCAGCGAGCATGAGAAGGGCTTGCGGTCCTGGAGAAGTGGAGGGACGTCCCGCGGTCCACTGCCGCTCTGATAAAAGCCCCCGTAGTCCGGCAAGATGGAAAAGAGCGCGCCGTCCACCGCGGGCTTCGGCGAGGAAGAGTAGGACATAGCGCACGGGTGCGTTACAGCGCACGAGGTGGCGGACGAGTACGCGGAGGGATCCTGGTAGACATCAGCGCTGCAGGTGTAAGGAGGGGGCGGGCTGTACATGTGCTCCATGGCGGAGGAGGAGTGGGCCTTCTCGGGAACCCCCGAGAGGTCTGTGCGCGCGGGCGAGGCGGAGGAGAGCGCAGGGAGCGCGGCGGTCTTCCCCTCTACCTCCGCACACACCAGGCTGATCAAACCTTCCTGAGTCCAGCTTCCCTGCGCGTACTGAGAGTCTATGGAGATTTTGCCCGTGTAGGAAAGAGGCGAGCTGCTCTGGGGGTCTGTAAAGTCAAGGCTCCGTTTCTCCACGGCGAAACCGTCAGCGCTCAGGCCACCTGTCAATTAAGGAGAAATGAAGACTAGCGTTAAATCAGTTCACAACACGTTAAGCCCTTCCCTTTGCACAGGGGGCACACTGAAGTGCCAGGGCTCAAAGAAGGGCGGTCTGAACTCCAGTAGATCCTACTTCAATAAAATAATGAGCCAAATAGAAATGAAGGCACCAATGTGATCAGGCACCACGCAGTTCCCTACACAGCCCAGGCTCCCCAACACAACAGACTGGAAATCAGTAGAACCCCAAGATGAGAGAGCTGTGTCTTAAAATGGGCATGAGGGAAAGGACAACTCACTACTTAAAAAAATCAAGAGTGAAACAAGCAGGTAAACACTTCATCCGCGTTTTGATCAGCATGTGGAATGAAGTAAATGTAGGCCAACTAGTTACTACCCACATCTGCAGTGGAGTTCATTCACAGAACACTCCAAACAACTATTTCCGCAGGAAAGCTGGTGTGAATACTCAGGCCTGGATCCCTGCTATCCTTTTACTGACAGTGTTTACATGAGGAGATATTAAAACCCCCCAGCCTAATAAAGTCCAGTAACCGCTCCAGAGCGCGGTCTGATAGCCAGCCTAACTCAAACCTTCAAATCCCAGTCTGAAAAAGTGACGTCTCGGGAAATCCAGTGTGTGGACCTCCCAGTCCACGTCCAGTTGAAAGAGGCTGAGAAACAGAACACAGCGACACTCTTGTACCTAGGGAAGAGTGGCTGAGCTTGTTCTTACCTCCCGCCGCCTCACGGAACTCCTCGGAGCCGCTTCCCGCGTCTACATTAGAGAAGCCGCTGGCTAATGATGAGGGGATCTCATCCATAGGATACGTCGGGATGGAGCGCAGGAACTCACTCAGCGACTCGGCCACTCTATCCACACTTTCAGTCGTCATTGTATGCCGCGAAAAGTTGATCAGAAGCGCTCGATTGTGTCAGTTTGAGCTCAGCGCACACAGGCATGATAACTCAGCAGGTAGGAGTGATGAGAGCGGCTTCATTGGGCATGTTCAGTTGGATACAGGGCCTGGAGGATTCACCCGTTTTGCTGTCGTGTGTCAGATAAGTGAGCTCTGTGTGTTTGTAGCGTTTAAGAGGAGGCTGTGGATGGCCGGTGACGTCACTGACCATATAAGGACATGAGCTTTGAAAAAAAGCGGGTTGGGCTCGTAATGGGCAGCGCCGCTGACGACACTGGGAGCCCTTACCTAGCGAGCCCTGCTCTTCTTCCATGCCTTATCGTGGTGCTTTCCAGACTGCGCTCTCAGAGCCACTCTGACAGCCCGTACACGGCAAACCGCAGTTCCTTGCGTTTTTCCTCTCTTACTCTTTGCCTGTTTTGTTTTTTGTTCCTGGCGATCTTTCCAACTTTTTTTCCTCTAAACCAAAAGCGCCCGCGCGCGCACACACACACACACACACACACACACACACACACACACACTGTCAGGAATTCCGGTCAGGTCACCCCCATACATGGGTTTCATCCGGTGACCCAAAAACACGCCCTTCTCGACTTAAATGGAAGGCATCCGGGAAAGTCGACACGGAAAATGATCATGTTGTGCCGAGTGTACGTCCCGCTGCAAAACCACAATAAAGGCAGCCAGGACTTCCCTGGTTTAGGGGAGGAAAGTTGTATTTGAATAAAGTTCTGCGAATGGGACAAATGATGTATTAACAGTCTACTGGCTGCATCACTGTGCAGGTGTTCTGGGAATCTTAAATGTAAACTACATGGCTTACTGTATCTTAAAGCTGCTGGGGCTGTCCAATCAGGGAACTCCTTCTGGAAATGAAAAAGGGGTCTGTTTGATTCAGTGCCTTCTGCGTAAAGCCATGAGCTGCTCAAAGTGATGCATGTGAAATACCTCCAACATCAGCAGAGGATTATTGAGCTGATACCAGGCAAGAGGAAACCTCGAGGAGATGGTTTTGCTAGCAGAATACCTGTATGTAGCGCTTCTTCAAAGGCACTACTAATTGCTGATACATATTTCCAGAAAACCAGAATATCCATTTAGCTGAGATGTCTAAAGCCTGGATGTGGCAGTCATAATGCAGAACAGTCATTTTAACTATATCATTATAATTGTTTGATATTCAGAATACTTTTTTGGTTTAGAAATATTCATTTTCCTCTTGTTATGCAGAATTAAATATTACTTTCCAGTTCCATACCGTTCTCAAAAATGTGCACCCACATTTCCTCTCCTTACTTTCATGACATCAGAAACGCAAACAGACAGCCTGAAGCAAAGCATGGTGAATGAAGGTGAAGTATTGTTGTGTTTGAGGGGGCAGTGTCAAAAGTTAATGAGATAAATGTCCGAATGCCTTTATGGAAAATGAAGGAACCTCATTTTTCCTGCTACTGCTGATAGAAAAGGTGAATGAAAAAGTTTGTTGGAAAATATATTTTGCTGTTCGCTGTATCCACCCCACAGCTCCGCCAGTTCCCTTTACTTTGTGTTATGTTTAACCTCAGTGTATGAAACTATAAATGATGCTGTGCTTTGGAGCTTCACCTCGTCTCTGATTTTGCAGCAAAGAATTAGCTTTCTAAAGTAACCATGACTCTTTTTAGAGTGAAATATTTCTCTCTTTCAGCATCTACGGACAGGAAACAGGATCAGAGAACCTAGTAAAGCATGTACCGCAGCGTTTTTCAATAAACTAGTAGAGCTGCTATTGGTATATCCAGTATTTTATCCATGAAATAAAAAGGAGGTGGGGCAATTAAAGTTTCATGTATTTTTGCTATGGTAACCTAAGCTATGGTAAAGCCTGACTGATACACTTGGGTACTAAGTAACTTTGTAAACTGGTTCAGAAAACCTATAGGAGTCCTCCATGATGAGTGAAGCTACAACAAACACTACTCACTCATTTACACACTCACTCATCTTCTCCACCACTTTGTCCTTCTGAGTCACTGGGGATGCTTGAGCCCATCCCAACGTTCATTGGGTAGAGGGCAGGAAACACCCTGGACAAGCCACCAATCCATTGCGGTGATAAACACCAATTAAACATCTCCAAGTCCAGGGGCTTAGGCAGTGACGAGGCAGGGATTTGTTTACCACAGAAGATTCAGCCTGTTATTCATATTCATATTAAATATTTTGTCATTAATAAGAGGTCCATGGCTACAGAAATAGACTCATGGCTATAGCCCAACATCCAGCCACACACCCCTGGCCTAGCTCCAGTTCTGGAGAGACAGATAACCGCTATCAACATATGCCATAAAAAGTGTGCCATTGAAAAATGATGGCCTATTTGTAGATTGCACCGTAACTACATTCAAGTAGATTATATCTCTATACAATTCATATACCCTACTTATCAGTGGGCAGTAACATTCAAGTCCCATAACCCCACCCCTGCCTTTAATCCCTGAGTTACTTCATATTTGGAAAAGCACAATATGAGACATCTGTCCATCTGTCTAAGGCTTTCCAGTGTATTTTTAATTCACATTTTAAAACAGGGACATTTCCAGGACCGCTCCAACCAGGGACAACCAAAACAGGGACTGTCCCTGGAAAATGGGGACATCTCGTCACCCTCCTGCAAATATTCAGTTTTCTCTAATACTGGCACTAACTAACTATTAGGATTGATACTAAATCCTGTTGGAGCAATGCAGTGCGGCCTGTGGTGTCCATCCGGAAGTAAGTTCTTTGCTGTTATGACATAACCCTGATTTGTCCATTCATTATGAAATGTTGACACAGTGTACAGGTCAGCTGCCATTTCACATGATTAAAAAAATACGAATTGGAAAAACTTACAGGGCTTTGATGTGACATGATCAATAAATAATGTCAATATATTAGTTTCATAGTTGTTGCCGTACCATTCATCAGCAGTTACTGAAAGACAAGTCCTAACATTAATAACTGACCTAAGGGCCTGCATTTTAAAGGAGTTAACAGTGTTGGGTAAATGTATTATAACAGCAGAAATAAGGAGGATGACATGTCAGTAGGCCCCACCTAGGACTGGGGCTGGAGGGCAACTATACACCCATACAACAATCCCAGACTGCAAGATCACTACTCTCTTCCTCCTTCAAAAGGTTGACACACTCATACGTTTCTCTGACACAGCACCCAGCCTCTCGTAATGGTTATTTAATAATTTTTATTTTTTTTGCTTTTTTCTTCCAACATGGTCTATTTTCATCGTCAGTGGCGTGAGCAATTGAGCAGTTGCTGTACTTGTGATCCAGGGCTAATTTTTGAAGCCACCCACACTCAGAGAACAGCCCCTTCTCCTCGGATTCTCAGCCATAGCAGAGGCCTCCTCTTCTCTCCTCTCTGAATAGATTCTCCCTCCTACGGCTCTCCTCTCCTCTCAGCTCCCTCCTCCCTCCCACGCTCACTCACTCCCTCACTCTCCTCCCTTCTCACACGCCCACATACACATGCATGCACATGTCTCACCAGCCCGCCACATGGCTCAAAGTGACGCAGCCAGTTTCATAAGTAGTCTGTCTGTACTATCTCTCAGAGCTGCATTTTACACAACGTTTAATGTTGTAAATGTTAAACAACTTGCTTAATAAACATCTCTTAATACGAGCTGTTAGCACTCCTGTTTAACTGTCTTTATTTTATTCTATTAATCCATTAAACAGCTTCTTTAGTGAGTTATTAATCTTAAGAACGCGCTATTCAATATTCCACTACACACTATTTGGTAAGTACTATAAAGCTAATGTATATATATACATATATATCCCAAATAAATAGAAAAACCAGTGTGCTGATATAACCCTACAGCAGTTTAGCTTTAGTTTCAACTCTTTTGGAACAGAGCTAGTTTACATATATCAGTCAAAGAAACAAAAAGCTTTAATTCTAAGGGGTACAGAAAGGTTGGAAATGGTCTTGTAAAAATGAGTTATGACTGTTTTTTTTAGACTTCAAATCCACATGAAGATACTAAGAGGAAAAAACAGGCAAATTTTGGTTATGGACCCTTGAAGTGTTTGTTTCTGTTACCTGTAAAGTTACGTATTTTGTACCCTGTATATTGTATCATGATCCTGTTTTTCAAGCTTCTTTATCATTGCACAAAACATCATAATCAGATGCAATAATTGGTTTTAGTTTGGTCTAGTTTTTTATATTTGTTCTTTCAATTATAAAAGTTGATTTGGAGATGTTAAAGTGCCCCTAGGTGTGAGTGAATGGGTATGTCTGTGTGTCTACCCTGCAATGGAGCGGTGACCTGTGCAGAGTTTCCTGCCTCCACAGATATATCAGCATAAACATTAAATTACAGTAGTTCTTTGATAAAGTTTTTTTTTTTTTGAAAATGTATTTAATCAGGTCATTTTGATCAATTCAGAGTGGAGGAATACATGAAGGGTGTTCTAAGGCAAAATAGTCCCAGAAGAAAACTTCTCATTTTTCAGATTTATCGCTATTTTACCATTGTCATGATTCATATGAGAGGTCAGAAGACATGTAGTTTCACTGGTGCTTCTGGGTATAAATGCTGTTAAATGAGTAACTTTGCGCAGTAGACTCCTGGTTCCAATCACCACCACTATAAAGAAATCAAATTCTGTATATTTCTCTGCAAATGAGCCATTTTATCTCAAATAATCTGAGTGTATTTGTTTACATCCACTGTTTACAACTGTTTACAAGTTGTTTACAACCACTGAATTATACAGAAATATGGAAAAATCTTTGGAAATTCACTTTAACACCACAAAATTACACCACAACATCTTCCTCCACATCTCCTCGTTTTTTGAGGCATGATTAAAAGGTCACTTTTACCATTCCCTCGGACAGCTCAGAGAACCTAATGATAGCTTACAGTCATAACCCAAAAGTTGTTAAGGGGGCCCCTGGTAGCTGTGAGGTCCTAAGCAGTCTCTAATGTCACTTGTTATGTACAGCCAGCTTTGGTGTCTGTATATAGGCTTTTCTATTGTGAGGGCTTATGCTTTCCAAGTAGGCAACAAAGCACTTCTGTAAGTCGATCTGAATAAGAGTCTAAACATCATAAATGCAAGTGTAGTAATTTTAAGTGTGTGTGTGTGTGTGTGTGTGTGTGTGTGTGTGTGTGTGTGTGTGTGTGTGTGTATGTGTGAGGTAACTGAAGTGAAGGCCATGGCAAGTTTTTAATCCCAGTAATTAGAGAGCTATGTCACTCACAGATAAAAGTGATGGCCTGTGCACACTGTGTGTGTGCCTGCGTGATGCAGAGTGTGTGCAAAGACGGCTCACTAATGAGGCTTCGTTTTCTCACCCTTAAACACACACTACATTAATTCCCCTCCTGTCGTTTGAGTTACTGCAGTGCTGATAATAGACACTAATCTGAAAATGCTATCATCAGATGAGCTCTTTAATATCCCCAGGCCTTTTGCTTGTAATGACTTTTTAAGCGAATGTGTCTTCTCTTCTGTCATTCACTTAATCAAATATTTGGAGTCTGAGAGGGGAAAGTCTGAAATCCACTGCATGCTATTCACAATTTAGGCCAAATCTAATTTGGCCCAAACTGGCATACATAACCGTATCTCATTTTGTAGATGCTGAGGTTCAAGGGATTTTCAAGGGATGTTTAACTTTCTGCAGTGCAGCTTCCACAAATACAGACCACCTCAGGATGATGGTTTAAAGTGTAACACACAGAATATAGCATCAATATTCTACAAATTACACAAAATGCTTTTCTAAGTAGATTGTGGTTAACGTCTATACTTGTAAGACACTGGCCAACTACTTACATAATAAATAAACTTTGACTTTGAGATTTACATAAATTATAGAGGACTTACAAACTAGCAAACCATAGTAACCATATATTAACTACATAAACCTCATACTATAAAACAGACACTTCCTGTTGTGATTGTCTGAGTCGCAATTAATGGCATTATACTCACACAATGTCATTAACTGGTGTAATTCTGCAAATGAACTGTTGCGTTGCTTGCATGGACAACCAAGTATATTGATAGATGATGGAAGAACCTGATATTCCTTACTGAGGGGCAGCTTGTTCGCTAGCTAAGAAAGCAGGCTGAACAAACTACTCTACTTCATTAATATTCAGTTTTGGGCATTAAATTGATATACATACTAGATGGTTTTATTTTATACTAAGTAGGGAATATGGTACTTGAAAATCTTACATGCTTTAACATAGATCAGCCAGAAACTGCATTAAACCCAGTGTGTTTGTATACTGTTCATGTAGAGAGGTAATTGAAATGATCATTATCGTTGTTTTGGAAATTTAATCATGGGGAAGTTACTGAAGTTCTACTCTTCTTTTAGCAGTCTATGATTGTTCAGCAACAGTATTATATCAGAACAAACTACATTTCATGGTAGGATTTGGTTTGTTGTGATTTGTTGTTATTCATTCTAACTTAAATTGTTCATTGGTGTAAAACAAAAAGTATAAAAGTATAAAAGTATTGGTTTTAAATCTGTAATAAACCAGCTGAAGTCATGCATGGTTTACCAAGAAGTGGCCACTGCTTTAGTAACCAGTGCCTGACTGGATATCAGACTATAATACAACCTTTTTTTATTCATTTATTTTTTGTTTTTAACTCCATCTGCTGTTTTTTGGTGGCGGATTTTGTCCACTTGTCCAACTTGTAAACCTCAGAAAAACTATTGGAATTCATAATTGAGTATCATAAAAACATCTTAAACTTTTGAGATATATATGTACTGAGTATAAACAACATGTTTAGGGAAATGCTCTTTGGTTTGTTCTTTTGTATATCTGAGATACAGGGCCATTTCAGATCAATCCATGCCTGCACTTTCAGCCTTGCTGGCGCTTCAAACCCACTCCAAATGTCCTTGTCCTTTGTTTCACGCCCACAGGCACAAAAATTTATTCCCATTGTGTCTGTGTAACCAGCTTCTTTTTTGGATGCCTATTTTAATCTATGAGATGGGATGCACACGAGGTAATAGCAGGTGTAAAAGATACAGCCTGCTGAATTATAGGATAGACGTTTGAAAATATAGGTAATGTATAATGCAGGTAATGTAAGTGAGTAATAAAGCCATGTTTAGATATGAAGTGACAAAAAGAAAATTAAAGCCACTGTAAGGTTAATTTAATCTCAGTGTGGTATCAGTGTAGTTTGTGGTCTTCAGTTCTATAGCCATTCTAACCTTAGTATATTATTTAGTGTGATTTTCTGATACAGCCTCTGCTGCTCCTCCCATGCCCCCTGTGCCCTGTACGCCCACGCCGTGCCGTATTGGGGTGAGTTCAGTGACCGTTTTGTTTGCGTACGCTTTGGTGCCACATGGGGGCCCGATGACCCCTGCACACGACGATTAATCAAACGTCACGAAGCGATTTCTCTAAACTACATTATGCCTTTTCATGACACGCCAGACCACTTTAAATTTACCTTTTTTCTGATACGCCACCACATTCGCCACATCAGTATGGACCATTAAGACCTAAGTGTCAAATCCATATTTCAATTTCTGTTATTAAATCTGCTTCCAGTGCCATTTTGGTTATTCAGATGTGCGATATGTACATGACTATAATATCCTGAATTTTGTGATGGCATAGAGGTTTTCCAGGCCCGACACTTTGTTTCGCTGCTACTTTGAGAAAATTAGGTAGTAATTGATAGCATGTTTTTCTCTCTTTTTTGGAGGCAGTATGTCAACATTTGACATGGTTTCCTTAAAATACTGACACACCAATTTCATTTTCAATAGTTAATTATTGTAACATAGCATAATACTATAACTCAGAATTGGTCACAATTTAGAGAAAATTTTTTTTATTTTGTCAATGGTTTAAGACAATAATTCATTATTTCAACTAAAAAGTCAATATTTTAACACACTAAGTCAGTATTTCAAGAACGTATTCATTATTTTGAGATACTAAATCAATATTTTTACATACTGCTGCCAGAAACATGCATGGGTGGAACAAAAAAAAGCTAAAACAAAACTAATTTTTTCTCCTCCATCTGACTTTTCATACACGTGTAACCTTTCACTGATAATATAATAAATTCATTACATCATCAATACAGTAGTATTATAGGTTTAACACTTACCACTACGGTCATTTGTTATTAAAGTGGTCTTTCAGTCCTCCTGTGGATCTTTGGTTCACGCAGTTAGAAATCTCAGCTTGGAGCTCTTCTACTGTCTAGGCCTTTCTGCTCTAACACACAGCCGTGCGCCTCACACCACACACACAAACACACTGGTAGGCCTTTAAGACCTGGACCATGTACATTTCCTACTCACTCAACTAAAGAAAAAACAGACAATGAGTTTGTTCCCACCTCCGAGCAGCCTCAGAGCTGAATTTGTTATGATAATGAATAAGGTTTGGGAGAGCCAGTAGAGTGGGTCAGAAAGCTAGGGGGGAGTCCGTAGGTGTTTGGGTCACATATGCGCGCCATGCTGAGGGCGTGGTTTCCTAACAGCTGGCCCCTGGGTGACAGGACTCAATAGTGGCCCCAGTAAAGCAAAGATTAGTTTGATGTATTTTGATATTATTTATCTTTTATTTATCTTCTATTTTTTTCTTATAGCACATTTTCTAGGCAGTATTGTTGGTATGTGTTGTTTATGTTTTGTTCATTAATGGCTTCATTTTTTGGATGCTGTACAGCACTTTGGTAGCTTTGCTTGTTTTTAAATGTGCCATAGCTTCACTTGATTTGGCCCCATGGTGCTGAATATTGGAGTTCTTGGAGGTCTACATACAGAGATGATGATAATATATTGCACAACAACATTGTTTTTCAGAGCACATCCAAATTTATATAGATATATAAACTAAATCCAGTGATATGGATTATGTGTTAATGGATTATTCCTATATATAATATGGGCAAACCTAACATAAATTAATTTGACTTTTTTCTTTTTTTTAACGAGCTTTTTTTATCTTGATGTTTAATTTGACTATGGTTTCCCAAACTTTTGCATACAGCTGTATATCATAAAAAGAAAAGGCTTAGACTTCATATTAGACTTCATAAATCACATAATTAGAGATTTATGAAGTGTAATGTTTTTTGGGAATCCACTAGTTTACATTACAAATTAAATTCACAATGTAAAATGGCAGAAACTGTTTGCACACTTTAGGTCGGGGGTTCATTAGAAAAAAAAGGTTTGACAAAGGGTTTGATGTGTGAAATTTATAAACCTTCCAGTAGCTGCTAAAAGTTGAACGTCCAAAACAGAAGGCATCTTAAAAGTCTCCTTAGATCACCACCACAAAATACCATCAGAATAATCATTTTACTGAAGGATTATATGTACCAGGCTAGTAGAACACATGGAATAAAGGCTGGGATGTATTCTAATGAGTGAGTGGAACTCTGGTTTGGAGGCTGGCGTGCCCCCGTCACCCTGAGTCCACGGTGCGTGGGTGGAGAGTGGAGGAAGATGGATGGCCAAGCCCCCAGAGCGTGATGGGTATTGCCCATGTCATCACCAAGAAACAAAGACATAAAGCAGCAGGATGGATTGCATGGGGGTGTTGATCATTAAGTGTAAAATCGACATCGGCCCACAGAAAAATCAAGACCACTGCTCTAATGTCCTCTTAAGTCCTTCTTTGTACCGTTCATTTTTTCCTCTCACCCCACTGGTATCTGTTTGCAGCTGATGGATTTTGCTTCTGTGAGTTTATGTCTTAGCCATAGTGCCTGATGAAGGAGTTGCCATAAGTATTTACAAGCTGTCCCTAATGTTACATTACTCTCTGACCACTTACATTACCAGTTCCTTGGTTTTATGTATGCTGAGGTTTCTGCTGTCTGTGAAAATACTTATGAAATATAGCTTTTGAAACTAGTATAGCTTATACATTTCAAAAGCATGCTCCTGCTTTCATCAGCTAGAACAGGGACTGGACAATAGAAGTATTCTGAAAGACAGAAGAGAATTGACACTGCTATTTACTACGTATAGACCACAGCATTTATAATCTTTTAAAAAATCATTTGGTGTGTCAGTGATGCACTATTACTAGAGGCTGGCGGTAAATAGTTTTATTTACTCAGTTATACTGGAGCAGAATTTTGGTGAATGTGTAATTTTCTGCATATTCAAACAGCATGTTTACTTACAGTGACCAGCCATAAAATTCAAACCTCCTACTTGTATCTACAGTCATTGACCGTTTTATCACCTCTAGAGACTGTAGTCCACGTGGTTGGTGCAGCTCACCAGATAACACCACTACCCACCAGGGCGCCACCACCACATGTGGGAGACTGGGGGTTGAATCCCGGTCTGGGTGACTATGGAATATGATTAACCTTGTAAGGCGGACTGTTCTCAATCCAGCAGTGACACTGAGATGTTAAAATCCTCAGCACTCCTGTATCTGATCCACTCACACCAACACAACACACACTAACACACCACCACCACGTCAGTGTCACTGCAGTGCTGAGAATGACCCTCCTTCCACATAAAACCTGCTCTGTGGTGGTCCTGACTATCAAAGTACAATGTAAAAATGGGATAACAAAGTATACAGAGAATAAGAGGGACTGTGATTGTGGAACTATAACGTGCATCTATATGGTAAGTGGAGCTGATGAAACGGACAGTGAGTGTGAAGACACCAAGTTCAAAATAAAGCTGTGAAGCTCTAATAGCTGCCATACCTGCCAGCGTCCAGCAGATGGCGCCATACACCAACAGCACATTCAGCAGACAGACACATGCCATCCACTTAGAAAGGTTGCGCAAACTAAAGTGTCCTAACAGTTTACTGTGGTGTTTTTGTGTAGTCAGATTTCAGCTACAGGTCAGCAGATCTCAGCGACGGGCACATTTGATTATTGTGGTCGTTTAAATGGACCTAATGGAGAGTCCGCTAAACCGCGTAAGTTGAGGGTCATCAACGTGTCCTTCACTGTCCTGTTGGCAACTTGAGACCAATCAGAGCAGCATGCTTGTATGAGGTAAAAGCCTAACACTGAACGGCGGAACGGGTCAGTACTTAAACACCATACTCTGCTGTACTGGCGACTGTTGACGGACAGTGCGCGCCGGCTCCTGTAGTCCGTGGGTTTGCTGTAACAGTGCGCAGAGCGTTTTCAGCTGAATCACGTTTGTTAGGGTAGGAAAACCACACAACTGAGAAGTGCAAGAAGACTAGAACTGGGATACTGGAAAGATATGGGAAATAGAAATCGTGCCATAACAACCTGTCTCCTCCATCGCAGGCCCATCTGTGCAGCAGAAAGGCAAACCGGTTGGTGGCGCAAGAGAATTATGAGGAGGCAATTTTATGCCATGGAGAAGCAGCAGGTAACGGTGTGCTTTCTCTCAGCTACAACACTAGTAAAGGAGGCGTCTTTGTTTTGTGGGAAAACATGAGTCCCTGTCTCTCTCCCTGTACAGATCTGCTTAAAGAGGCCTTATTGATGACACAAAATGAACAGGTAGGGTTTCTACCCGTTAGACTAGTCATGAAGTACTGTACATTCCAGAAATGAACATATTTGACAGAACGTGAAGAAATAACACATTTGACATTTTGTCAGAAACATCTCTGTATCATGTTGCAAAGCTAGCTACTGAAGTTAGTATCCCTGTCATGTGTCGAAATCCTATGTTGTACCTCAAGAGGGGGTAGTCAGTCCCTGTAGCTGTGTGTGTTGTGTATACGGTACTGTCCAAAAGTCACAGGCCACCATTAATACATTTCCCGTCAAAACACAGCCATATACAGAACACTGCTCTGGAGTAAGAACAACCCTGTAGACTCACTATCACGTTTTGTTTGATTCGTTCCAGGCATGCATGGCAACGAGCTGGCAAACCAGGCTAAATCAGTGTCATGTGAATGTCAGTCCTGGTGTTTTGGTTTCTCTGAGAAATACAAGTCTTTATTTTGTTTGGAAAGGTTAAGCTGTCTCTTGAGCTCCAGAGAGGCAGACATCTTCAGCAGCAGCGCATGATCAGGGACACCTGGAAACAGGGAAAGCTTGCAAGAAAGCCTGCTGTCTGCACAAAGAGGACACCACTACCATCCACCCAATCTCCCCCAGCCTCCCAATTAACGGCAGGGCCAACAGCCACCCAAGACGTTTCCCAAGAACCTCCACAAAGGTGTAAAGCAGCCAAAGATGACAGGATTAGGCTGGAGGAGCAGAGTATGGCTATTGCTGACCTTAGAAAGGTTGTGGGTCTCCTACTGCTAGAGAATGAAAAATTACTGGAGGAGAACAAGAGCCTGAAAGTAGAAAATGCTCGTCTGAAGAGCAACCCCAGCACAGACCAGCAGAGTCCTCAGCTAACCGCGCTGCTGAACTCTGTTAAGGCCACTCAGGGGCCACCACTGCTGGACTTGCCACTTTTACATGTGCCCCCTGACCTCTAGAATGAAATACGCCTGCTGTGGGAGAGGGACTTGAGGGTAGCTGCTGGACGCAGTGAGGTTGCATGACTGATTTTTGTGGTTTGTTCGCATTAGTGTGAATGTACTAGGGGGTAAGTATGCATCTACCTGAATAGATGATGATTGAACTGTGTGTATTTTAATGGTTAGTTAAATGTAAACATGCAGTGCATTGTTGATATTGCTGTCTGGAAATACTGTCTGAATAATTAATAATCATTAAAACTAACTAAGTATTTGATGTGTGCGTGTTACAGATAGTTTTAGACACAAACCACTTTCTTGATTGTTCCATTTTTAATGGAAAAAGTAAAACATCTCTTTTACTCCAATGTACATACAGTAGCAAACAACACATACAGCAAATAAAGCACACCATGTTATAGAAAAATCATAATTAATATATTATATATGTATATTCTGCTATTTACATATTGTTTCAGCTGAAAATCTCACAATATTTTTTTAACAAACACATCATATACTGCAAATTCTTTTGTATTCTCTTTCAGCACAGTGAATATCTGCCAAACTGTTAATAATTTAATATGAGCTTTGAAATGAATAAAAGCTAACAGCTTGGTGTTGGCCGACATAAAGGAATGCTGCTATGGTTGTTGGCCTAGCTGCTGTCCCAACTGTCCGAACCTCAGCAGACAGTTGAGCTAAACAGTTAGCAGCATGATAATTGCTGATTGAAATTTGCCTTCGAGTGTCTTCTTCTGGAAAAAAAAATGCAGTTGTTCTTTTCCACAGCGCCAGTTTAAAAGTGCTGTGCTTAGCAGTTCATCTTCCTGCCTGGCAGCCTTGGTGCTTTGTTCTCAGAAAAGAGAGAGCTGTATTTTCCCTGTCCTGCTGGTTCAACCATGTCTTAGCCCCTTACTTCACTTCCTGTCCGTGCAGGAAGACATTAGGTCAGGGTTGGGTGTCAAACAAGTATTAGACAAAGATTAAATAAAAAAAAAGAAGACTGACATCATGAAGGAAGTGATAGGTCTCTGCATGGAAGCAAAGGAGCGTTTTTGTTTCATTGGTTTAAAGTCTGCAGCTCCAGCTTTGGTTTTCAGACCAGTGAAGAATGTAGAGATGGTCATCATCATTGGTTCTGGTCTGAGGAGGAGGAGAGATGTCGTCAGGACTCTTCCTCTTTCACATCGTCTAGTGTGCTTTGCTCCTTCAAATGCCTGCTCAGTGTAGCCACAGCATCTTTCACAGAGTGATAGAAGATGTTCTTTACCTGAACAAAAGAAGACAGACGCAACAGTGAGCCCGGATTTGAAATCAGAGAACATTACTTTGGTTTCTGCTACATATAGTAGGCATGACCATAACATTATGTTGCATGAAATAGTTCCGTATAGAGAAACAGGATAGACAGAGAGAACACCAGTGAAAGATAAGTGGCACCTGTAGTTTGTCTTCATAGTTTACTTGTTCTTTATGTAGGCGAAGCTCCTGGGTCAGGTAATAGGAGTTGTGAGCATGTTCAGGGGAGACAAAGTCCACATTCACCTGGATGCAACTGTGCAAATTCATGACCTGCTCAGTGCAAACAACAAAGCACAACATACTGTTAGAGAAAGAGCTGAAGATGAAACTACAACTGTCCTGCATGTACATCATTTAGACAGGAACATATGACAGGAAATGAACCAAAACACTAGATGCTGTAAAGGTGCTGACAATTTAGTAAATATTTAATATGCTCTTACTTATATTATTCAGAAAAGACATGCAGAGATTTCCCATTCGTTTTTATCTGCTATAAATAAAGATGTCCTAATCTAGCAATAGCAGCAGAAGCTGTGGTGTCTGAAACACACATGCAAGGCTGACCACAGAAATAGGATTAAATGTCAAGGACCTGCAGATTCCAATATCCCTTCCCTTCCGCTGTATTCTGTCACTGTGTCCTTTAATAAAGCTGCTTTAGAGATTGATGAAAAGACAGTATGGCAGAGTGTAGATGTGGTATTGAGTTGAGGACCTGGTGAAGCGCGCCAGCGGGGATAATGACGGCGTCTCCATAAAACTGAAGCAACGTGCGGCTCTCCACGCCATGCTCCTCAAGCAGCCTCTGCCGTAGTCTGGGGCTCAGGTACCAGCCGCCTTCTCGCAGGGGGTCAGTCTCACTGTCCCACTCCACATCAGAGTCACCCTCAGCATCTGCCTCAGCATGCTCTGCTGATAGCTGGAAACGCATCAAGTCACACCCAAAACCACAGTTGACAGTTTTCAATCACAATAAAATTAATCTAACATGATGCTAATGCTAAGCTCAGGTTCATTTAATTAGCAGAAAACTGCAAAAGAAACACAACTGAAAGGTTTAAATTTGCTGAAGATTAAAAAACAAATGTTAATAGTTGAGAAATTAGTAAGAAGCGGGACGTTTAAAAAAAAAAAAACACCATTCAGAATACTTTGTATTAGCTTAGGTCCAATTCTTTCCCAATCCCCCCCCCAGTTTATCCATATCCATTTCCACTCACTAGCCAAGTCTCTCCATCATCTGATGAGACCAAGCTTGGAGGGTGAAGGCAAGCATCTTCTGCTGCTAATGCAATATCTTTGAACAGCTCAACACACGTAGAAAGAGAATAATAGCAGCCAATTCTGTTACCATATGCCCATGTTGGCTAACACTGAGCTGAGTGATAGTGAGAGAGAGGGCCATCTTACTAACCTGGAGGGAGCAATGCTAATAATGCCTATTCTGTACTCCCATCCACTGATGGCTATGGCATCAGTACCATCAGTGACCTTGTGATTACCGGGGTTTCTGGTGTTGGTGATCAAATAGAAACATGGCTACAAATCTGTTCCTAATTTGTTTCTAAATAATGAATTAAGCAAATGCCTCCATGTTGTGGCTAGATAGTCATTAGCACACAGACCTATTCCATTACCCCACCTTAGTTTAAAGCTGTGAAGTGTGATATCACATGGTTTAACAATTGGCATTGACTTTAATGAGCAGCATTGTACCGTTTGGAGGAAATCCTGGATCTTATTGAGGTCTTTGCTCAAGAAAATGTGCCACAGTGCACCAGGAGTTTCACTGGGTTCTCTCAGCCTCTTCTTTTCACTCTCATCCAGAGCCTCTCTCTCCAAGAGCTTCAGTACTCCTGAAACACACATACATATACTGCAGTTACAGAGATTGCTTTAAAATGATTTAACGATCCCAATAAAAATGATCACAGTGCTTCAAAACACACTATTAAGCTATAGACACATGTTTAGCCCCAAGCCTGTTTTTACTGACTAACTCTCAGCAGGCTTCATAGAAAGCTTGTCAAAGGCAAAACACACACATACTACAAGGAATTATAAAATGTGATGCTTAGGAAATTCTAAGATTTTATACCAAAATACTGAACTTGTTTCTGATTTAGCTCAGCTCTAAAGGACCTTATATCACACCATTGCAACGGGGTGTAAAAACGCATTATCCTGAAAGTTGTGATTCAACCATATAGATTTAGTAATGTTAGAACTGTTGATGTTTAAATATAATAGTCAATATACTGTAGTATGTACTCATTTTGTTCATCCATCATTCAATAGTAAGACTATATGTTTCTGTTTTTTACATTAAAATGCTTAGGATATGACCTTCACTGAATTCTACTATTCTGCAAACAGCCCTAACAGTCACAACTGTGTATTACGTATTTTAAAAATGTACAAACGTAATCAACTCAAATCACAGTGACAGTTCATAATGCATATCATTTCCCAAAGAATCTTACCTCAATCAAGTGGATCCCTTTCTACCATTAAACTATTATGATCTTTCCTTTTCTAATTAACCTTATAATTGGGGGGATCATTTAATGCCACATGATGTGATAAGGTCATATTTAGAATGATGCTCTAACCTGTCTTAGAGAGAGCTCCGTTGCCTTTGGCTATGCCCACATAGACCAGAATACTCATAGTGTCAGAAATTTCAACATGCAGATTGCTGGTTCCAAAGTCCTGCTCTGGACATGCTGTAACACCTGCACAAACACACATAGACAGACACAGACACACACACAAGATTAGAAGCTCTCAGAAAATTTTTGTCAGTGTGGTAGGATAATAGAGTAGTCAGAGGTGATGGACGAGACTAAGGGGAATACCATGAGCACAGCAGAGGCGAGGGCCCAGGTCTGGCCTGATAAAAAACGACGGGAGGCGTGAAGCCAGGTTGAGGCTGCCATCCGGACCAGTGTATTCTGGAACTGGCAGTGCACTCATCACATCATCAAACCTAAAAAACGCAATATCATTACTTCTGCATACCTAAGTTAATGACGAAGTTCCCTCATATTCAAGGTAGAATTTAAATCACTCTATTACCATAGCTGAGACTTGCATTACACAAAATTACGTTATCGTACCTGAAACAGTTTATATCCCTTCAAATTCTTAATAAACAGATAGCTGATTATACCTCTTTTTTATCAAATCATGTAACTGAGAACTGCAAAGTGGTGAAGCTGTCCCTAAAGTTAATGCAGTAGTGTATTCAAATACTGCTGAGAGTTTATTCAAATTCTGGAGGAGATACGTATAAGCTCAGAAATTCTATGCAAATAAGGCGAGGTGGGAAAAGTCAATGGCATGCAGCGCTACCTCGACGGCATGAGGGCCAGGAACTCCTCCCCAGAAGGCCAGTCCTTTAATCTGTATACTGCAGGGTCACCTTTAGGAGACTTAGCTCTCTCTAATAAAAACACACAAAAAACAAAGGCACTAACATCAAACCTGACTGATGATCTTATGTCTTTTTAATTTTTTTTTTATCATTTTATTATTATTTACTATTCTGTCTTATGAGCTTTTCATTCATTCATTCACTTATTCATCACTCACTATTCATTCACTTATTCATCTTCTAAGCCATCTTCAGAGTGCCATTGGGTGGAAGGCAAAAACCGGCTCCCAGTCCACAGACTTACACATTCACTCATACTCACAGCTAGGAACAATTTAGCATCTCCAATTTGCCTGGCTGAATGTGTTTGAACTTTGGGAGGAAATTGGAACACTCAGATGGAACCCAAGTAGGCAGGGCAAGAACATGCAATCGCCACAGAGAAAGGATCCTGGACACAAACCCAGGCCCTTCCTGCTGTGAGGAGACAGTGCTACCCACTGTGCCACTTTGCTGTCCAGCAGTTATTTTTCCAACACAAACCATTGTGTTTAATCTTGATGTAAAGTACCTTAACAATACCACATAGGGCCAAGGGCAAGGAAAAAAAAAACCCTGAACATAATGGCAGGACACTCACTTGACACATCCTCGAAGCCATCCCAGAATTCCTTGACACGTGTGTTTGTAATGCTCCCGTCACGGCAGTTGTAGATGTCGCTGTGAAGAGCAGAAAACTCGCGGCTAAAGTGCTCTGGCTTCCACAGACTGGCATTTAGACTCTTGTGCAGTCCAGAGACCAGCACCGGCTGCAGAACAACGAGACCAACATGAGCCATACTAATTTTTTTGGCTTTTTGTTAAGCAGAAAATGGATTTCACTTCAGAATTTATTTATTTTACAAATAAAGCAAGTGTATATTTAATAGAAAATACTGCAGTCAGAAATTACATGCCCATTTGAAAATCTCTCTTCTGTCCATAAAGTGACAGTTAATGCTCAACTTGTGTGCAGTAACAAACCTGCTCTTGTGTCCAGTTCTCTTTGAACAGTCTGTGGTTGCCTAGGTGACGGTGATCTTTAAGCCAGAGCAGCCGGTGGATACCTAGCCAATCATGAGGGACGCTGACATGGGCATCAGCCAATTGGATTTGAATAGGTTTTGCCTCCTCTAGTCCCAACTCCACCTCTTCTTTCATCAGCAAATCCTGCTTCATCCCCAGTTTGCCCATCTTAGAGGCGGGAATCTTATTCTCCACTACTGAGGCTATGATGTCATCCAGGAGGTTAGGCATTCGAGCATTCTGAGTGCTCTAAAGCATAAATACATAAAAAATGACTTTAGTAAATATAAAGTACACAAGCGTGTGAAGAAGAATGCAAAACATGCTGCCGTTCTCCAATTGCTGAGTATGTCTAACCTGATCATTACTGTTATAAACAGGTGCAAAGGCTATTCCAGGGCCACTGGAGCCTAGCCGCAGTTTCCCAGCTGTGGAGGTCAGCAGGTCTCGCAAAGTAGAGCCCTGCTCTTGACTGCTGGACTTCTTGCCTTGGGCCTCCACCCCATCACACTCTGGCTTTCCTACATTACAAACACATACAACCATTTGAAATTCAAAGGAAAGCGGCATTTATACATGTATACAACTTTCCCATCTATAAGTACAGTGTAATAATATTTAATAAAATATATACACTCTCTTTTTATCTGTTGGGTGTCACTGATAATTCGTGACAATAAAGGTGCTGATAAAATTTGTTGTGTGGTTCCTTCAGATGCGTTTGTGTATTTGGCAAGTTAATATACATCATAAAAACTGGTGAAGTCACTATACACTAAAAGACTTCCTAAACAATGGTAGCTTAGGTTAGTGATTATATGGCTGCTCCCAATTTAGTACAACACACAAAAGTACAGTACATAGCTCTAATAGCTCTACTGCCCAAACAGACTTATTTAATCTTTTGTCTCCACTATGAGCCAGGCTTAATACAGGCTGATTTAACATGTAGAAAGACACATAAAGGCTCAATAGATGATGGGTGTATGTATGTATGTATGCGCGCGCGTGTGTGTGTGTGTGTGCACTTGTGTGTATTACTCGCCTCTTCTCTCTGTGGGGGTCTTGTGAGCCGTGTCCTGTGTACTCTTCTGTTGATCGGGGACCTGTGGTGAGCTCTGCTGGCTCTTTGAATCACACTGTGCTTTTTCTGAAAGCTGATATGCCAACACCATTACATTTCTATCTTTACTCAGCAAAAAAAGGTTAATGTTATACAACAATAGAGCTATTTTAAAGGAGTGTGTTCATGTAGAGTACTAATTGTCAAATAGCAGATGGCATGCTCTATAATAATAATAGGCTCCATTTATATCATACTTTTCCAAGCTCCATGTCAGGAACCAAATAAAAACAAATATGAAAACTAAGAAAGAAAATTAATGCATAGTACAGGGGAAGTCCTTACATTGGTATGCAAGGAAATACATAAAATAATAGCTACAGATAAGCAATAAGCAAAAACAGGCCTTCCTCTGTTACTGAGAGTTGCTGTAATCAATGAAAAACATCATGTAGGCTTTGATGGTGAGCAGAATAAGGAAAGGTTAAGTGTGTCACCTGAGAGAGGCCATTGGTGGTAATAAGCTTGGAGGAGAAGATACTGCTCCCAGAGCAGGAGCAGTGAGAGGGAATGCCATATTCTCTCCTTATGGAGTGCATGGAGCTCTGCAAGCCTGTCAACACTGCAGGACATATTACACACATCATCACCACATTAAAATCACCCTGACACATCCCAACCAGCATCACTGGCAGTAACAGCTTACTGTAGGTCACTTCATGGTCGCATATACTAGGCAGCACTTACCTATTTCTGGTACTATTTGGGTAGGCATTAGATTCTTCAAATCATGGGGCTGGTTTTTCACACACCTAACCCAGGAATACATCTCTTTATCTGTGAAAAAAGAAGGGCTATGATAACTGAACACCTGAAATATTTCAATAATGTGCAATGATACTGTGTATGATTGTCACTTACCTTTTGTACACCTCTTCTCACGGGCTTTGTAGCAGTCCATACACACCACAAAGCCACATTTGTGACAGGCCCAGTGCATGTTGAACAAAGTGGCCTCACAGGCATCACACATCTCCCTCACACCCCGAACAGCACGCTTCCACATGACCTGGTCTGGAGGGGGTAACAGGATAGAGTGAAAGGATTGGTGTCATTCACAAAATTAAAAATAGTCCGTCAGTTATCAAATTAAATCTACAAAGTATTCTGATGTTTGTCTTTAAAAGATCATTTATTATTAAAAAATATTCAGAAATGTTTAATGTGATGTACTTTTATATAAACAAATACATAATACTATCTCTATCTTGAAAAGCCACACAGTCTAATGCCCTCACAAATACAAAATGTAATTTGCACACATGTACATATAAACACAAACAAGCTCACTGTCTTTTTTGACCCAGGTGACAGCGACGTCCTCAGTCTTGACCAGCTGGCAGAACTGGTCTCCTATGAGTGTCAGTATATATTTGGCCGTGTTGAGCTCCATCACTCTCTTATGTTCATCTTCTACATCCTCAAAGCCAGATATCCAGACCTTTACTGCGTCCTCATCAGTCTGCTCAGCAACAGAGAATCCATCCACGCGCAATACTCCGTTTTTGCTGTATGACAGTCTATGGCAAAAAATAACAATTATTTTGTAAGTTTAGGGACAGTGAACCACACCTAGCAAATGCCTTTCTGGTTACATTTGTGCCTGGTCGTTTTCAGGATACGAATATCAGGATTATATCTGCATAAGGTCAAGCCACATAAAAATCCAAGTCTAGATTTACCGAAGATGGATTTAAAAGAGCTAAAAGCTCAATCCCTTTCAGGAGGTGGCCTGAGCATTTGAGCCACATTATACAAGTGTTAACACAACAAACCAAAACACATTCGTCAGCCAAAACCTCTCCCGGTACAACCGAAACGCCTCCTCTGGCAGGATGTCACTAGGCACACAATATGGACCATTGCAATATGAACAGACACTTACAAACAACCGCTTGCAGGACAACTTGCCCAGACAACTTACAGGAATCATGCAATATACAAACAAATATAAACAGCTTCCGGGATAATGGATTTGCAAATTCAGCCCCATGTAGCTGTCTGGATATCAGTTCAACAAACCAGAGGTGCATTTGCCTACCAAGTGTAAAGGCAGATGGCCAAAATTTGATCAGAAAACAATCTAGATACTAGTCATGAAGCAACCAGGTGTAAATGAGGTCTCTTTGTCCACACAAAGTGGTCTTGTACTGTTGGGTTTTGAGCCACATCAGACTAATTTTGATACTTGTTGATACTTAAACTGCATCTATTCCTAAACAAAACAAGTGTAGACAAAGATTCTGGGGCTGTTTTCCAGGAAGAGATTAAAGTTAGTCCTTGACTAAAGACATGTCTAGATTAATCAACACTAATCGCTAATCAACACAAAAATGTGTTGGTAAAAATGACACCAGTAAGGACTAGCTGTAAGCCTACACACTATATATAGCTGTAAGACTTATAGCTACTAATAGCTACTTAATGGGAAATTAAAAAATAACAACTTAAAACTGGGCAAGAACGAGAAATTCTCCCTTCCTCTGAAGTAAGGCTAGTGAGGTTTACTTTTAGCCCCGAAAACAAATTTATACGAAATACGATGAACTTAAATTCATGAGTTTATGAATGCGCTTAGCCGTCAGAGCCTTCTGATTTGTGAGACTCACCGGCGGAAGTAGTAGAAGCGACAAAAGACAGGTGAGACGGCAGGCTCTTGGGCTTTGCGTGACCGGTCCAGTCGGCACTCTCTGCACTTCTGAACATTAGTTCCAATCTCAGCACACGAGTCGTCCTGAAGAAAGGCTTCGCCGGTCTGTTTCAGCTTCTTCACCTTCCTCCAGTCCTTCAGCACAGAACGAGGGATGCCATCTGAGGAGAGAAAGAAAACAAGCAACAACTCAGTCAGGCAGTGCCACAGCATGAACTAAGGGGTGTGGATGGCGGAAAGCTCCCTGATTTTAAACAGGTTGTAAAACAGTAAGAGGCATTGGTACATGTGGTGTAGAAGGTAAATCTCTATCTATTAAGCACAGCTGTTGATGGATGAAGAAAGATGTGCTAATGAAAATATGCTCTATTTTACACCATGGCCACGGCTCATCTTATTGAAGATGGTGTTTTACAGTGACAGGAATACATGAATTAGTTACCCAGGTCGGTAAATGAAATTCGTCTAACAACTGCTTAAATCAATTTGTACAGCAATGCACAGCATATCTTTAGAGGGAGCCAGTCCAGTCAATTTTCAGTCAATGAAAATCGCCTTGTTAAAGACAGAGATCTGCTGAAACTCATCATTAAAGCCTGGCTTTTACCATCTGTTGGTCTAACTCACAGAATTGTGATTAAGATATGAAAAGACATACATTATATCTGACAATATGTTCAAAACCTTTAAAGTCTTAAAATATACACACATACATGTGCACTCACACTTTAAAAACAAATACAAAAACACCTACTGGTGTTTGGATGCCTTTGCTGAGATTTCTCTTTCGTAGTCTGGACAGTTCCATTAGGCTTCCCCTCTTCTTCTTCTTCTTCCTCCTCCTCCACTTTGTCATTCTCTACTTTCTTCTTCTGCTGGTGTTTTTTCTTTTTTATGAGCATAGGTTTTAGCAGGCATTTGCCCCCCAAGTCACATTTGCGACTCTCTCTTTCATTGACTGAATCACCACTTTCAAAGCTTGACTGAAAGATCTGTTTGTCCCCACGATTGTCCTTTTCTGTCTTAATGATAAGTGAGCTTGGTTTCCTCTCATTAGCACACAGATTCTTATCCTTTTTGCAACCCAGGTTACCATTTCTGTCTAAGACAGGCTTTACATCCTCTAAGGTAGCTTTCTTTTCCCATACGACTGGTTTCTTGTTCTCGGTTTTGGACTTTATATCACTTTTGCTGGGTTTCCTGACCTCTGGAGAACATCTCCTGTCCAGAGACTTGGACTTTCTGTTGTCTAGAGAACATTCCTGATCCTCCTGGTTAGACCAATTGTTCTCCAGTCCATTGACCTCTTGTTTGGCTGGCAAGGAAACACTGCTTGAGGTTTGGAAGGTGGTGTCCAGCTGACTGCACCCTGCGCTATGGGAGTTGGCATTACCTCTGTCCTGCTCAGAGTGGCGGGTCAACCAGGCCTTTTTCAGTTTGTGGTAGTTGTTCTGACCAGACTGAGCAGGTTGGCTGGTGTTAGGTGGAGGAGTTAGTGATTGACTTTTCTCCAATGAGCTTGGTTTATTTGTAACTCTAGCAGCAGTGACCTCAGACAATAATCTGGGACATTTTGGAGGACTGGGATTATATGTAGACTCTTTATCTCTTTCTGAAGCATGTGCGGTACATATGGTGTGCGTGCTGTGTGTAGTGTAGGTACTGTACCTACTGTGTGAAGTGTGTGAAACACTCTTGGTAGAGTTCAAAGTGTATGTAGTGTGTAGGGGCTGGACTGCATGCATGTTATGTCTAGGTTCTGGAGCAGCTAGTCCTGCTCTTCGTTTCTTCACATGAGGAATGTCTCTAGTGGGGCAGCAAGGAGTAGAGGAGAGCTCAAACTTTGTCTGAACTGTCCCCACCTCATCCTTCTGGCATTTTTCAGAAACTACATCTATTCTTGAGTGAGGTGTATCTATATTTGCTGAATATTTCATTCCACGATTTGGAAAGTGCGGTGTACTTGTATTTTTAGTTGTCATGTTCAGGGGTGCATTAACATCCTGCTTTGAGGTGATCATGTTGATCGGATGCACAGTGTCCATAGGCGTCCACAAGACACCTCTCTTACATTGTACACTACTTTCTTTTAAGTGTGCACTTGGCATGCTTTCAAATGTACGAACATGTTCGCAGTGAGGCCGGGGAAGTGACCTATCGCTGATGGAGTAGTTCACAGGTGCATGCACATAGCTTGACGGTCGAACAATAACAGAAGCTGTGGCGGACTGTGGGGTGACCACGCCTCCATTTATTGTGTGATTTCCCACCACTCTCTCTCGGTTGTGCAAAACTCCACCTTTATGTAAATCATAAGCTTGACTTGTCACAGTTGTCGGCTCAGGGGCTGGCCTCTTTCCAGCGACAGCTCCGTGTCTGAGTTCAGGCATAAGTGTGGGGGGTCTTTGTTGATTTTGACCTTTGCCAGACAAGCTCATTGGCTGGACAGGTGTCAGGGTGGGAGGAGACAATCTACCTTGTCCTATTTCTTTAGAGGCCATGATGGGTGGTGCTGGAGGATGGAAGATAGGTGCCCTGTGCAATGATGGAACAGCACGCGAAGACGAACTAGAGATTGAGATGAGAGAAGTGGAGGAGCCCTTTCTTTCTATACTGCTGAGTTCCATCGACTCAATTGAGACCACTGATTTAGCTTTACAGGCCAGCTGCTCTGCAATCTTGCCCAGTAGTCCTTCCTCTTTCTCCGGGTGGCGCTTTACCAGGGGTGGGGGGCGGTTTTTAACTGTGCTCTGTGTATTGGGTGAATGTAGGACAGAGACTGCAGTGTTAGGGCCACTCAGCCTCTCATACAGCTCTTTGCTGGGTGGGACCCTGCGTGGTGAAGGCTTGTTCTCCACACCTCCAATCACAGGGGTGTAGTAGTTAGTCTGGGTGAGTGTGGGGGAGGGTTGGGCTGACTGTGGCCGTGGTGGCAGACTGTGCCTGAACACTGAATGCATTTCTCTTTCTCGCTCTCTCTCTCGCTCACGCTCCCTATCCCTTTCCTTGGAGTGAAGCGTGGGGCTTTTGGGATACCGCGGGTCTCTGTCTGAACCCATTTTAGCCGTGAACGGCGCCACCTCAATGCTTTCCTTCAGGATGCGCCGGCTTTCCTCCTGGTAGTGGCTGGTTCGGTCATCTGTGAGGTCATAGACCACTTGAGGCTGCTTGGGGCGATCTGAGGGTGACTCTGCAGTCAGTGGGTGGTAGCAGGGTCCGTTCTTTCCAATTGCCCGGATCCGCTCTTGCTCTGCCTTCACAGATGTGTGGACACAGCTGTGCGTTTCAGTAAAAGCTCTCCTCTCAAGCTCCCTAGAAACAAGAAAAGCAGGCTGGTATATGTGTGAAAACACCCGGGAGTGAAGCAAGCACTAAACACTATCATGTTTGGATTAACTCAGTTCCTGCTGAACTGGAAAGTTGTACCTGTCAGATGAGAATAGCATAGCAATTTAGTGTGGAGTGTGGACTCACTCTGTGGTTTTAGAGGTGGGGGTGCTGGGCTGGACAGCCCTGGACACTCTCTGGGGATCAGCGCTTGAGGGGCGTACAGGTAGCGGGGGTCTTAACCCCTGACTTTCCGCACTTGTTACAGGAGTAGGCTGAGGAAGCCAAGGGCTTGGTGTGTTCTGTAAACAAACACACACACATACACACAGACAAACACACACACAGACAAACAAACAAACAAACTTATTACTTATTGTAGAACAAAAACGAGCTTGGAAAAATATTTTAAAAACGTATATAAAATATAATCATCAAAACATACATTCTCAAATACAACCCACATGGGAAGAACTGCTGGTAACTGTGAGAATCAGAAATGTATACATGTGACACAAAGGTGGCGACTTTATAAGTCCTACGCAACAAGAATAATCTAGCACCACCTATGGGGATTCCATTTATTTGTTATTCACTTCAGACCCGACAACCCAACAACCAATACATGATGAACAAAACATACGTGATCAAAAATCTCAAAATGAATGAATCATACCTATTCATATAAGTCAAAACTAAATAACCCATTGTCCAAACCACAATCCACAGAATGCACACTCAAGCAAACAATAAAAAACAACAGTTTTCCCAGCCTAAATTGCTGTTCTATATTATAAGGTTTCTGCACTGGACTACCGTCATGTCTAGGGTGTTTCTTGCCTTCTGCCCACTGAATGCTGAGATAGGTTCCAGCACCCCGGAGACCCAGAAGAATAAAGTATTTGTGGAAGATGAGTTTTGAGAGAGATTATAAGGTGTAGATTTAATGTAGTTAAAGTGGGTAAACATTTCCAACCAATTTCAGCCCCAATATCCCTCTCAATAGCATATGCAGTATCTCACAAAAGTGAGTACACCCCTCACATTTTTGTAAATGTTTTATTATATCTTTTCATGGGACAACACTGAAGATATGACACTTTGATACAATGTAAAGTAGTCAGTGTACAGCTTGTATAACAGTGTACATTTGCTGTGCCCTTAAAATAACTCAGCCATTAATGTCTAAACCGCTGGCTATGAAAGTTAGTACAATTAGCCATCTTTCCACCCCGGTGTCATGTGACTCATTAGTGACACAAGCTCTCAGGTGTGAATGGGGAGCAGGTGTGTTAAATTTGGTGTTATCACACTCTCTCATACTGGTCACTAGAAGTTCTACATGGGACCTCATAGCAAAGAACTTTCTCTGAGGATCTGAAAAAAAGAATTGTTGATCTACATAAAGATGGACTAGAAGATCAACACCCTGAAACTGAGCTGCAGCACGTGGCCAAGACCATACCGCAGTTTAACAGGACAGGTTCCACTCAGAAGTCAGTGTTCAGACCATACGCCACACACTGTATCAAATTGGTCTGAATGGCTGTCGTCCCAGAAGGAAGCCTCTTCTGAAGATGATGCAAAAGAAAGCCTGCAAACGGTTTGCTGAAGACAAGCAGACTAAGGGCATGGATTACTGGAACCAAGTTGTGTGGTCTGATGAGACTAAGATAAACTTATTTGGTTCAGATGGTGTGAGGCGCGTCTTGCCTCCAGTCAAGCCTGGTGGTGGGAGTGTCATGGTTTGGGGCTGCATGAGTGCTGCCGGCTGTGGGAAGCTACAGTTCATTGAGGAAACCATAATGTCAACATGTTCTGTGACATACTGAAGCAGAGCATTATCCCCTCCCTTTGGAAACTGGGCCGGAGGGCAATAAGGGTGGGGAACTAAGAAACTAAGGGTAAAAGTGCTGGACTGGCCAAGTATGTCTCCAGACCTAAACCCTATAGAGGCTCTGTGGGGCATTCTCAAGGTCTAGCATCAACCAGCTCCGTGATGTTGCCATGGAGGAGTGGAAGAGGGTTCCAGTGGCAACCTGTGAAGCTCTAGCACCGTTTGGCCATTTTCATTTAGGCGTGTACTCTCTTTCGTTGCCAACGGTTTAGCCATTAATGACTGTGTGGAGGTATTCTGAGGGCACAGCAAATGTACACTGTTATACAAGCTGTACACTGACTACTTTACATTGCATCAAAGTGTCATATCTTCAGTGTTTTCTCATTAAAAGATATAAGGAAATATTTACAAAACTGTGAGGGGTGTACTCACTTTTGTGATACTGTAAACACAAATGCCCTGAACACCTGAACAACTCCAAACTGACAGCATTTTTAGTGACATTTACTACTTAATACTGTAAAACAATAAGTACTGTAAAAATAAATTAGTGGATAAATCATTGATGCGAGAGGATCCTTACCCTCCTCAGGTTAGCCTCGGACATTCCTGCACTCTCTGGGGGAGTCCATTTAGACCCCTGCAGGCCCAAGCCGTAGTTATGGGTCCCATTGGAAAACGAAGGCCATAGGAGTGGGTAAAGGCCCAGAGGGGCCAGATGGCTGGTTCCTGGGTTTTGGCCTAAGAGAGAGGTCGTAGCCTGCAGAGCTAGCGAGTGGTGGAGTCCAAGCGGCCCCAGCCGAGTGTGACCAGCCAGTAGTGGTGAGGATGGGGGCAGGCCGGGCAGAAGTGAAGGCAGAAGGTGGGGGTGAGGGATAGAGGGGTGTGGAGAGCATAGAGAAGACTGTGAGGGAATGGAGAGGGGGGAGAGGTGAGGAGTGGGGCTCATGATCTTAGAGTGAGAGGAGGTGGAAGTGAGGTTGGGAGAACTGGAGGAAGACGAAGGGTTCTTCAGTTGATGTTTGGCATGAGTGCTGGGTGGGGTGTGTGCAGGTTGGATGTAGGAGTGGTGGTTCTCTGGTTCTTTGCTCACAAGTGCTGGATCCCTATAGACAGTGAAAGGTTCGTTCTTGTCGACAATCAGTGGGCTCTTGGTTGGCTTATCTAAAGTGCTGGAAAGATGTTGTGGAGGGGTTTTGGATTGGGCTGGCTGATCAGTCAGTGTAGGAGAGAGGGCGTGACTACAGTTAGGTATTGAGGTGCAGGTTACTTTTGAACCAGGCGTGGTTTTAAGGCCAATGGGAGCTTTCTCTGTTGTCGATCTAGATGGAGAACTGCTCTCTTTAATCCCAGGAGCCTCAGGAGAGGCATTTTGCCTCAGCCTGGAAACTTCTGTGACCACTGGATGTTCGGAAATGATCTCTGCAGAGGTACAAAGACTGGGGTGCTCAGTGGGTTTGTGGGAAATTTTCAAAGGGGGAACATCTTCATGTTCAGGACTGCTATTTCCAGGGGACCGGCTTAGTTTAGCTCCCTTTCCAGCATCTACATCTGCATTACAAGGCTTGACAGGAGAATGAGCAAGAGATCTTCGAGGCTCCACCTCCACTGAGGCTGCTGAGTCACAGTTAGGCGTGACAATCTCCGGGTGTGTAAATGCAGACCCTCTGACCTCAGGGTCACTTGGTGGAATTTCTTGGTCCCCTTCCACCCCTTCACACTCTGGTGGTGACGTGTGTAGCAACACACATGCTGTTTCCATGGAAACCTGCTGCTCACTCTCCTGAGATGCCAGCAAGGCGGACACAGCCTCAGAGTCCTCCTGGGACGCTCCTTCACTCCTATCCTCAATCTCTATTGTTCTATCTCCTCTCTCCTCCTCTATTTTATCACAACCTGGCCTCACATTGCATGGTGGCTCTGGAGCTCCAGTCCCTCGAAATGTTCCGTTGCAGGAGGGGCCAGGTAAAAGGAACTGAGATGGAGGGCTTTTCCCTGCTCCTTCTAGTTCTTCTAATTGGCTAGGAGAGACATCCCCACCTTTGGGGGAGGAACGTGCTTTAAAAGACCGCCCTGTATGCCTCATCGGACTGTGGGCTGTCTCACAGTCAGCTGGCCTGTTTATAACACAGTGTTTCTTCTGCAGGCTTTTTGACCCCATGTCACAGGATGTTTCCTGCAGTATGTAGCTGCCACTCTCTGAATCACTTTCATCAGACAAGTCAGAGCTGCAGCTGCCTTTGGGTCTCTTCAGCCCCACTCTTCTCTTTTCTTTTTCATCCTCCTCGTCTGGCTCCTCTGCTTTTCTCCTCTTCTTCTCCCCATGGTTCATTATACTCACTGATGAATCTAGAAATAGGTAAAATGGATCTTGTTATAAAGAAGTAAGGAAAAACTTTAAAAAGGAGTCTACTTCAGTGTCTTGTTAACACTGAATGACAATGCCTCTTCCTAAAGAGCTAATGTAACAAATCTACATGCATCTAAATGGAATTTAAACAGCGAATGGCTGTTAGTATCAGATTCATGTATTACTTCACCTCACCTGCTCTCACTTCATCAGCTTTTTTCTCCTCTCTCATCACCTCTGCCTTGTCCTCGTCCGGGCTGCAGTTTGAGTCCTGTCGGCACAGCGGAAGCTGCTTCCTCTGCACTGGCCCAGAGCTATATGCCTGCAGGAGATTGAACAGGGGAGGTCAGATAAGTGAGTGTGTGCATGGTAAAGTTGCTACATTGTGTAGTGATGAACCATCTCAACAGTCTGGATTGGACCTTATTAAACAAATCCATTATGAGCCAGACATGCCCGATATACAATTGATACCAACAAGAATTCTCTAGGTTACTAAACTTCCAGAATCCTCTAGGTAAACACTTATGGTACATACTTCTCATTCTTTCAAATCCTCAAAAAAATATAATTAATTTATTATTATTTATTATTTATATTATTTATTATTTTTATTAACATGTATATTTAATTGAACTGTAATTCATGACTTCTTTGAATACATATACTTTACAATGCACACATATATACACACACACACACACACACACACTTAAAATAAATTAATTTCTCACCAGGATACTCCTGTTGATCTTATTCATGAGAGATTTGCGTTTAGTTGTAAAGGTTTCTCCCATCCGTAACAACTGGCTGATGTCATCCAGGAAAATCACCTGCACGAGGTCTTGGTCTATATTCAGAGGCTCTGCCACCTGCAGTTATATGAGCACACAGGAGCATGTATATGAGCGAAACTTTGGAGTAATATTTGTAATATTTGATTTTGGCAGTTCTTTTTCAATTATGTAACAACAATTACCTGCAAATGAACATAAAACAGTTATTAACACAATAAAACAACTGGTGAAAGTTTACAGCACCAAAGTGTGTTTAAATCATATTTTAAAAAATGTGAGCCTCCAAACTTTGAAAGGGTAGAATAAGATTACTGCCTTTCACAAAGTTTGGGTTGGTGTGTGAGTGAGTTCTCACCTGGTCACTCAAAACAGTCATGGTTCTGCTGTTGTGATCATGGTAGCTTACAATGCCAGAGAGCCACTGGGGTTTGGAGTCTTGTCTGAACACCTTCACCCTGAGACCCTTCACATAACCATGCCCTGTAACACACAAGCAACAGCTCTCAACAGCAAGACACCTCACTCTCACCTCAACATAGACACTTACACCACAGGAACCTCCACTCTGACTATGCTGCCCACAAATCCTGTTTTAGTGCAAGCATTCAGTACAACAAAACAGAAACAAAATAAATTCTAAATTCAGTGTATAATTACAACTGACTTACCAAAAGATATGCAAGCTACAACTCTACTCACAACTGTGTGGATAATACACAATAATATAATATTTATTAAAATAATATGGATTATTTCTAATGGTCAACAATCCTGCCTCAGCATGGACAGCACTGACCTATCCAACAACATTAATCCAAGATCCAAACCCCTTATAAGTATAGAAAAAAGAAAAATACACATGACAAAAAATGCACTTGATAGCAGTAAACTTTGGACAGTGCTGACAGCTTGAACAAACATTAATCCAAAAAAACCCCTCAGCCCATTTTCAACAGCCCTGACCAGACACCACGTTTATCAGACACCCACGATAACCAATGCAATTCTTCCCGCCCACAGCTTAGGGATTTGAGAAGAAGAATCCTCCCTCCCTCCTCCCTCCCTTTTCTAGCAGCAGAAGAGAGTGGAGGCCAGAATACCTAGCTGAAGAATGTGCTGGAGCTGCCGCTGTCTGAGCCAGGTTTGGACCAGCTCCCAGCTTGAAGAATCTTCTCTCAGGGCCGAATCGTCCACTTCACCCTGCTACATCACACACAGAACGTATAGAGTTCAGCATTAAAACATGGTCTTCAATAAGGATATGAAAATGCCTTTACATTTTTTGGTAAAGAATAAGCCTCAGGCTAATTTTAAAGAAAGTTTGGCATATTGTTTTGTTGACTATATTACACTACTGTGCAAATACTATTAAACAAATACTGAATCACACACACAAAAAAACAAGCAAATGAAAAAAGTTAAATCTGAGATTTCATGATTGAGTGAATCATGCTGTAAAGAACTGTAATCAGTTCAAATCATCATGTTTTATAGCTGCTCTGCTTGCTTAGGACTGATTATGAGTGGTGTAAGGAATTATTAACACAGAGGAAGAGGAAGAGAAAGAGGGTGGAGGACTGAAAGAAAGCGATGGTGAAAAGAGAAATAGAAAGAGAAAAAGAGGAAGCAAGAAAGCAAGAGAGAGAAAAGGAGAGGGGAGTGTCAGAGAGAGAGAGAGATTCGTTAGTGAAGGGTGTTGGACACAGACACAGACACGCAAATGCAGGCACACATGGTATTACTCATCCAGACACAGACACAACCCCTCAGTGCGCGCACACACACACACCCACACACACACACACACACACACACACTTACACATCCACATTCACAGAAGGCTGCAAGTTATGTAAGACAAGTCAGAGTGTAGACGGATATTCAGCCGAACTCTCGCTGAACTCCTGTGGCCTCTGTTGCTTATTACAGTATACACAGAATGGCAAATACACACGCACACACATGCCACAAACACACACAAAACACATACTCACAACAGCCACATAAAACCATACCACAATATCTCACATATTGATTTCATATACACTAAACCAAGCAGCAGATGCTGGTTCCATTACTAACTACCTATCAAACTACTTCCACTTACAGTATAACTGTAAACACACACCTACACACTCTCTCTGTTTCTCTTGCTCGCTTGCTGTCACTCACACAAGGACCCACACATACACACACACTAACATTTTCAAATGCTTTCCCTCAGGATTAAGGTTGATCCCTCTCTCTCCAAAAGGTCATGCTTAAGCTAGGTCTTAACACTATTAGCTGCTCAGAGGGTTAAAATGTGTCTGCATGCATCCACAGAGAGAGACAGAGAGAAAGAGAGAGAGAAAGAGAGAGCGAGAGAGAGAGAGAGAGAGAGAGAGAGAGAGGTAGGGAGAGAGACACAGAGAGAGAGAGCTGTACATGGACATTCTTTTGCTTGAGAAAGCAATCATATTCAATCCTTTCCATCAGCTCTTTCTCTCCTTCAGTTTGCATTCCTCTTGCATGAAACCTCAGTCCAATTGCACTGCCTTTCAGAGACAAGTAAGACTGCCCTCCACTTCAACCTGTACAATTACCTCTCACAGCACACACACACACACGCACACTATCTGTCTCTGTGTCTCTCTCCTGCTCTGTCTGTGGTGCACAGACACATATGTAGGTGTGTGTCTTTGTATCAGGAGTGTCAGACGGATGTTAAAAAAATCATTTATTGCAGAAGCACACTCACTCTCTAAGTGTAAACCAGCACTGTTTAAGATAAACTGCTTCTCATAATTACTGTTTGATTCTCTTGATTTGTAAGGGTGTTTCCCATCTGACCTCAACAAAAGCCAGTCATCATTGTGAACAAGTCACTGCTACTACTATGACTGGGCCATGACGATTATTGTGATTGCATGTATTCATTTAGAAGACAGAAGGGACAAACGTGAACTTAAAAGGTACTTGCTTTTATTTATTTATTTATTTATTTTTTAGTAAAAACACAGTTTACCCCTATTATTTTAAAAATTTTACCCAGTAATTTTCATAGCTGATTTTGAATTTCTCTCAGTCTTTACAGTCTATATTAAGAAGAAGTATCAAAAAGAAGTACAATACTTACAAACTTCTCCATTACAGTTGTGATACCATCTAAAGACATGACAATGTGGTGCTGATTTTCAGAATGAACGATTTGATTAATGATTAATCTTTAAGTCCTGCTATCATCCATTCTTGCTGCATTCATGTTAGATGAATGAACACAGTATGGATTAGGAAACAAATCACAAATTAGATTTGCAGTGGGGGTTGTATAATTTTGTACAAAAGGAAAATACATAGAAACAGTATAAACATTTGCAGAACTTGTTTTGACTGTTATCTGATTGTGTCATCACATGAGTCTCTTAGTCAATGTCCAACCCAAAACACCACAATATAAAAAAAAAATATATTGATCATTGAATAAATACCTTCACCAAGACAGTTGCACCCAGAAGGAATCAACTGTCAAGAATGAAACTTGGTGGGTAGGTTTGACATTGTGAGACATGCAAATAAATCAAATTTCATGCTCAGCCGAACATGTGCTGTAAGCAAGGACGGGGCTCATCGCTGTACCTGACTGACCCCACAGCCACAATTGTGGACACTCAGGAAGCAGTGATGACCTCCATAAGTCATCCTGTGGGTGCCAGCACCATTGGCAGATGGCTACATGGCATAGGACTACATGCACCAAGACCATTGTGAAGACTGCCCTTAACACCTCAATGTCCTCTATGTCTATGTTATGTATAAATCTGCAACTGTGTCGTGCCAGACTGACATGGAGTAACTTAGAATGGCCGTGGCTGACCCTCAGAGACGATCATGCTTTTGTCTTGGTTAAGACAATTATGTGTGTGCCAAGATGAACGGATTTGTTGTCCATCTAAAAGGCCTGGTGTCACTCCACCCCTACATCAAAATCAGCAGGAACTGCATGAGAATATTCAGGTTTCATAGGATGAATTATTGCAAGACACTATTATAAACCTCTACACTCAATACCAAGATGTCAGATGTGTTGCATTAGCAAACATGGTGGCTCAACGCCATACTGAAGTATAGACAATACTTCTATACAAGTAATAAATATTGGCCATATCAGTCTAAACTTCTCATCATTTACTGTTGCTGGTAACCTTTATCTTCCTTCTGAAAAGCATTGAACTCTGATACTTCCTTCTGGCAGCAATATTTTCTGACAATGATTGTTTATATGTAAAGAACAGGGTTATTATATACCAAAGCATTTCAAATGTGATTGTTCATTAGGTCAATAAAGATATGTAAAAATGCTGTGTATGGTGTTTGTTTAGACGCAAAAACTTTTTAGAATTTTGTGTCTAAGCCTAACAGGATCTGTTCACATACAAATCCAGTTCATTGCACAGTGTTAGGGTCCTGTGGAAACAGGACGTGAGCAGTTGGTCTTTAAAGGATTTATTAAAAAGGGACACAATGCATGGACATAAACACAAAAACAGCCAAGATGTCAGGAAAATGGCAAACAGGAACAACAAAGCGTAATCCAAAATCATAGTCAGAGAACAGGCAAACCAAAACAACAGCAAGAGTAGAAAAGGCTCGATTATGCACTGCCAAAGAGAAACGTTACTCTGCAAAGAGGAAGTCAGAAAGAGCAGCTTATATTATGTATATAGATATATTAGGTGAATCTAATCAAAATTCGGGTGAGGACGATCTGGGATTGGTTGCTGGGTGCGAGTGGGAAGTCACATGATCACCAGAGGGCTTCTTGGAATTGGGAGAATTGGAGAGGCCAGATGGGCAGATGACAGTACTGGGCAATACCATCAACACTTGTACAATACTGACTAACTGCATGTTTCATTATGAAAAGAGCAAAATTAGTAATATTTCACACATGACAAACATTGAATAAAAATCAATGTGTTGAGAGTTTTAGATAGTGTTTTAGATAGCATTAGATTTGTACTGTTTCAAACAATTAGATCTCTGAAAAATGAATACACAATAGAAGCATAACAATCTTTTTGCCATATCAGCTTTATTTAACAGCCCATTTTTTCTCAGAACTGTACGTCCAGACTATAAAAATAGCCATTAATATTTAGTCAGCTGCAGAGCTTAGGTTTAAAAGTTGGCTGTAATGAAATGAAATTAATTACTGAACTTCATTTTATGGCATATTCACATTCCTTGGAAGCTTCATGTTGTTTCTTACACAAAGATAATAATAATAATAATAATAATAATAATAATAATAATAGATTTTATCAAATTACATTTTATACAAATATATACACCACAGGCCAACATTCAGAGGCAATTCAATTATATTTACTCAGTTCTGCAGATATTTACTAATATGTTTACTAACACAGATCAAATGGGTTTGACTAAATGTCTGCAGCACTGTGTGCAACTAATTGATTTTAGTGTTTCTGTTTTGCTCCTGGTGATTATCATGTAAAGTTTTACTGCACCCCTAATCATATCCACAGTTTTTTCCCTTTCAGATGCTCCTAAAGGCTTGATTAAGCAGGTGTGTTAAATTAGAAGTGTGTAAATAACTGTTAATAAGTGATATCAGAAAAGACGGTTTTGTGGGGCCATTACACAGACTTTCATTCACTTCCTGGAGTCCCAAACATTAACCAGAACTACTTCTGACCACACCCCAAAACCCATACCACAACCATGACATTAACCTAACCTTAAAATGTAGTCATTTACATTGTGGGGACAACCTTGTGGGCCCCACAAAAACATAAGACCCTGATAATGTGGCGTAAACCTGACCCCCACACACACAAACAGGGCAAATTCCTCTGCTATATTAGAGTGCTCCGTGATGAACAACAGTGGCTGAATAGGATGCAGTGGGCACAGTGCTAAATGAAACACATCAAATAAAATGTGTGTGTGTGTGTGTGTGTGTGTGTGTGTGTGTGTGTGTGTGTGTGTGTGTGTGTGTGTGTGTGTGTGTGTGTGTGTGTGTGTGTGTTTTTACAGGCTCTAATAATCTCAGTGCATGTGTGTGAGAGAGAAAACAGCCATCTCTGATTCTCTAGAATCGATCACTTAAGGGATTATATGCAATATGTGATCTTACTAAAACTTGTAAGATTTTAGTGGGGTGAAAAGGGGGAAAGTACAGAGGAAAAAAAGAGAGTACAGAGAGGAAAATACAGAAAAAGAGAAAAAGGAAAAGAGGAGATCACAGAGAAAAGGAGTACAGATGGAAAAAGACAGACAGAGAGTACATAGGAAAATGACAGAGGGAGAAAAAGAAAAAGAGAGAGAGTGAATACAGAGAAAGGACAGATTACAATGGGGAAAAGAGAGAGTACAGATTGTAAAGGACAGAGATAAAGAAAGTACAGAGGAAAAATGACAGACAGAGAGTATGTAGGGAAAAGACAAGAGACGGAAGAGAGATCACAGAGAAAAGGAGTACAGATGGAAAAAGACAGACAGAGAGTACATAGGAAAATGACAGAGAGAGTACAGTGGGAAAAGACAGAGAACAGAGAGAGTATAGTGGGAATACACAGAGAACAGAGACAGAGTACAGTGGGAAAAGAGAGAGTACAGATTGTAAAGGAGAAAAGACAGATAAAGAGAGAGTACAGAGGGGAAAAAGACAAAGACAGAAAGTACAGTGGGGAAAAGACAGAGACACGAGAGAGTACAGTGGGAGAAAGACAGAGACAGAGAGAGTACAGTGGGAAAAGACAGAGACAGAGAGAGTATAGTGGGAAACACAGAGACAGAGAGAGTACAGTGGGGAAAGACAGAGAGAGTACAGTGGAAAAAGACAGAGACAGAGACTACAGTGGGGAAAAGACAGAGACAGAGAGAGTACAGAGGGGAAAAGACAGAGACAAAGAGAGTGCAGTGGGAAAAAGACAGAGACAGAGAGAGTACAGTGGGGAAAAGACAGAGACAGAGAGAATACAGAGGGGAAAAGACAGAGACAAAGAGAGTGCAGTGGGAAAAAGACAGAGACAGAGAGAGTACAGTGGGGAAAAGACAGAGACAGAGAGAATACAGTGGGGAAAAGACAGAGACAGAGAGAATACAGTGGGGAAAAGACAGAGAGAGTAAAGTGGGAAAAAGACAGAGACAGAGAGAATACAGTGGGGAAAAGACAGAGACAGAGAGAATACAGTGGGGAAAAGACAGAGACAGAGAGAGTACAGTGGGAAAAAGACAGAGACAGAGAGAATACAGTGGGGAAAAGACAGAGACAGAGAGAATACAGTGGGGAAAAGACAGAGACAGAGAGAGTACAGTGGGAAAAAGACAGAGACAGAGAGAATACAGTGGGAAAAAGACAGAGACAGAGAGAGTACAGGGGAACAGACAGAGACAGAGAGAATACAGTGGGGAAAAGACAGAGACAGAGAGAATACAGTGGGGAAAAGACAGAGACAGAGAGAATACAGTGGGGAAAAGACAGAGACAGAGAGAGTACAGGGGAACAGACAGAGACAGAAAGAATACAGAGGGGGAAAAGACAGAAACAGAGAGAGTATACGGGGAAAAAGAGACAGAGAGAGTACACTGGGAAAAAGAGACAGAGAGAGTACAGTGGGAAAAAGAGACAGAAAGAATACAGTGGGAAAAAGACAGAAATAGAGACAGAGAGGGTACAGTGGGAAAAAGATACAGAGAGGGTACAGTGGGAAAAGAGACAGAGAGGGTACAGTGGGAAAAAGATAGAGAGAGAGCATAATGGAAAAGAGACAGAGACAGAGGGAAAAAGAGTGCAGTGAGAAAAATAAAGAGAAACAGCAAAGAGAGAAAAAGATGGAGTACAAAATGAAAAAGACAAAGAGATTAGAGTGGGGAAAAAAGAAAAGCGAATACAGAGGGGAAATGAGACGGTACAGAGAGAAGAAGACAAAATTAATGCAGAGAGAAAAACAGAGAGAGTACAGAGGAAAAATGACAGAGACAGAGAGAGCACAGGGAGAAAAGGCAGAGAAGGAATAAAGTTTAAAAAAAGACACAGATGGAGTATAGAGCGCAAAAAAGGAGTACAGAGAAAAAAGGACCAGAGAAAATGAGTGCAAACAGACAGAAGACAGAGAGTATTGAGGACACAAAGAAAAAGGCAGAGCATAGAGGAGACAAACAGAGAAAAACAGATGGAGAGAGTGACAGAGAGAGAAGAAGAGAGAGTGGGAAACCAGATGAAAATAAGAGTACTGAGAAATAAAAAGACAGAGAGAAAGACATAAGGAGAAAGACTGACAAGCAGCTTACATAGTAAAAATTACAGAGAGAGTACAGTGGGAAAAGACAGAGACAGAGAGAGTACAGTGGGAAAAGACAGAGACAGAGAGAGTACAGTGGGAAAAGACAGAGACAGAGAGAGTACAGTGGGAAAAGACAGAGACAGAGAGAGTACAGTGGGAAAAGACAGAGACAGAGAGAATACAGTGGGGAAAAGACAGAGACAGAGAGAATACAGTGGGGAAAAGACAGAGACAGAGAGAGTACAGTGGGAAAAGACAGAGACAGAGAGAGTACAGTGGGAAAAGACAGAGACAGAGAGAATACAGTGGGGAAAAGACAGAGACAGAGAGAGTACAGTGGGGAAAAGACAGAGACAGAGAGAATACAGTGGGGAAAGACAGAGACAGAGAGAGTACAGTGGGAAAAAGACAGAGACAGAGAGAGTACAGTGGGAAAAAGACAGAAATAGAGACAGAGAGAGTACAGTGGGAAAAGACAGAGACAGAGAGAGTACAGTGGGAAAAGACAGAGACAGAGAGAGTACAGTGGGAAAAGACAGAGACAGAGAGAGTACAGTGGGGAAAAGACAGAGACAGAGACTACAGTGGGGAAAAGACAGAGACAGAGAGAATACAGTGGGGAAAAGACAGAGACAGAGAGAGTACAGTGGGAAAAAGACAGAGACAGAGAGAGTACAGTGGGGAAAGACAGAGACAGTGACTACAGAGGGGAATACACAGAGACAGAGAGAATACAGTGGGGAGAGACAGAGACAAAATTAATAGTGGGGAGAGAAAAACAGAGAGAGTACAGTGGGGAAAGACAGAGACAGAGAGAGTACAGTGGGAAAAGACAGAGACAAGAGAGTACAGAGATAAAGACAGAGACAGAGAGAGTACAGTGTTAAAAAGACACAGATGGACATACAGTGGTGAAAGAAGAGACAGAGAGAATACAGAGGGGAAAAGACAGGACAGAGAGAGTACAGTGGTGAAAAGACAGAGACAGAGAGAGTACAGCGGGTAAAGACAGGACAGAGAGAAAAAAGCAGAGACAGAGAGAGTACAGGGGAAAAGTACAGAGAAAAGAGAGTACTGTGGGTAAAAGACAGAGAGAGAGAGTACAGTGGGGAAAAGACAGAGACAGAGAAGAGTACTGTGGGAAAAGACAGACAGAGAGAGTACAAGAGAAAGACAGAACAGGCAGACTGACAGTGGGAAAAGACAGAGACAGAGAGAGTACAGTGGGAAAAGACAGAGACAGAGAGAGTACAGTGGGAAAAGACAGAGACAGAGAGAGTACAGTGGGAAAAGACAGAGACAGAGAGAGTACAGTGGGAAAAGACAGAGACAGAGAGAGTACAGTGGGAAAAGACAGAGACAGAAAGAATACAGAGGGGAAAAGACAGAAATAGAGAGGGGAGACAGAGAGAGAGCATAGTGGCAAAGAGACAGAGACAGAGAGAGTACAGTGGGAAAAGACAGAGACAGAGAGAGTACAGTGGGAAAAGACAGAGACAGAAAGAATACAGAGGGGAAAAGACAGAAATAGAGAGGGGAGACAGAGAGAGAGCATAGTGGCAAAGAGACAGAGACAGAGGGAAAAAGAGTGCAGTGAGAAAAAAATAAAGAGAAACAGCAAAGAGAGAAAAAGATGGGGTACAAAATGAAAAAGACAGAGAGACTAGAGTGGGGAAAAAAGAAAAGCGAATACAGAGGGGAAATGAGACAGTACAGAGAGAAGAAGACAAAAATAATGCAGAGAGAAAAACAGAGAGAGTACAGAGGAAAAATGACAGAGACGGAGAGAGCACAGGGAGAAAAGGCAGAGAATGAATAAAGGGAGTTAAAAAAGACACAGATGGAGTATAGAGCGCAAAAAAGGAGTACAGAGAAAATAGGACCAGAGAAAATGAGTACAAACAGACAGAAGACAGAGAGTATTGAGGGCACAGAGAAAAAGGCAGAGCATAGAGGAGCAAAGACTGTGAAAGACAAACAGAGAAAAACAGATGGAGAGAGTGACAGAGAGAGAAGAAGAGAGAGTGGGAGAACAGAAGAAAAAAAGAGTACAGAGAAATACAAAGACAGAGAGAAAGAGGCTGGGAGACAGTACATATATGTTAAAAAGGCAGAAAAAGAGAGGGATCAAGAAAGAGTACAGAGATGAAAAGGCAGAGAAAGAGACCAGAAAAGGTAGAGAAAGAGAAGTGAAGAGGAGAGAGGGAGAGATGAGATAACAGAGAAAATGCAGAGAAAGAAAGACAGACAGAGAAAAAGAGATAGAGAAAGGAGAAGAAGCAGGAGGGGAAGAGGGGGAGCGTGCCTGTGTCTGTGTGTGTGTGTGAATGTGTGTGTGTATTACTCATCTGTGCCTCAGTTCTCAGGACGAAGGGAAGACATGATTTATTCATTTACCCGCAGGCAGGTTTTGATCTCTCTCTCTCTGTCTCTCTCTCTCCCACTCGCACACATACAAAAACACACACTGTCTCTCCTCTCTCTATTTCACTCGCACATACAAAAAACACACGCATTTCTCTCTTTCTCTCTTCCTCCCCTCTCATTGTTTCTGTGCCTCTCTCACCTCTCACTCAATTTCTCTCTGTGACAAAAACATGCACACACAAAGACACACACACACACACACACACACACACACACACATTTCCAGCACTGCTTCAGTGGCTTTTAGGAAGAGGGAGGGGGGAAAGGGGGAGGACAGAGGAGAAATGAGAGGAGAGATAATGGTGTGTGTGTGTGACTGACTGAAGGCACCACTATGTGGGCTGGGTGAAGGGCGAATGGAGCTAACGATGACGGTAAGGTTAATTAGTGTTAATTAGTGTGTTACACTGCTGCTTCATCTGATTGGTGGGAAAGCTGTTCTACACCAACATTTCACAGCTTTGTTTAAAGGGTGCATAATGTGCATTTTCTAGTATTTTATTTTCCCCCCAAAGATCATTAATGCCCCCAATGTAGTTAAAAATTGTGTTTTACATGGTGTTATCATTTGTGATGTTGTACATGTTGTTGGTATGGCCTGTTGTGTTGGGTTGTACCAAAATCACACAAATTATTTTTACATGTCCCTTTCTCATCCTCTCTTTATATCCTAGAATGAGTAATGTGTTTCTGTGCCTTTAAGACTGATATATGTAAATAAAGTCTGTTCTGACTTTATTATTATTATTATTATTATTATTATTATTATTAATATATATTATAATAATGCCTCATTCAAAAGCAGTCCTAGCTTTTCTAAACTTGATAGCATAAAAGAGTGGTAGCATAAAACCGCAATAGCTGCCAATATGACAGTATAGGAAAGTGAGATGGTTAATTCATGCACACAATCCCAAAAAACAAATGCACTAAGAAATGGTGCCGTTTTGTGGCTAGACTCACATATCCATATATGGACTGTATGGAATGGAGAGTTAGTGGTGTATTTTCAAGGCTTAAAGGGGACCTATCACACTCATTTTCAGCATTCAGATGGTTTTTTTGTTTGTTTTGGAGGTCTATATAATAGACCTGTTTCAATTTACAATATATTTCTCTATACTGTACATTCATATTCAATCCTGTTACAGCTCATTCTGTTCTGATTGGTCAAGTGTTTCAACCAAACACCACTGTACCACTATACTTTTACAATGGTGTGTTTTTTTGTCAGTTAGAACACATTCATAGACCCAATCCGCTTTTGCAAACTAGACTGGAACAGGACATTCAAAGCGCTAAGTTTTTATTCACATATACATACATGCACAAATAAACACTGACAAAACTACAACCGTATGCACACCCTCACAGACTATCTTTACCTAGCAACCAAGAAAGTGTGTAACATATGCTCTCATTATCTCAGATCCCTACACAAGCACACACATACTCCTAAGATAAATATGCTACTGCTAACAACCTGTACACCACCCCCCAACCTTCATGCATGCTAGCATTATAAATTAATCAAACTAGCAGAGCTGTGGAAAAAAGATCAGCCCATATATAATTTACTGGTTATTCCTCTCTAAATGCAAATGCAGATTACAAGACTGTGCATACCAACAAGAAATATTGGACTTGTTACTTCTTATTGTACTTGGTATGAGACGATCATTGTAATTTTATCTTAAAGAGGTAAAAAAATATAAAGTACATCTGTAAGTCTTCATGGATGGCAATCTTGGGCTATGGACCCGTTTCGGCTGAAACCTCTTGTATATTCAACAATAAATCTCAGGAGAAGTGTGTCCTAGACAATGCAACTGTAGCGTTTTTCCACTCCAGCTTATGCCTTTTAGAAGTCAACTGCACTGTTTTTGTGGAAACTTTGCAAATACATAATGACAAAACCAACACCAAATGACCTGAGTGATTATTCATCTATTTCATGTTAATGTTAACATGTTTGTTAGCCATCAACTGGGTCAAGCTGATCAATCACCAGAGGCTGTGTTTCTGAGGCTGAATTCCAGACGTGTTGTCAAAACAGAGGCCGAGTCCGGACTTTTTGACCAAAAAGAAACTGTTTTCCTGACTTGAAGCTATAATCTTGAATTGACCATGGAACAATGCAACCCTTCCTGGCAAAAATATGATTTTATTTTTCTTTTATGTACAATATCTGAATGCTGCACACAATATATTCAACCATAGATGATTAAAGCAGTCCTGATTCTAAAGACTTTTACTGTTAGCCCTTAGGGAACTGGAGATAGAGAGCAGAGTCTTTCAAATTTGTATCCGACTCAGGCGCATCTTAGGCCGCATTGCCAAGAGCCTTGAGGCAGAGGTCCAGAGGGTCAGAAAATTTTAGAACACAACCCCTAAACTGCAGTGTCCCAGCACGTCTGGGTGTGTGGTGTTGGTGTTTTCCACTATGCTACTCATATTAACAGGTAATGTGTTAATGAAACAATCTTTAACAAGATTTACCAGTAGTGACAATGTGTATAAGTAAAAACGGGAAACTAATTATTAGTTATAACAACTAAACCTAATTCCATTCAGCCATTGGACTGACCATTCTAAATACATCTTTTCAATTATCTGTGAATAAAATAATCCAACACCTGAGAGTTTATATTGTATTTGATATGGGCTGGGCACACATTGTGTACAGTGTTGGTTTGTCTCTAAAATAAAAACAACATATTTTAAAATGTTATACATTTGATTATGTTATGAATGTGATGTCTATGTATTATGTCTTAGCCATTTTGACCACCCCCTATTAATATTAACATTATACAGCACCTTTAAAACAATAAGAACATGTTCAACCAAAGACAGTCAGAAATTTGCAGCTCTGGGGAGATTTGCACTGACCCCCTTTCATCGATTTTTGATTACTGGACTACAGCCACTTCCACATTACATGATGTGGAACATTCCGTCTGCTTGAAAATACCCAGACTGCCATCAAGACGATCAATGTTCCTCACAGGATGCAAATACCTTCTGGCACGTCTGGCCTCAGACGAGGTTATTCACGTTATAAAAACGATTATCTGCCTGTGGAGCGTAGCAGACTATCCAAAGCAGAGGAGCTACCTTGAGCCTCATGCTGCTGCAGCTCAATCACTGGATTAATTCAGCTGAATGTTCACAGTATGTTTTTAATGAAACCTATGTGTAGGCAGGAAGGAGTAAGAGTTTGTCAAGGTTAGTTACTTACAAAAGTAACTTAGACTTTTGTTCTATTAAAATGCCTTATTAGTATACAGTGAGATTTCAGACAGCTGCTCGTGTAACAGTGTGCACTTTAGGAAATTTCCAGTTTACAGCAGCAAGTTTCAGAAATCAGATATTTTTCACTGAACATCAGTCACTGCAGCCATAACAGGAAATATTAGGAAATTCAGCTTTTGTATTCCACTGCTATATGTGAGTGTGCAAAAGTCTTAGGCACCTGAAAGAAACAGCTTACAATTTAAAAGCTATTTGTCCAAGGGGGAAGCATGTATTTGGTAAAAAACTAATATAAAATACATATAAACTATATTAATAAAGCAGTAGCTAGTAGTATTTTACATATGTCAATGATTTTTAAATCTCTCATCATGGAAGCCAAGTATTATTTGTGATTATCATTCAGTCCTTATCATATTTAATTAATACATCATTTAATTTTATTAAGTTTGTTGGTGATGGGAATTACACAAGGAGCAATATGTAAGCTGCATAAATGAATACAGAAACAAGCATAAATAATACGGAATGTGAAGAAATAACAGATTTGACAGGAATGTTTTATAAGTGTTCACACACACACACACACACACACACACCATACATACCCCAGCCAGGGGAGACAGTAACTGCTGTTAGAAAGAAAGAGAGAGAGAAAGTGTGAGAGAGACAGAGAGAGAGAGAGAGAGAGAGAGAGAGAGAGAGTGAGAGTGAGAGAGAGATGATAAAGTAATATCAAAGAATGAGAATGAGATGACCTCAGTCTATCACACTGCCAAACCATCACCACGGCAACACGGCCAAGAGAGACAGAGTGCTGATCCAACTATTGCATCAGGAAAAGAAAGAGGGAGAGACAGAGTGAGAGAAGGATAGTGAGAAAGGGGACCAGGAGTGGAAGAGTAGGAGAAAAAAGGAGGGAGAGGGAGAAAAAAAGGGTAAATGTGAGAAAGGTTAGGATGTGAGTCTGTGTCTAGATAAAACCTCATAAAACTCCACCTGCTCACACACACACACACACACACACACACACACACATATACATTCACAAACATACATGAGGGTGATGAATGAAAGAGGTATATGTAGATTATGACTGTCAAATGTAAATCTGAGAGAGTGCGATACAAAAGGGAATGGGTGTGTGTGTGTGTGTGTTTGTGTGTGTAAGTGAAATTGTAAGTGAGAGATAGTGATAGACACACTTTCCCTTACTCACACAAGGATGTGTGGGGAGGGGAGGAGAGAAACAGAATCCCTGCCTAAGAAAGACAGACAAAAACAGGAGGAAAAGAGGGACATAGAGAATAAAAGAAAATAAAGGAAGGAAGAAAGAAAGAAAGAAAGAAAGAAAGAAAGAAAGAAAGAAAGAAAGAAAGAAAAAAAGAAAGAAAGAAAGAAAGAAAGAAAGAAAGGATAAACAGGGAGCGGTTAGGGAGGGAAATATGGAAATGGGAGACACAGAGAAAGATTGCAAGGGGAGAGAGAGTGTGAGAGAGGAAAGAGGATGACAGGTTACAGGTGAGTGATGGTAAAGGGTACAGGTGGATATAAGCGAGGTGGAGAAGAAGAGAGAGATGAGAGATAAAGAGCAAAGAGACAGACTGACAGACAGACAGACACAGACAGATAGACAGACAGACAGACAGACAGATAGATAGATAAAGACCGTGCTCAGGTATGAAGAGAGAGAGTGAGAGGAAGAAAGAGAGAAGGACAGAGTGAGTGATGAGTTGGATGAGGTAATGATAAACGGAAAAAAGAGAGAGCATGAGTGGGAGAGAAGAGACACAGAGTGAGAGAGAAGGAGCGAGAGAGTGCTCATAAAAATCAATGAAAGCGTCTGAAGACAAAATCCTGTCCTTCAGTAACCTGCCCTGACACAGGACTGAACACCAAATCAAAGACGAACTAAGAGGAGAGAGGGGGAGAGAGAAACCGACCGAGACATATTAAAAGAAGTAGACAGAGAGAAAAAGGGAACGAAGGAGACAGAGAGGAAGACATAAAGAGAGAGAAAGATCTGCAGAGATACAGGGTTGAGGGGGGTGATTAAAGTGTAGGTGTGTGTGTTAAGCTATTGGTGCCTGTTTTTCAGAGGAAGACAGCCTGTTTACACACACACACACACACACACACACACAGCCACACACAAACACACACACACGCCTACACACGCCCACACACAAACACACACACACAAACAATGATTTATGTGTATGCTTCTAAGTGTGTGTGTGTGTGTGTGTGTGTGTGTGAGTGAGCCGGGGTCTCTGTGTGCAGTGTTGAAGTGTGTGTGTGTGCTCCAGGGTGTCTGACTCACAGCAGAGTCTCTTTCTCACCACAGCCTCAAAAGGGAAAGTGTTCCACACAGACTAATGGAAACCACTCTGCCTGCTTTTCCCTACACTAAACCCTCTTACACACACACACGCACACTTCCACTCTCTCACACATCCACACATAACACAAAAAATGCAGTACAGTGAAGTAGAAAGAAAACTAAGAGATATGTAATATGTGACCGCAACAGTTATATTTACACACACATATAAATATATATACACACACAAAAACCCACACACATATATAGATATATAGATAGATAGATAGATAGATAGATATAGATCTAGATAGATAGAAAGAGAGAGAGAGAGAGAGAGAGAGAGAGAGAGAGAGAGTAGTAGTAGTAGTAGTAGTAGTAGTAGTGAAGTAAAAAAGACTGAAGTAGAAAGAGAGAGACAGGGAGAGAAAGAGAGTAAGAGAGATTGTGGTTTCCTAAAAACAGCTGCACTCTTCCCGTTTCAGGCTTAAGAGGTCAACAGTGCTTAACCCTTCCCTTACACACTCACACACACCACACACTTACTCCACCATTCTACCCTCTTGTCTGCATACCTACACACACACACACACACACACACACACACACGCATTCATAAACACACATACACACACAGACACACACACACACACACACGCATTCATAAACACACATACACACACAGACACACACAGACACACATACACACACATTCATAAACACACATTCATAAACACACACACACACACACATGTTCAACAGAGGTACCTTACCATGTGCTAAGTAAAAACATTGCAGTTGTCAAGGAAACGGCAATAAATACACACAGTCCTCAGCTTGTGCTCTAATTTCCTCTCTTTCTCTCTCTCTCGCTCTCTCTCTCTCTCTCCCTACCACACTCTGTCTCTTTTCTTCCTCTCTGTCTGTCCCCATTTCTCTTTCTCTCCCTGCTCAGTAATACACTCACGCCTTGAGCTCAGAACAGAGATAGTAAGTAGAAGAAGAAACTTAAAAGAGCAGCAGTGTGGAGTGGACTGGGTCTGACAATACAGTACAGTAAGAAAAAAAGAAGAGGAAAGGAAATGCGAAAGTAAAGAGGTGGTGAATGATTTTCTGGGTTTCTGGTGTTTTCTGGTTTTATGTTTTTCAAGGTTCTTCTCCAGAGCCTTCAGAATTGCAGTGTTCACAACACATCAGTGTCTTATGCCAGTGCTGTATCCACACAGACACTATTTAAACCTCCCTGTCTATCCCTCTCTCTCCCCGCCCTCTCTCTCTTCCTATCTCTTCGTTTTCTGTCTCTGCCTTGTCTTTTTTCACTCACAGCCTGCTTGCCCCCCACATCTCCACCGTCTCGCTTTTTTTCCACACAGACACACACACACACACAGATGAAAGAGCGGGACTCTCCCTTTTATCATCCATCCACAGGCATCAGAGAATGGGAGTGATGAAATGATGCAGCAGTGTGCATGTGCGTGTTTGTGTATATGTGTGAGTACTGTTTCTACACAGCACAGTGAATGTAAACTACACCACAGTTATTGGCTTCTTTCCCACACAAGACTAGATGCATTTTATACAAAAAATAAACAACACCCAAATGACTACTGCCTTTTTTTAGTTATATATATATATATATATATATACTCTAAATGTCCATTTACAGGATTATCATTCAATCACATATTAACAATTAATATTTGAGTCCACTGCAAACTGCAAACTGTTCAGATCAAAGAAAGCAATCCAGCACATCTCTACAGACTGCATGAAATAGTCAATAAGTATTATGCTTTTATAAGCTCTGTGAAAAATAATGATCCCAAATACGCCTCAAATACAACTCATATAATCCCAAATACACCTCAAGTCAGAACTGACTTTTACACTGCAGTGTTTAAACAGGTGTAATACTGTGTGTGTGAGTTTGGAAGTATCAACAAAATTCAGTATAACAATATTTTACTGATATATTGCAGCATCATCTCATCAGATGATGTCTAAGTTTACATTAGTAACAAACTAATGGGGGCATGATTTCTATGTACTAATAGTCTATGTTAAATTTACACTGCATACAGTGGTATAATAAGGTTACACGACAATGCATCAAACTGATACATCAGACCTCCGCTCTCTTTTTTTTTTATTTGCAAATTATGCAAATTAACTGAACGGGAAACAGACTGGTAACATGTACAAATCCATGTGTAACACTGAAGACACATTGAGCGGAGCACACTGAGCAGAGGACAGCAATTGATAAAAACAATATCAATATGATAGAATATGAAGTATATAACTTAGATTTTAAGTTACTTAATATTACGCTGCTTTGTGTCTCAGAAATGGTCAACAACTCTGCATATACATATCTCTTTGAAGAAAGTGTGTTTAAGTGACCTGCCACTCCAATGCATGGCTTCTGCAGATTTTGAAAAAGATAAAACTATGAATTCCAAAGCACATTTGACTTTTTATCACACCTAATTTATTATCTAACTCAAAACATTTTATTATTACTGTTTTTAGCAGTTGCGATTGTGAAATCAGAAGGTGCTGCAGCACTTTCTGCATTGACTGACAAGACATTGCAATTCATTAGAATTTTTGTTGATTGATATTGATACTGACTAAAACTATGCTTAAATCACTATCACTGCATGCAGGGGTATACCAGTATATTCATTTTGAGTGTGGTAAACTCACCAATGCCTTCTATTGCTAAAGATTTGAGCAGTGCAGCAATTCAGCATTAGAGACAACTCATAATAATCCATGATCTCAAAGAAACACTCATACACAAACACACAAAGTCACCCTGATTTAGAGTAAAAAAAACCCTTACAGACAGACCTCATATGAACGAAGCTCTTCTTGTTTGGTGTAGAACTCCAGGTGTCTATCAGACAGAAACTCCACCACTGAAACTCCACCTACATGGGCTTGGCCAATCAAAGTCCGAAAAACCTGAAAGACAAACACAACAACTAATCAGCCCTTATGTTTACCAACATGTTTACATTCATGCAGCCTTCAAACAACCTCAAACTGAGATAAGAAAGTGATACAGTTTTAAAAGATGACAACAATTTAATTATAGTGTATGTAAGAAGGGAAAATTCAGGCTTCTCAGAGCCTGAGTTAGAAGTTAGAACCCCAGCTTTAGTGGGTAGAACTCCTTAAGGAGACTAAAGTGACAGAGCAAAGCAAAGCAGTAACACTTTGATCCTCCATCTATGCTCCTCTGTTCACAACATTCTTCCTTTTTCTTTGCCTTTTTCTTGTTTTTTGTACTGCCCCACAGCAGACAGACAGAAAGACATTCAATCAACACACACACACGTGCCCACACGCACGTATACACACTCACACACATACACACTTTCCGCTGTTAACCTGACATTTTGCTGAGCTGTATAATACAGCATGCACCAGCTGGTGCGATACTAATACGTGTGTGTGTGTATGTGTATGTGCGGGTGGCATAGTGAAGTCCTTGGCTGTGTTAAGGCAAGTGTGTATTTGTGTGTGTGTGTTTGTGTATGTGTGAGGGATCAGGAATAGTATTGGTGTAGAGTGGCTGTCTCGTGAGAGATCACAGTCAGACTGCCATTGATTTAATCCCTTTCTGTATGCACAGTTACTATTTATAGAAATACTAGGACAGCACAGTCAAACTTTCCATGTCTGATAGCTCGGACATGGTGTGTATGTGTGTGTTATGCAACATAAGAGTTTTCATCTCTCTGAGGTACTCTAAAATGAAATTCAATCTAAATGAGGACACAGTGGTGTGGAGTGTGCGTGTGTGTGTGTGTGTGTATGAGCCTGCATCTATGGTCATGGGTGTGTGTTTATAAACCATGATCTGGAGGGTAAGGGGACAAACAGTGTGTGGGCTATTTTTAGGTCCTTCCCTGCACACACACACCCACACTCACACCCACACCCACCCACACACATATACACACACACAGACACACACACTGCAGTTCAGTGTCAATGAGCCAGACAGATGTAGACAGAGAGAAAGGACAAACAGCTCCAGCTCAGCCACTACCACATATCATCTTCTGGAACTCAGCATACATTGATTACAATATCAGTCTCTCCCATAGACAAATAGAGCCTGAATGCTTTGAATAGTGATGTATTGCTATACATTATTACATTCTAATAAATAAATGTAACACCAAAAAAACAAACAAACAACTAGTGTTTTGAGGTTAAAACAAAATTGTCATGTGAATATTCAGACTCTAGACTTATCTACAACCTTAAGATCTGCTCAGACAGACAGCTGCACACAGAGGTACACTTCAGTTATATGGGTGAAACCCACTTCTGAGAGTATCTGTATTTAAACACCAGTGTGAAAGATATATAGGGGTTTATTAGCAAGAAAAATACAAAAATTGAGCATTATTTTCATTAGTGTATTTTATCTGTAATTTTGTTAGCTTAGAATAAGCCCTTTATATCTACGTAAGAGTGGGCTGCCATGAGTGTCTTTTACGTTTAGCATTTTTATATTGATGCAGCAGCTTAAATTTGGAGCCATTATGGCACCAGTTGGATGACGCAGAAAGAAGAAAAAAACGCCCTAGTGTAACCCTCTCATCGGTAGCTAATACATAACACTCCAGGCAGGATATTATCCAGGTAGGATTACTACTCCTTATCCTTATTAAAGCTATGAGTTATTATAATGCCTCCAGCAACATAATGATCACAGCACCTTTTGAGGTGAAATGGAAAAGATTTCAACAAGGAGCTGGTGAATGTTATTCTAATGCATAGGAAGAATTATTATATATTTTTTTTATATTATTGCACATATAACATAGCATAATATATTGCTAACCTGAATTAGGGGGAATAGTGATATTAGGATAACAAGATATTAGGCACTGCCTGTCGATGAGTAAACTGTGAGAACACTGGTGCTGGCTAACCAGTTTGTGTTTGAGAACAAATGGAGGATCATACATATTATTAAGCACAAAAACCTGTATACAACCTTACTGCTAAGTTTTACACACTGCTCTATTATATAAAGCACCACCACTATTTTACTACTTGCAGTAACCATACTACTTGATGTATCTGGACAATGCAAAATAAACAATAATTATAATAAAACTTGTTAGAAACAAACAAACAAACAAAAAAAACAACAACAAGGAATGCCATTTGCACCAGCATTAAACATACAACATCATGAGTTTCAGCTAACAAGTTGTGGGAACTGTAGGCGTGGGGTATAATAAGTCCTTCCTGTGGAGCTGTTATAACTATGCCCCTAACTGTTACACAAAATTACAACATAATAAAATACCGATGTTGTTACCTCAGAGAACAACTCAAATAACTGTTACAATGGCATCACTGTCTAGTTCAGCAGAAGAACCTGACACTTCACATACTGCTAAAATCTCAGCAGTAGTGCAGTAACTGACACTATAGTCCACTTCCTGCTCTTAAAAAAGGTGTTCAGCCATTCATGCCCTAAATGCTCATAGGTGAATATGTGCTGGAAATAATCAAATCACAGACAAAAATGAAAAACACAAGATCTGACATATTTTCTGACAAATAATTTAGTTTACTAGTTAATTTATCCGTGGTGCATTCTAAATCCTTCAAACCAGATGTAAAGGGATTATGAAGGGTCTATGCAGGCAGGGTTTTAGTAATGGCATGGAATGTTATATATAGATTTTCATAAATGTAGTCGTGTATGTTTAGCTTAATTTAAAAAAAAAATGATTTTGGATTTTGGAGCATTTCTGTTGGTCCGTTCATAAAGAAATATCCATATAATGTAAAGTGGAGCTGCTGTGTTCGAAACTGTGTACGTATTCTTCAGAAAGTGATCATATAAATATTCAACACAATGAAAAACAGACTAGGTGAAAATAAGGAACGTAATAGAAACACTTTTTTTATGTTGTATCTGGTTGAAATACTATATTTAAAGCTTCAGAGAAGACAGAGAGAGGGAAATGCACCAGAATACCTGCATCTAATTGAAAGACACTGCAGCTATATTTAGAATGCAGCCCAATCTCATTCTAATGACATTCAAATTCCTCATGAAGGGACAGCTCAGAGCCAGAGAACTGCTCCACCCTGAGTCAACATGAACACACACACACACACACACACACACACACACAAACACACACACACACACACACACACAAACACACACACACACACACAAACCTATTGGAAACACCTATCTGTGCAGGCATGTACACACAGTTTAGTCTTGTCACTCAAATGCAGTTTCTATCAGTAGTAGAGGAACTATATGAAAGCCAATGCCAAACTGTGGATCATATAAGCAAATGTGAGCAAACTATCTCACTGCATTGTGGTGGACACACACACATAGACACTATCAATTTTCCTTCTCTTTCTCTTCCTTAGTCCCTCAAACACACACACACACACACACACACACACACACAATCTAGGTCACACACCTGCTGAAGCATGGCCATACACCCACACTCTTGGCAGAGCGCACAGTGTTGCCATGGTTTTAGTGTGTGTGTGTGTGTGTAAGAGAGACAGAGAGCAAGAGGGAGACTGAGCGTGAGAGAAAAAGAGAGAGACAGAGAGAGAGAGAGAGCACAAGTGAAAAGCTGGAGACAGAGCAAGAGGGAAGGTTGGAACATTAAGACTTCATTAAGCCTTTAAAAGCTGTTTCAATCTGTCTCCACACATACTTTAAGAAACAAAGTGTGTTTGTGTGAGAGAATGCACGAGCAAGTATATCTGTATGAGACAATTTATGTATGTATAAGCAAGAAGAGGAGAGGAAGCAGAAAGCATTTGACTGTGTGTGTGTGTGTGTGTGTGTGTGTGTGTAATTAGAAACGTCTGTTCAGCACAAACTCACATTTAGGTGTACTTAATAAAATAGGTCAGAAAACAGGCATAAACACACACACACACACACACACACACACACACACACACACACACAATAATACTGACACAAGCAACTGCTACTAACGATAATGGCAAAAATTAAAAAGAGTCAGTTATGCAGCAAAATTCAGAACAGTTAGTAGGGACAGAGATAGAGGTAGAGAAGATGAAGATGAATAAGAGGCTATAAAAGAAGAGGAACATCTGATGAACATCAGAAGAAGACAGAAAAAACACATAAAAAGCTAGAATAAAAGGGTAAAGGATAGAGAGAAAGAAGAACATTGAGAAAGGAGAAGGAGAACAAAGAGAGAAAGAAGTAGAGGGGAGTGGAAGTAAATACTGGTCTCTGGTAAATTCTCATAATTTTGTTATCATTTGATAAACTGGTATATTAGAGATGTCACCATACCGAAAAAAGCCAAAATATGTATCAGCACAGACAGATTTACGGGTTTGTTAACTCTTTTTCCGTTTTTGAATAAAAAAGATTTTTTGTTTTTACATTGTGTAAATTTAAATGTAATATAGATTATGGGTTATAGGCTGTTTCTTTCTACGAAGGCACATCTTTGTGTTCCAGTTGTTAGCAGATTTTATGTGCTTTCTCAGCCATAGCAAGCTAGCTAGCCTTAATTCCACTTTAGCTAGATAGATAGCTAGCCATTGTCTGATCGACAAGTCTGACAACTGAAACAACAAAGACAATTTCATAACAAGAATGAAGCCCGAGTAAACGGTATTTGCAAAACTTCTGCACCCTAGTTCATTTTATTTACCAATCAATTCTCGATGGAGGTTTCTTAAAACAAGAAGAACAAAAAGGGTTAATTTAACAATTATAATTATACACAATGAATGAGTCAGCGGTAAGGTACAGCTTAAAAAGTACATAATAAATACATACATAATAAATAAGTAATATAAAACTATGTTATAAAACTATGATATAAAACTAAAAATCCCATCCTTCACTTCTACTCCTAAGTAACTGTTAATATAGTTTGTAGGTACACAGATATCTATCTCAAAAGAGGTTAAACATACAAAAACTGCTGACGTCATCTTGATTAGAGTTATCTGATGGCACTTTCACAGCAGCAGCCCATTGTCACATTGCTTTGTTTGTGTTGCGGACATTCCAATGTTTTGTTCTTGCAGTCAGGACAGAAAGGAATGTGGAACTGATTTCAACTAGGTACTACTGTAGAAAAGTAGTATCACTATTTATTTTTTTACAGTTTGCCACCACAGTTTGTTTGTTGTGATCTCTAATTTTCATAGATCAACATCTATGTGTACCCCTCCTTTTACCCACATACAAGCACACATGCAGACCCACACAACAGGAAAAGTAGAAGAAGCTTTAGCCCTTAGAGAACATAATTTATTCAGAACATAAGAAGAAAAGTAAAGGAAATGCAAAGCTTCATCTCTCTTTCTGTCTCTGACGTTCACTATATATGTGTGTGTGTGTGTATGTGTGTATATGTGTGTGTCTCAGAACCTTCTTTGTTTTGGCTCTCCAAGTGTCTGACACACTGCCAAGAGCTAGACAGTGCCTCTGTGTGTGTATGTGAGTGTGTATGTGCATGTGTGTGACAGAGAGACAGAGAGGGAGAGAGAGAGAGAGAGAGAGAGAGAGAGAGAGAGAGACAGAGAGAGAGAGAGAGAGAGAGAGAGAGAGACAGAGAGACAGAGAAAGAGAGAGAGAGAGAGAGAGAGAGAGAGAGTGAGAGAGAGAGAGAGAGAGAGAGAGAGAGAGAGAGAGAGAGAGAGAGTAAAAAATAGGGAAAGACAGAAAAAAGAAAACGAAAAAGAAACAGACAGAAAGACATTGGGATAAAGAAGGGGAGATAGATGGAAAAAGTGTGAGACAGAATGTGTGTATGTTTGTGTATGCGTGTGGCGGGTAAATTTATGTCCAGCTGCGTGAGTAATAGCGGCTTTCACAGAGACGGCTCTCACATACACGTGACTTCTTGCTTTCTCTCTTTTACACACACAGACTCCAGCAGCAAACTTGTGGTGACTGTGTACACACAAACAAATCAGCTTTAAATCCAAATCATCATAAACATGTATTGTACATGACCTTTACCCTGGAGTACACTCTCCGAATAAACACACACACACATACACACACACACACACACATATGCTGCCTGGCTAACTGCTGTGGATCTAGGTCAAGTTCATCTCTTTGGACATTGGTTTTACACACACACACACACACACACACACACACACACACTTATTTCTGTAAATTGTGGGGCCATTACATAAAGTCCTTAAAGAGGACATATCTTTTACTTTCCTTTAGTGTCTTTTGAAGGTTTTTGGTTTTGTGCATGCAAATGATCTACAAATGTATAAAGTCTGAAGTACACACCAGGTTAAGAAATGTTGTCCCACACACAAACTATTTTTTCAGCAACCTAAAACACTTTGTTAAAATTCCGGCACTTTTCTCTGTGTTTTTGGTGACGCCACACAATCGTTACCGCCCACCTACCGGCAAGCATGGCACGACACAGTGACCTGAAAAACTAAAACCTACGACTCTGAACCTACCACTCCCACTCCAGTCTGGCTCGTGAAGGTGGCTTGTTCTACCTGACCTTCAGAATCGACCTTTGGCTCATACTGATGCTGATGCAATTATAAAAAGAGCCACAGCTGTGTGAAAGTGGAAAATTAGAAGTCCATAAGCTGACCCATCAGAGCACACTGGGCACACTGAGAGGTGGGGGTTAAAAAACACAGGGGCTCTAACAGAGCATTTCAGTCAGAGAATGATATACAATACAAATAAAATACTGTTCTTTGGGAAACCCAAAGAATGCAAATCTATTCTAGTGGACCCCAAAAATTAAATTCTGAACATTAAAAATGAGCATTAGTACCCTTTAACCAAAACTACTAATACCCTAACCTGAACCTGGCATTAAATGTAATGATTCACTTTACATTACAAAATGTCCCCATAAAGTGAGTCTTTGAAGAATTCTTAAGTTGACCCTAAAAGAAACTCTCTCTCTCTCTCTCTCTCTCTCTCTCTCTCTCTCGTTCTCTCTCTCTCCCTCTCTCTTTCTCTCTCTCTCTCTCTCTCTCCCTCTCTCTCTCACACAAATCATTACCTCCATAACTAAAACAGCCAAATCATTGGCCTAACTGATGTTGCTAATGGCAACTTGGAGAGACATCCAGAGGGGAGGTGATTCAACCCTGAGAATCTGCTCCTGCACTCACCACTGTGTGTGAACACGTTTGTGTGTGTGTGTGTACATGCTGTCCTCTTGTTGTTTGCTCAGTGGTGCTATGTTTTTTTCACAGCGGAAAATTGTGAGTATGTGTGTGTGCATGTGTGAGTCAGTGAGTGAGTGAGTGAGTGAGAGAGTGAGAGAGACAGACAGAAAGAGAGTCTGTTAATGATCAAATGTGAAAAGCTCAAAGGTGTTTTCTTCTCTGCTTCTTCTTCGTCCGTCTGTCTCTAGCGCTTCCATTTTTGATTGCTTTTCTCTGTCTCTCTCTCTCACTCACACACACACACACACACACACACAGAGTAATGGAGTCACTTCCTGACTGAGTCATAGAGCTGATTTGCCATTTGGCAAAACCAAACTAGTGTGCATGTATACATGTGTGTGTATGCGGGGGGTGGAATGATTCTCTTACAGTAAGATCATTACAGACATAGCTGACTAATGGACAGATGGAGAAAAGCACTGATAGAATAGATTTAATCATCTTGTCTTAACGTATCAAATCCACGGCAGGCAGGCAATAACAAAGCCACAAAACAGATATCATCACTGAAAAATACACAAAAGCAGGTCGGAGGTAATCAAGCACAAAGAATAAACAAATATCTTGTTACCTTTAGGTAGGGAGGGATGTTTTACACTAATGCTATATACTTTAAAAGGTAAAACAATACTGAGTCTGAATTCTTGACATAAAATGGCTTTTCCATTTACTGTTAGGCATGATTCCATAAACGTTTTGATATATTCAATTTGGTATACACTTTTACAGAATCACATCTTACAGTACATGGAAAGACCATCTTATGTAAAGAATTCAGTCTCAGTATTGTTTTACCTATGTTATTAATTTAATGTACTGTAAATACAAACAAAAAGTGAACAAAAGTGCTGTTAATTTTTTAATGTCATGGTTGTCAATATAAATGGTGAAAAGATTTCATTTTGTGTACACAAATAACTATGTCAAATCCTCAGACTGTGATTACTTTTTAAACATTTCCAGCACATTTTAACAATAAAAAGATTATAACTATGCTTACTATAATCTTGATATAAATGTTTTTATCTCTATTAGCTGGTGACTCCTATTGCAAAAATTAGTCAGTCTGGCAGCCAGCTAATTTTTATCTCTATGAAATTAATACATAAAAACCAGTAGACTACAATGGATTTAGTTCACTGGTAATATAATATGGTTATGTTTTGAGGATATTAGCTTGCTAAAAAAAACAAAAAGTTAACTTTTTTATTTCTTATTTTGTCCCAATACATTTAGCAGTAGTGTTATAGCACTGTTGACTATCCTCACAGAACCTAATTCTGATTAGAGCCACACATATATACTTTTTAATGCCTATTTCTTTATGCTTTGCAATAATCCTCAACTGCATAAATTTAAATGAACATGTTGATGATAGTGGCACAAGAAACCTGTGCATATATTTTAAAATAAATTGTGTTAAACATTATATTACACAGCAACACAGCATTATCTGACGTCATGCTTTTCTTGAATTTACCCTACCAAGTACATTTAGGTTAAGGTCTGATGAGGTCTCAAAAACAAAGATGCAACCAGTGTGTTTGTTGGCTAGCCGTCGACTCCTGTCTGTTGTGTCTTTGATCGCTCTGTGTGTGTGTCTCTGTCTCTTCAGTTGTTTATGATCGACAAGCTCTCTTCAAAATTAGGAACGTTTTTGTGAATTTCTGCAACCAACACTCTGGGGTTCAGAGGTATGATTCTTACCCCAGGTTTCCTCCATGGTTCCTGACTGCGTGTCTGCGAGACAGGCGCAGAAGGCAGCGTGGGAAGTGCATGGGCCTACACATACGGGTCAGGACAGACTCTTTCCGAGGTTTATCCATGAGCAGACCTGATGTTCGGCTGCGTGGGAGCCGAAAGGAATCTCGTTTTACATCTGAGATGGGGGAGTGGAGGAACGCAATTCTGTGAGTTTTTCCAGATTTGATACAATGAGAGTGCACTTGCTGGATGAGGATACACTTTCATCATAGACGTGTTGCGGATCTCTGAAATCAGACATCGCTGTCGGTCAGCGTGTCTACAATCACCAGGGATGGCTCTGGTTAATAATAACCTCTTTTTAATAAGACTTTTATTTTAAATGACTTTTTTTTATTTCAAATGATTCAGACCTTTTATTTCTAACAGAGATCTGGCCTATCATGGGTGAGTCAAGCCAGCTCCTTGAACTCTGCACTTTAGTTTTTACAGAACACCTAGAACTACTGGGTGAGGTGCTTATGGTTGATTCATGCAAGCCTTTCTATGTGCTCTGGTATACAGACACCAAATAATACTATTTTAAGTACATTTTTGGATTTTTTGGAAAAAATTATGCCACTGACTGACAGATTACTGTCACGCTTCCAGGTTCTCCTTTCATTTCCCACCACCCGACGTCACTGTCACATGGACGCCATCTCCCAATCATATCCTGCTTTTCCGATCATCCTCTCCAGCATTCTAACCACACACACCTGTCTGTAATCAACTTGTTTGCGTAAATGACACTTTCTTTCACATCTTTTCTTTTATTTGGTTTTCGCTCAGTTTTTTCCCTTTTGCATTGGTTGGTTGGTTGATTGAATTGTTTCGTTTTGACTTCTGCCTGACTTTGTCTTTGCCCTTCTGTTATGTTTGCCCTGATCCTGTTGTTGAGCTTCACCGTCAACCTGTAAAATAAACCTAGCTTCACTTTTAGCTCAGGCTGCATCAAACTCAGTTTGTTAATCATTACAATCACTGATTTTCGGGAATTTTAATATTGATGTATATTAATTCTTTTATTCTTACTCAGTGTGTAGATAGCCCTAAACATGTGCAAGACAATACTTTTAAATGAACTGTCTGAACTTACTTTTTTCTTTTTAACACAGTGTTACCTCATAAGAACTTTATTACTAAGGTACCTAGTTATTCTTAGTGGCCTATAAATTCTCTTTCAGTCTGTTGTTGTTGTTGTTTTTTTTACAAGCTTACATGAAGAGTTTTGTAACAAGCACTGTGAAGGCAGCACCTCCTAATGTAAATGCAGATGAATTAGTAACTCATTTTTATTCTTCCTGCACTACTATTGTGACTATTTGGTGCTTTCTTTAAAACCAGACAAAGCAGATTTAAATCTCAGCTGTGGCTAAATAAAAAAGATAAAATACAGGTTTCTTACGACTGATTTCCAAAATGCTATAAAAACAGCTGCCTGGCCAAAAAAATAGTCACACACTCTAATATGCCTTTAGTGCCTTTAGCTTTGATCACGGCATGCATTTGCTGTGGCATCGATTCCACAAGCTTCTGCTTCACAACATTTATTTCTGTCCAGATTTGCATTAACTTTTACTCAAGATCTTGTATTGATGATGGGAGTTTAGGACCACTGAGCATCCCAAAAGATTCTTAATGGGGTTCATGTCTGAGCTCCGTGGTGGCCAATCCTTGTGTGAAAATGATGTCTCGTACTCCCTGAACCACTTGTTAGGCAGGCACTAGGCATGATGGGTGTATCACTTCAGCCACCTTTCGTCTTACACTGCCCATCACCCTGGAACAGGGTAAATCTGGATTTAGCAGACCACATGACCTTCTTCCATTGATCCAAAAGTCCCAATTTTTATTGCCATTTTTTAAAACCATTTTTGCTGGTTAGCCTCATTGACAGGTGGTTTCCTTAGGGCTACACAGCTGTTTAGTCCCAACCCCAGAGTTCTACTGTTGTTTTTCTACGATATGATTTCCCCAAACACTTGTCATTGCTGACTGTGATCACTGAAGATTTTTTCCAGACCACATTGCTTCCTTGAAGATGATGCTTCACTGTCATTCCACTTTTTAAAAATATGTTGGACAGTTCTTAACCTGGTTTTAGTAGTTTTAGCAATCTCCTTAGATGTTTTCTCTGCTTGATGTATGCCAATAATTTGACCCGTCTGAAACAGATTAACATCTTTTCCACAACCACAGGATGTTGTTTATCAAATGAGCAGCTACATGGTTGACATGGTTGTTTACAAAATGAGAAGCTACTCACTGCATAAGTTATGGTTAAATAACTTGTTGCCAGCTGAAACATGATCACCCATACAGTAATTATCCAAAGGGAGGCTCTTACCTATTTGCTGAGTACATCCAGGTGGTGACCATTGTTTTGGGCAGGGAATGTTTATATATGTCATTATATAATTTTGTTTCAGCAATCATATCATATTCCCATAGGTACCTTCCTCTACTCTTGTCCTGTACCCCTCGTTGTTATATCCATACTTCTTGTCTCCAAAGTGTCATTTGATAAAAAAGTTACCAGTGTTTTTTCAATTATGAATGCAAGCTTGTCCACAGGCACCATTGCTGATTGTTGTAAGCATCCCGCTTTTCAGCCTCTTTCTAAAATACCTTAACTTAACCTTAACACACAGTCTGGCTTGCTAAGAGTTACAAATGACCTATTGGTGACTGCTGAATTAGGAAATTGTGCTGTTTTGATGATCTAATTAAGCACCTTGAGTTTAGGATTGGCCTACATTTACAGTTAATGTTGAAAACACTTTTCCTCGATTGCCCTTTGATGCGTGGTTCCACAAGGTCCCATTTTTGGGCCACTCCTTTTTATTATACATGCTCCTTCTAGCTACTATTATTAGGAAATATAATATTGCATTACAGTGCTATGCTGATGACACCCAGCTTTACTTGCTTTTGAAACCAAACAACTTAAGCACCATAAGTCATAATTGCATGTGCATGTTTTATTTTGTTGCATGTTTTATATGTTTTATCGTACTTGTTTTGTGTTTTATTTTACTTTGAACAGCACCTTGGTCAATGTAGTTGTGTTAAATGTGCTTATAAATACATTTACTTACTAATTGCAATATTTGTTTTTTATATGGTAAAAAAGAATCAGAGCACACTCTTGTTGCCTTGTGTATATTTGTTATTTTATGTATTCTTCTATTATTTTCTGTTTGTGGGTCAAGTATTTTCCTCATTATGGAGACGAAAACCTGTTCATATACTCGTGGGGACCTTTCATTATTTTGGGCACCTGTTTGTAAATGCAAAGGTTAGGATACGGTTATGGTCAGGATTAAGCTAGTAATGGTAAGGA